>VDFB02358134.1:35499358-35790103 GCA_007258455.2 Sequoia sempervirens | reverse complement strand
TTTTGAAGGGTTTTAAGAACATCTTATACCCCATCGTTCCATCTAGGCCTAGTCCCTTTGGTCTTAATATTTTATTTCCTCTGCGGGTTTTATTTTGCTAAGTCCTAGTTGGACCTGTGTTGAACGATTTTAAAAAAACTTATGTAGTTGTTTTCCATCTTCCTAGTAATGTCCCCTTGCCCTTTAATGAATGTTTTATTTTTCAGAAAGATGAAATTCACACTGCCATCGATCAAAATTCCTTCAAAATCAAAGGTTTCCCGCCATCCCATGATCAGGAATTGTAGGATGGCGATATCACAGGCGGGCCACACGTTTCCCATTTGGGGATCAAATTTGCATGACTGTTCATCAAATTTCCTTTGATTTGAGTCATTCCCCGCCATCCCACGATGGTGCTTTGGTTGATTGTGAAATCACGGGCGGGTGCCATGTGGACTGTACAAGGTGGGGCTCGAGGAAATTTTTGTGCGATATATTTTAAATGTTTCATTGCTTCCAAAGCAAAACATTTAAAATGAAATATTTGACAAGGCTGGGGGGAAATTCATTAAAAATGAGCAAAGCGGAGAAATTAGGGCAACTAGTGATTTTAATGGTATATTAAAAAAATCATATTTTGATAGTTGAATACATTGAAAATATTTCTAATATATTTCTAATTTAAAAAATATATTGTTTAAATTTTTAAATATATGTTTTTATTTATTTTTAAATATATTATACATACAAAATTGTATAATCAATAATAGATAATATATTTTCGTGAATATATCTAGGTATGTTAATATATGCTTGAAAAACTAATTTTAATTAAAAAGCTTTTGATGGCTTATGTACAATTATGCATATTCTTTTATTTATTATATTTTTTGCAATATCATGTTATTCTTGATTAATCACATTATTTGTTTGTCATTTTTAATTGTTTTGTTGAAAAATATTTTATCTTTACTTTACATCTATGATAATTTCAAAATTATCAAATTCCAAAATTATAAATAAAAACTTACTTTTATTAATCTCTTGAAGTACGTAGGTACTAATCTTTTGTAGATTAATAACTATCTAAATAGTTATTTCTTTCCTTTATTTCTATAAATGTGTCTCATGTCTCTATTGAAATTTATGAGATGTGCATGTAATTCTTAGCACAACACTCTTAGAGATTAGGATTTATTTTCACATTTATCTATTTTCTTATTGTTCCTATTAGTGGCTAATTAAATTCCTCATTGAAAACCTACAAAGAGCTTGGGTCCTTCAATCTCAAAGCTTGTCTAATTTCTTGATGAGAATCATTCACATTGATTCCCAATATTGTGCTCCTTGCATGATACATTTATAAAATGCACTTGGTAATTTAGTTTGTTGTTGAAATATTGGAGTAACAACAAATGGTTCTTTTTCATTTTTTGGCACATGATTGGCCATTTTTACTATGATTGTCCCCAATCATGCTAAAAATCATTTTTAGAGAAAGTAGAATAAATAAACTACCAATTATAGAGTATAACAACAAAATGAATTTAAAAACTACTACATAGAAACAAGGTTTAGAATAATTCAAAATAGAGATACCATTCTCCTACAAATACTATGTACTATAGAAACCCTATGTAGCCACACTTTCACCCTCAAAATCAAGAGAATAAATTCTCATACATTGTTTCTATAATGAATTTAGAGAATAAATTCTAAGATTTAAATTCAATAATGAATTTAGAAAATATTAAATCAATCAAAATTGTTTCTATTATCCAAAATACTATATAAGTAAATCTAGTTTCTCCACCTTAAGCTCTAACAATAACCTCTAAGTAGCACTATCCCATCCAACCTAACTCCTAACCCTAATTGGAACCCCAACCCACTAAAATCTAGCCCTAATGGAACCCCAACCTTAACCTCCTATTTGTTCCAACCCTAGTATCTCACAAATATAGGATCAAGACCTTGCCAACTCTGGTAAACCTTATTGGATAGTGATAAAAGCTACCTTATCTTTCATTAAGGTAGAATTTTTTTGTTATACAACATGCCCCTTGAAAATTGGAGATAGGAACTGTAAAAAGAAGGTAAACACTAATGAAAATGGTCAGTGATATTGTGGAAGATGTGATAAAACTTTCACTAAATGTGATTATAAATATATACTTCAATGCAAAGTGGAAGACCATACTTCATTCAGTACTTGGATTACAACTTTTGAAGAAGTGGCAGAAGAAATTATGGGTGTAACAACAAAATAATTGAACATTTTGAAGCATGAAAAACAAGATGATGTTAATTTTTCACACATTATACAAAAGTTCCTTTTCAATAGATATATCTAATTTAGTTAATGCCATTTTGTCATGATATACTTCTTTGATGTTGTGAATACTAAATCTAATGATTGATGAACATTTTTGCTTTTAAATTTATTATTCTTGGTTGATTGTTGTTATAGACAAGTTGGTATGATTTCAAATTTCAATGTGTACCCTTATATATGGGAATTGAGATAAACAATGACATAGACAATAATGAAATCAAATTGATTGCTTTCCAAATTCATATTCATGAAAATGTAAGCATTTTTTCAAGTCTATAGGCATCTTGATAAAGATAACTCACAGCATTTTTTACATATATTATTAATTAATATAGGTATGCTAGTTAATTAAATTATTAACTATATTATATTTGTATTATATATTGAATTGTTAAAAGATGTAAAAATATTAATACTAAATAAATAGGAAAATGGTTAAAAAATTACATAGTTTTCAAAAAATAAATATAGTGTGCAATTTAAAATACAAATTATATAATTCTTATAATATTTATATGATTATTTATTGAATATTTTATAGAATTTATACTAAAAAATTAGCCTCCCCCTCTCACTCTCCCTCTCTCCCCCTCTCTACATATATCTCCCTCTTCCCTATCTTCTATCTCTCCCTCCTCTACATATATCTCTCCCTTTCTCCCTCCCTCTCTCAATCTCTCCTCATCTCTCCCTGATCTTTTTCTCCCTCCCTATACTTCGACGATCTTATCCGCCCGGACGCCGATGCAAAAAGCGATCTCCGGATGATCTTTGTCTTCATCTTTATTCGAGGATCCTGGTTTCTTTATTCGGACGATTTTATCGAGATGATCCTGCCGAGATCCGACGATCTTTGATTTCTGACCCGTGCATTTTGAGCATTTGGCACATATTGTATGCTATATTGGGAGGCATGTGTCAAAGCTCATTTTTATTGATGCAAATAGGTCCAAAGTCACAAATTTGAGGTAGGGTTAGTTATAGTTTTGTAGAAAATTTCAAGTGCCACATAGAGAAAAGATATTCCAATTTTGTATATCATCATGTCATCAACATTTGTATCTTCAACATTAAAAAAAGAAAAAAGGTATGTACTTGAACTCCCTTTGCATTTAAATTTTCTATATATATAAATATTTTAATATTTCAAATCCATAATATATATATATATATTAGTGTGTATTTATTTATTGCAATAAAGAATTAACCTAAGTAACACATTAAGAATTCTAAGGATTTGTGCTTGGAAAAAATGCATAACAATTTTTTTGTTGGATGTCGTGTTGTATAGTTTAGAAAAGCTCAAAATATGAATAGTATTTTAAGGCCATATATTATGGTAGCTTACAATGCAAAAGAAGGAAGGAAATCTATTATCAATTTTAATCTACAATTTAATACCATATGAAAAATCACATGTAGTATTATCTAAAATTAATTCTTAACATATTTATTTTTACAATACACTTACCATTCAATAAAATTATCCCAAGAAATAAACCCTAAGTGAGCATTAATTGAACCCTAATTTTAGATTCATAACTCTAAGCATAACCCTAATTGAACCCTAATTGTAGATTAATAACTCTAATCATAACCCTAAGGGAACACTTATTGAACAGTAGTTCTAATTGTACCATAACTCTAACTTTGAGCTATAGTTGAACTCTAATCCTAACCCTAACACTAATTCTTATCCTAATTGAACCCTAACCCCAACCCTAATCTTAACCTTGACCCTATTTGAACTCTTATTGAATTCATAACCCTAATTAAACCCCAACCTCATCCTCAATCCTAACCCAAATTGAACATTAATTGAACCCTAAACCTAACCCTAAGTGAACACTCATCCTAATTGAACTCTTAAATTTTTAGTTGAAAATTTTAAAGTGCCTTAGATTTTCCCATTCATTGTCATTTATCATTCAATTCCTAATAGAACTCAAAAAATTTATACTTTTATAATGTTTTAATACACAGCTAATATTAAGGGTTTATAGTTTAAGGGTTAAGGGTTTAGGGTTAAGGGGAGAGAGATAGAGGGAGTGAGTGAGTGACCCATTTACATATTATTCTTTTATTCTTCGTCAGTTAAATATTTAGTTACCCATTTACCGTTAGCAGAAATGACCCAAAAATTCAATAGAATGGACTACTCATATAATGCCTTGCATTATGGAGCTCAATTCTCTGATATATTACTACTTATCAAATCCTTTGTAAATAATTGTAAACTTTTGACTCCATTTAAGCATTTAATTGATTTTCTTGAATCGAAGCAAACACATAGACACACAATTGAACAAATTCTCAAAAGAAGAATGACAACTTCATTAACATTTCATTCAAAATTCACTCAAATCCACATAATAAGAGAAAATATATTAGAATTATGCATTTATTCATGCTTATAAGTCATATCTACATACAATTTAAGATAATTTGCATATATTCATCCAAAACTCAAAACATGCTATCTATTCTATTATGTCCGCTTGGGATTTTATTAGCCAATGTCACCACAAATATCACTTCCTCATCAGATGAAAAATATCTTTCTACCCATATATTCAACTCAAAACCTAGCTAGAGATTTCATCAGTTCTCTCCCTAAAAATGATCCTTGAATTCCCTTTTATATGACAAGGGAGCAACAAGTTTCAGGCTCAAATGTAATTTCACCACAAATTTTCATTTGAACAAAATATCCATTGCATTTGACTTTCATTTCAAAACTTCCCACACTTTGAATCTACAAAACATAGTGGCACATGAACTAGGGAAAGCTAAAAGAATAGGGAACACAAATTGTCATCAAAATCCCCTTGTCGCTAGGCCATGCAAAAAAGCTAGGCAACCAAATTGCCATGAAGGGACACCACAACAACTTCTTATTTACCTGCCACCCTGCCCTTACCAACACTCAGACCCCGGTATACATGCCCGCGTCTAGTTGTTTCCCAATACGGTAGACCCTCAGCCTCCTCTTCTTTCTTGTCCTTTCCCAATATAGTTCTAGTCCATCCACTTGGGGTTTTAATAGCCAATGTGCCCATAGATACCATTTCCTTATCAGAGGGCAAACCGTGCTTGAAGCAACTTAAATTCTGATAGTAGTTCGAGTTGGTCTAAGTTACATCATCAGAAGTGTTGCTCGTAAGGTCAATGGGTGAGTGTTGGCATCCACAACACATGACCAACTACTTGCCTTTGTCATCTACCAGTTGAGCAGCAACGTCCTAGAATTGCAACCTTCTACTGCATCTAGTGGGCATAAGCCTGGGCTTGTCAACCAAAGCACCTTCCTGAATAGTAGGACTGAGCTTTTTTGAGCTTAAATGAACATACCTCCTTACTGACTTACTCATTTTCTCTTCTCAGACAAGCACTCAAACTTGATTAGACTCAGCCCACAAAGAGCTCTAGCTGCTACAAGAATGACACTATTAGCAGTTAATTCCTCTTGTATTTATTGTGCGAGGTAATGGCAACCTTCATCAATGCTTAGTAAATATGCTTGTGCAAACATGGCAATTTGGTGGCATATGTACTGTCACCATTTAGCTAGAGTTGAATGAGAATCCAAAGATCACCCTTCATGATTTCCAACAACAACATCTTCACATAGATTGAGATCGATGTGACTACACAAGCAAGGAATAATTCATTAATGCTTCACCAAGCTTCCTCTTCCTCCTGCGAGCTAGCAGGGAACAACAGAGATTTACATTAGCTTTTGATCTTGGTTGTCGATCTAAAACCATGGGTTATGAGCTCAATAGTGGAGATTGGGCACCACATTCCATACAGTACACACATCTTCCTTTTGCTGACCTCGCGCCAAATAACAGGGCGACACCTTAGGTCTGTGAGTTGGTGGGGTATGATCAAGATCTTCTCCCATATCTTATAATCTAGAAAACCTACACATTGCATGGTTAGTATTTAATGAAAGGCTTTGGCTAAGCCATCGATGACATGACCACTGAAGTTAATGTCTTAGGCTTACGTCACCCGATGAAAATTAAAACCCAACTTTGATTTTAATACTTTATTTCCTCCACAGGGTTTTATTTCCTAAGTCTCGGTTGGCCCCATTAAATTCTTATCCCAACCCTAAAAAAGAACAAATTATTAAGCTAAGAATTTTATTTGTTGTTATAACTTTAGTTCTAGAGAATTCTTAATTACCAATTATTATTTGTGCATTTGTATATGAATCCAATTGAATGCCTTTCCATATCATTATGGAAAATTTTATTATTGCAACCCTAACTCTAACACTAATTAAACCTTGACCCTAACCTAATTGAACTCATATTATAACCCTAACTCTAACACTAATTGAACTGTAATTGTAACCCTAGGTATTTTTGAAACCTAACCCTAATTGTATCAAAACCCTAGAGAACTCTAATTGAACCCTAACCCTAAAATAGACAATAAACCTTACCTTAATTGAACCCTAACTCCAATCCTAGCCCTAATTTAAGACTAACCTTAACCCTGACCTTAATTAAACCCTTATTGAATTATAACCCTAATTGATCCCTAACCCAAATTGAATACTAATTAAACCTTAACCCTAAGTGAATAGCAACCTTAATTAAACTCCAACCATAATCCTATTTGAATTTTGACCCTAATCATAACCATAATTCAACCCTAACCTTAATTGAACCCTAACCCAAACATGATTTTAATTAAGTTTAAAGGTTCAAATAGGGTTAGACTTTAATTAAAATTAGGTATAGGATTCAAGTAGGATTAGGGTTGGGGTAAAGATTAAGGTTCTATGATAGAGCTTGGGGTTAGTGTTAGGGTTCAATTGGGGCAAGGGTTAGTATTAGGGTTAGGGTTATGGTTCAATTAGGGTTTCATTAATGTTAGTTTTAGAATCATAGTTATGTTTAGGGTTGGATATAAAATTAGAGTTAGGTTTGAAGTTAATTAGTGTTAGTTTTAGGGTTGAGGTTATGGTTAGACTTATAATTAATGTTAGTATTGGGATTAGATTCTATCATAGTTTTAATAAAAATAATCTTCTATAAATTCATTCAACTTTTTTTTGAAATTATATAATTTAAAATATTTTCAAATTTACCTATGTTGATATATGAGAGATATATCAAATCTAAACTCTATACAATTTATAGTTAACTTGACATTGTGTATAAAAAGGTTTAAGTTATGAATGTTATAATATAAAAAATAAATTTGTTTTCAATGTTTATTTGTCAGTTTAAAAGACATGCCAATAATGTTACAATCACTAATGATTAATTTTTTCTTGATGGTTAAAATAGATTGGTAAGTAAATTTATCTATAATAAGTAAATTTATTATTGATTTTTTCTTGATAAGTAAATCAATATTTCATAAATTTATCTATAATTCTTATTTAATTTTTCTTAATTATATTAAATTATATTTTTTTAAATTGTTAAAAAATTTAAGTTGATTATAAATAATTTTATGTGATTTTTATAATTAACTTGATATTGTGTATAAAAGGCTTAAGTTATGAATGTTATAATATAAAAAGATTAAAAAAAATTCAATGTTTATTTGTTAGTTTGATGTGAGAATAATGTTTCATAGTAATGATTAATTTTTTCTTGATTGGTTAAGTGATATTCTGAAATTATTCTATGTTAATTTAATGTTATGAATGCTATATAATATAAAGAAAAATATTTCTAATATATTTTTAATGCATCTTTATATTTTATAAACAAACATCTAAAATAAAAATGTGATTGTAAAAAAAATACAACTTAATGAGTGAACATACATTTAAAGTTAAAAGCGAAATTATAAAACAAATTGTAAATTTATTTTATTTTTCTTCCATAAATATAATTTTTTTATTTGTCATCCACCTAGTAATGCCCACTTCTCCTTTTAATGAATGTTTTATTTTGCAAGGGTTGATTTAGTGCTTCCATTGATCTATTTCCTGCAGATATCAACGGTGCCAGCCATCTCGTGATTGAGAATTGAAGGATCATGAAACCATGGGCGGGTGCCACATGTCCTATCTGGTGGATCAAATTTGAGCTATCACTGACCAACTACCATTTGATTTGTGTCATTCCCCACCATCCTGCAATGGTGGTTGGGTTGATTGTGAAATCATGGGTAGGTGCCACGTGTCTCATCTGATGAATCGTAAAGAGTAAAGGAAATAGTAGTTGGCTTTAAATGTATTAAGGGGTGGATTACTAAAGTGTTCTCAAGATGCACATGTTCTAAATTGATAGATATGTTATAATCTCGCTAGAAAAGTAGCTGGAAGGTTAACGACATGGCTGACAATTGTGTTAAAGGAACGAGATCAACGATGCCTGCTATCTCATGATCAAGGATTGCAGGGATCATGATATCACAGGAAGGTGCCACATTCCCTTCCTAAAGGATGAAATTTGTGTGACCATTGATGAGCTGTCTCTTCAAGATTGACGGTGCCCACAATCCCGCGATTAGGAATTTTGGGATCACGATGTCATGAGTGCTTGCCACATGTCTCATCCAATGAATCATAAGGAGTGAAGAAAGTGTTCACCAGTTTTAAATGTATTACGGGGTGGATTAATAATGTGCTTGTAAGATGCACATGTTTTATTTGAACGTAGATGTTATGATTTTAAGGGAAAAGCTGCTCGACAATTAAAGGAAAGGACAATGACCATTTTTGAAGGAGCAGGATTTATGGTAAAAAGATCGAAGGTGCCCATCATCCCGCGATGGTAAATCAAAGGATTGCGATATCACAGGAAATTTCCACATGGCATTCCTTCACGATGTATGACATAGGGGGCCCCTTTATTGTTGTGTTAGCGATTATGTCAACCTGTTTTGAAGATGGTCGTTGATGATTTGATAAAATTGAAGGATCAACGACTCAAATTTAAATATGTATCAAATTATGGTTGGAGCTCTTTGTTTAGCCTACGAGTGGGCTTTAATGGCGGATGAGACATCTACTGGTAGGATTTGATGAACATAAAATGAATTTATTCATCTCATTTGTATCACAAAGCATCCAAGTATTTCGTGAAAATAGTTTCAAAGCCAAACGTGAAATTGCAAGTAGTTGCAGCCAGAAATTGGAGTTTGTGTGAAAAAAGCCATGAGTTAATTTTCTCTGTTTCCTAGTTATTCTGCACCTAAATTTGGGAAGGGGGGTCTACTATGCTTGTCACTAACTTCATTACAATATTTTGTTAGGGCTATTATTTAATTATAAATTGTGAGGAATTGGGGTATTTTTACTCTATAATTTCCTATCTCTGCTTAGTCATAGCCACTTGAAGTGTAACATTGTAGTGAGGCCCTAGTTTGTTTTAAATTGCACCAACCAAGCAGCACTCTGGCCACATTGAGTATTTGAAAAGAAACTTGTACGATGATTTCCTAGATCAATTTCCATTATCAACAAATGAGAGAAGGAAAGGTTTGGTGTTTATGTGAGGGAAAATACTATGGGAGTGGTTGGTGTGTAATAATTCCAACATTGTTGATGCTAGGGTTCCACTCACATGCTTAGAAATGTTTATATTATGGTATGGATAGAGGAATTTGCCTCATCCTTTTTCAAATGGATGGATGTATGACATGGGAAAGCTAGTTGTTCCAAATGTGTTCCCTGATGTGGACTTACTTAGAGCAGTGGCCGAAAGATATGACCCTATTAGACGGGTAATCAAGGATAATGATGGAGGGGTTCTATTAGAAATTAAGAGAGATGTTATCCAATAGACTTTTGATTTGAGTGAGCCAAGTGACAACTTAGTTCCTATTGATCTTGAAGAAATGAAGGAGTATAGAAAATTGAAATCTCTTTTTAGGGTTAAGTTGCTTCCACCTCATCTGGTTAAGGCAGGGGGTTCACAATTTCACATCAGCCCTAGTGACCAAAAACCTTTCAGATTGAACTATTTTGGAAAGCCTTTCCTGGCTACTTTCTATTCACTATGTCAGATTTTGGGTTTCATCCCTGGTGCAGTAATATCAATTGCATACATGTTCATGGGGGTGCAAATACAACACCCTAACTTCTCTGTAACATATGACTTTGCTTCGTTTTTAGTGGAGAAGATAGATGAAGGACTGTCGAAGCTACAGAATGGTGATACTGGTACTCAATTCTTTTGGCATTGCATGTTGATGCATATGTTCTTGTTTAGGAATGTTGATTTCTTTGCTGAGAAGATGAACTTAAGACAATCAATTAATGGAGAAAGGTTGCCAGTACAGATATGGGCTGTATATTTTTCCTATAATAAGGAAAGCACTACTTATGTGCAATTTGATAATTGTTTTGCTGCAAGATTGAGGGATAGAATAATGGTAAATGTACCTAGGATCTCTAAGGAAGTACATGATTTCCTTAGGCCAAAGGAGAGGAAACTAGAATTGAGGGTTTTACATAACTAGGGTGACATTATCCCATATCTAGTCAGCACTGTCCTAAGAATATATGGATTTCAAAGAACCCCTCACATACTGCCATACAATGTGCCACCAAGACTAGGGTTTGCAAAAGTTGTGGCAGATGGGGTGTATTCATAAAGATAACCTAACTGGAAAGGGGAAGGGAACATTATTCCCTGATTATACAGTAGTGTCCGGCTTTACATTTTCAAAGGGAGGTTGGACACATTTTGACAAATTCTTTGTTGATTACCATTTGATATTTGGTCCAAGGCAACAACATGATCCTGAAGGTTTCTTTGCTCTTTTCAGACAAAGAATAAAAGGTGGAAAATTTGCACATGAGTTCAATTTCCCTGAGGACCTAATCAAGAATGAATTTGATTTAAATAGACATGAATTGAACAAAGAAAAGTGTATAGCTTATAGTAAGCTACTGGATATTGTGCATAAAATGGATCTGACATATGATCCATTGATGAAATTCACTCCATATCACAAGAGAATTTAGTTTTTAATGAATAATTTCAAGGAGATAATGGACACCTTGACAACCAAAAAGATAAATTTAAGGCTAAGTTTGGATATGCAAGGACAAAGTGATATGCCAATTGAAACAAGGCCAGTACATCAGCCTACAAAAAGGCAGCCCATCTATAGGAGGAAAAGGGATACTACCAGTGATGAGGAAGAAGTAGATAGAAAAGGGAAGAAAATAATGAAGGCACCTTCATGACTAGGCCCAAAATTCAAAGTACCTAGGGCTGTCAAAATCATTGAATTAAAATCTTCACCAGAGTGCAGTCCCCCATCACCACCACTTGAGCCAAGCCCTAAGAGGAAAAGAACTGATCACTTACATGAGGATCTCATAGATGAAATTATTGTTACTCATCAAGACATGCAGGTTAGTATGTCATCCCCTCCTAGGTCAGCTGAATTGGTTCTATCTGATTTGGATATGAAGGGTAAGACTGTGCAGGATGGAAGAATGGAGGCTGGCAAGGAGTTCTTAGATGACAATGAATTTGTAAAGACTCTTGTATTCTTGTAATTGGCATGGAGGATGAAATTTGAGGAATATCAAAATAAATTCAAGGAGAGAAGAGAATTAAGGCTTGACAAGTTAGATCAGGAGAATTATGAAGAAGTGAAAGCTAAACTAATGGAAGAGTTCAAAAACATCACTCCTGAAGAAGGAAGACAACTAGTGAATCGGGCTGGTGTTTTTATTTTTCCTGAATGGGACATCACAGATGTAGTGGCTTTCAATGCCATTATAAATTCCAAGAATCCTTTTCAGGATTCTGAAGAAGAAGTTAAGTCAGCATTACAAAACTCTGCCTTCACTGAAGAATATGAGACCTTGGCAATTTGGGCATTGGCTCCATAGGGAAGAAAGCCAGACATTGTTGATATTAATCCAAATTTCAAAGGAGGATTAATAATAAAGAGGGATTCAAAGACTACAACAACCGAAACCACTAGTTTAACTGTGAATGTGGCCAAGTTGGCCTAAAAGACTGCTGAAAGGGAGGTGGTTGAAAGAAAAAGCCTAATGGAGAAGTATAACATTTTAATTGAAGAATATAGTAAAATGCAATAGAAGAATGTTGAGCTACAAAATGAAGTAGAAAGGTTCAAGTATACAAATACTAGGGAAACATCTAATGCTCCAGGAACCAACACATCACCTCCCACAGTAGGGTCAATGCCTCATGCTTCTCCAAATGTTTCTACACCAGGGTCTCCCATTCAAAATCCTGCTCTTACCCCTTCTCTAGAACAAGTTGATGAAGAAACAAAGTGCTTTGTTGATCCAACAAAGTGGTAGCTCATGCAGAAAATTGATAAATTATAGACATCACTAAGGGTAAAAGAGGATGGTTTTCTTTCAAAAGAAAAATAAATTGTTACTACTATTTTGGAGCATTTAAATGAAAAGGTGGATAATAAACTGCCCTCTATACATTCTTTGTATTCTTTACTATTTGAAGCAATAAAGAATATTGATAGGGATCGGGGGATAGTGATTCCAATAATTCAAAATTGGATCCCTAGGGAAAATGATCAAGATGTTATGAATAAAGCCTCAAGGTTTGATGTAAATAATAGGCCCTAATCATTGAAGCCTATTTATATATTAGTTAAATCATTGAAAAATTTTCAGACCTTACCAGATGATCTAAGTAGGAAGATTAGGGAATTGGTAAATAATTGATGAGTAGGGGAAAATCAGAACACTCCAACAATGGTAGGATCAAGCAAGTAAAGTCATCAATAATCAAATTAAAATAATTTGTTTTGACTCAGATTATGATTTGTTGGTAAATTATATGGATAATATTATTGGTACCCGCTCATTTTTGGAATATTTTGAAAGAGATGCTAATCAGATAGCGATAAATTATATGCCTTATAGTACAAAGGTAAATGAGGTGATTAATTTTGACTATCCAACTGATGAATAATACCAGAGGTGGGTGGATAAGTATTTGAATGATGATGAGTAAAAATAGTGGGCTACTGACAGGTGGCAAATCAAATGTTGTGGTTACAGCGTTTCCAGTTATGTATGGATGACTTTCTTGGCATGGGTTTCGCATGGTTTTTTGTTATTCCATCAACCTTCCTCTGCCGACATGATGAAGGGGAATATGCTCTAGGATAATTATTGTTGTAACAATTTTTGGAATATCATCATGTGTCTGAATTGGCTGGTGACATGTGTACTTTCTGTCCCGATGCTTGTTTGCTCCTTCATTTTCTATAAGAAGGATTTCAAGGCTAGAAGTATGAGGTTAGCAAGTTAGAGAATTTTTATCGAGTCTAGGTGAAGTCACAGAGCAGATTGTAAAGTCATATGAATTGAAATGAAAAATTTGAGCTCATGTCTCTCCATTGTATGCGCATATCTGAACTTTGAATAAAATAACTAAGGGTTGTTTCATTCATCTCACTATTGTGGTGTGTATGATTCTATTTTAGCTTTAATTCAAGGAATTAATTAAAATGCTTGAATGGGATTGTCGCCGAATGTGTTGTAGAAGGATTTGATAAGTAGTCCCGAGTTAGAATGCATATTGATGAAATTGTAATGCAATATTGTCAGGGATCTTATATGTGATGTATTAAATATGTTATAAACCTCTAGATGCTTATGAATTTAACTCCTGCAATGGATATATGTCACTGATCTAAGTTGTAATTATTTGTGTAGTTCAGTATTTGTTTATATTTGCCTAGATCTTGCTACAAATTGCAAATCATTGACTATCTTATACAATGGATTGTATTTAGTTATCTCACACTCTAGATAGTTGATATTGTCTATGAATAGCCAATTCTAGTTAATATTATCTTATCGTGTTGAGCTATTAAGTGAGATCATCTGCTATTGTTAATGTTGTTTATAATAATGGTGCAGAGGTTGTAAACACATTAAGGGATCACCCTCTCGGGTCTTGCAGATCCTAAAGTGTAGGAGGATTTTAAAGTGCTCGTCAGTTTGTATAGGTCCTTTGAGCTACCTTCGATTGGAATTGGCAACTCCATAGGTAGATTAGAAGACAAACTTGGTTACATTGTAAAAAGAACCAACATAAATGTCAACCACTAAACAACCACCTCTACAACTGACTTTTTAATCTTTTATGATCACATGAAACATAAAAAACACTAATTTCAAGGTTGTTAACATCACTATTGAAATGTTTTAATTTTTTAACATTTTAAACATTAAAAAGTACATCATTAAATTAATTATGTAATGGCATAAAAATTAAAAACATCATGAATTAATTATGTAACCACATAAGTCAAATATAATTCTATCAAGAAATTAATATCAAATAGATAATATAATCACATAACTTATACATTTCAATGTCATTGATCTTCTTCTTCATCCAACTCTTTATTTGTATCATCCGATCCAGATTCGACATTGTCAGGATTGGTCATATCATCATCATCGTCATTGATATCAGTTTCGATAATTTCATCATTGACACTAATATCACCTTCATGAACATTAACTCCTACATCATCATGATCTAGTTCCTCCTCTTCAACATCTTCATCAGGGACATCATCAACTAACCATTGATCCTAATCATCATCTACATCATCTTCTAGTTCTTCGATATCTTCTTCCACCACATTATACTTTACCAGCCTTCCTCTTGGATCATTTCTAACAACAAATGACAAACCTAGTTTACCTAGAACCTCTGATTACAATACCTACTCACATTGGCTTGGAAGAACATAGGGCTCATTTCCAGCTCGCTCGATCAACCTTGTATTAACCATGGTAAATCCATTATCATGTTTAATAACAGTTCTCTCAGGATCATTTTCATTCAATAGTAGCTTGTACCATAAGACGACGAACGAAATTAATTTGAAGGACTTAAAGTCACACTCAAGTATATCATCCAAAATCCCATAGTATCGATTTTCTAAGACTTCTAGATGTATGTCACTTCTAGATGAAACATTAGTCACCTAAAAGACTGCAGTTATACCAGAATCACAAGTTTTCTTCATGTCATCCAACATTTTGATTCAAAATTTACAACCATTGCACCACATAGCCTTGTGGTGTTTCACCTGCAATATGTTAAGCATGTAAAAATTATTTTAATATTGCCAGTTGATAAACATATTTATTCTTGGCCAAATGTATGCAAAGAAAACAATCTCAAGATACATATACTTCAATATACTTGAAAATAATTAAATAATATGGGTGATTAATATATTTATACGTACCTATTTATCTCTTAAACCATATTCTAAATCAATTTCCCTTTGTGTAACATTCAAATCTCCATTACGATGAGCTTCTTTAACAAATGAAGCCACACCTTCCCATGTTAATGTGCGATCAAATTGTTGACATTGTTCAATTCATACCATCATCCAATCAAGATTGTTAGTGACGTACAAATGTAGTCCATCCCACTCTCGACCAACTGTACCAAAAAAAATTGAAATTCACAAATGACATATAATTAGTTAAATACCACAATATACGACCTTAATTTATAATTGATCATGTATATTGAAGATTAAAAATTAAATAAGTACAATATACATAAAAAATATATGTAAAATATATTCCAATTAATCTCAATGACCATCTTATAATTACCTCTCACTTGAACCTCAATCTACCTTTCCCCAATAGGTACTCCCATTCAAATTTGTTAATGGAGTTGGGATCCCAAATTCGATCTACATTGGTCTTTGTTGCAAACTTAGGAAGATATTCGCTAATGTACACCATGGTTTGGTATACCATATATCCCTCCACCGTAGAACCCTCAGGATGTTCTCTTTGTCTAACCAAATCCTTCAAAAATTTCAAGTTCCTCTCAACCATCCACATTGACCTTGTGTGTACAGGTCCACACAATTCAATCTCCTCAACTTGGTGTATAAGGTAGTGTTCTTGTGCATTGAAAAATGTTGAAGGTAGACACTTTTGCATTTCACACATTAGACAAGTAATTTTTCTCTTCCAATAATTTATATCTTCTTTACAAATTTCTTTAGATGACATCCATCTACAAGTGATTCAAGGTGCAAATGTATTAATGGGATTTAACAAAAATATACAGTATATTACATAACAAGTAAAAAAATTGGAAATTATAAGATGTATACAGTGAATTGAAAAAATCTCACGACCTACCTCGTGTATTTTCCAAGATCATATATAACTTGCTTGACATTGTTGTCAAAGTTGTCTGGGAGAGATAGAGGTAGAACGTACTGCAACAATTATAAAATGATCTTTTCATTATTTTTCCAAAAGTAGTAAACACAATACACTGAAAAGTACATGCATTATACAAGTGTATATAATATACCAGAATAATTACCTTAATGAAGGTATGCCAATCATGCGTTTTCATCCCTGGCCCAAATTCACCTTTCTTTGTTATTATATTGTTTATGTTCACAGCAAATATTGTGGGAAATCAATTTTTTTGTATGACTTCTTTTATAGCATTGCTTTGCTGCTCTATAAATAACCAAGGAATGGAACTTATATTAATTTGGTCTCCATCGCTATTTAATTGAATGAAATTTTTTATTGCATGATTGGCTTCCTGAATGTTAGTACAATTTTTGACAATTTTTTCTTTGTCATGCCTTCCATCCAATATTTTCCATAATGTTTCTGTTATATTCTTTCTGATATGCATTGTATCAAACAAATGCACAATTTGTAGCTTCTCATAGTAGGGCAACCTACTAAATTGTTTGGGATAACTTTTCAGTTCATGTCAAAGCCGGCCATTAATTCCTTGACAACCTTCATGAAGCATATAAGTTAAACAAATTAACAAAGAAAATCATTGTCAATTACAACATGAGTAAACACAACACAATATAAAAATATAAATTCAAAACATATCATATATGATAGATAAACAATTTGATTTGATGTATAACCTTGACGATCAATTCTATTATATTCCAACTTCCATATGCGAGGTGACATTTTTCGTGGTTTTGATGTAGTCTCCTCTTTCCCATTGAAAATATTTTTTTCAGTAGTTCGACACTTATGATTTCTATGGAGGAAAAGCCTATATTCATCAAACACATGCTTTCCTAAACTTGTTTCATGATGAGATTTCATCTTTTGACCACAAATTGGACATGCAAATTTTTCCTTTGTTTGAATACTTGTAAGATGATATATAATTGGATTAAATATGTCAATTTTTTTCATTATATATAATGAATAGATTATTTTAAAAACATGCATGATATCTACTTCATCAAATTAAATATTGTTAAAGTGCAGTTGAACATTATAACATACCACAAAAATGTGTTAGCCCTGGGGCATCATGAATTTCCATACAAGCATTGCATGGAAATTGAAATTGTCTTTGTCCTATTGGTCTTGAGACATCATACATAGTGACACCATTCCATAACTTTAGTAACTCATCGATAAGAGGCTGATATATACATTCATATCTTTAACTTGGTACTTACCTAGTTGAATCAACATAAACATTACATAATTATTATAACCATTTTACTACAATATATATCAATTAATGTACATGACTATTGAATGAAAAGAATATAAATCATTATGCAACAAATAAGACAAATGAGATGCTACTACGTTAAAGAAAATTGATATAAACAAATACCTAGTACAATCATTGGCAACATTATGTCCTCCCTCTTTATTGAAATTCATGGAGGAATGTTATTGTTGAAAAAAAAAACAAGCCATACTGACTAAATAGATCGCAGCTCTCCAAATGGATTGACACCGTCTGCTCCCAATGAAAGCCTAAGATTACAAGGTTCTTCTTTAAAGTGCGGCCATTTTTCTTCCATGTCCCTAAATGCAAAACCATCCACAGGCATTCAAAGAATGTCATCTCCACTTATATTTCGGGCATGGTAATCCATAAATTGTGCTAAGCTTTTGCACCTAAATAATCATTGGATACGTGGAATAATGGGAATATAACGAAGAACCTTGCGAGGAACCTTTTTTGTTAGTTGATCTGTTTGATATCTACTTATATGACATTCCAGGCATTTTTTTGCAAATTCCTATTGTTTATGATATATAATATGATCATTAGGACATGCATCTATTGCTTGATACTTCATTCTGATATCTTTCATAATGGCACATAAATCTCGGTATGAGCGAGGTAAAATATTTGATGGTGGTAACAAAAATTCACCAATCTTGATCTACAACAAAAAATAATTTGTCCATATAAAGAATATTAATGATACATATTTCATCATTTATTTACTAGTGATGAACTAACAACAATTAAAATAGATGAAAAAAGATGGCATATATGACATACCTTAATATCCGTGAGATTTCTATGTTTGATAAACCATTCATAACCTTCAAGTTCAACAGCAACAATACAACAGAGAGAAAATTTGTTTCACAGCCTTCATAAAGGGGCTCGTATGCCTTCTCAAGTACAAGTAAATCATGAACATCATCAAAGTCATCTTGATCATCATGATCAACTCTACCACTAAATGTGTCATGGATCAATGTATTCGTACCATCATCTTCAACTGTGTTTTCTAGCACATGATCATCTTCTTCCATAGGATCATTAACTTCATCTTCGATATTCATAGCTCCATGTTTGTTCACTTGCAAAACCACATTCTCTGGGCCGTGATAATCCATATCATCTGCTCTAGGGTGCCCAACCTTTATAATAATGATTAACACAAATAAACCATGATCATGATCAAGTGATTATATATATATAATGTTAAAATGATATAAACATTTACAAATTCAATCGATATAAACACATATAATGAATAACTTACCAATGGATGATAATCATGCCTCCCTTCAACATGACCATGCTGCCTACAATGTTTCTTAGTTGTTGTGATTAAAATTCATCTCATCTTTAAGCCCTTGCAATTATTGCAAGGACAATAACATTTCCCATCACCCTTTCTTTTCAATCTATCCCACAATCTATCAAGTGTCTCTTCATTTTGTTCTAGACTAATATTATCTGACATGATTTTTCTTTACCAAGCTTGACTATTAGATCTTCAAAAAATATTAAACTCACACTCCAATAAATTTTATTCATAGACAGGTATCATAATCTAATAATTCTGATATTTTACACCCAAAAAATTTGGCATGAAACCACCCCTACAAAAGAGAAGATAGTCTGAAGTTAATGACCCCAAAAAACACTTTAAAATGCTAATTCCAAAACTTATTAAATTATGTTTTTAATATGATTTCCAACTGTTAAGACTCCTAAAATTAGAATATTGAACTTGATCACAGAATTCCTACAACAATGGAGGTAGCGAGCTAGTAAGAGCAAGTGACCCATTCCTAAGGAGCAACAAGTCAGAATCATCATTGCTAATGTCAATACAGATTTATCCTTTTAGTTAAAGATGCAATGTGTCACTTCTTATCACGATCTTATCCCTAGGGCCCTCAAAATTCAGAGAGCCCTAATAAAAAATAACAAAAGCATTGGTAAGAGCATGATTAGGGTACAAACCCTAGGCCTCCATAGAAACATAAACAATAACTATAGTGGATTAGTGAGGTTGCAATACCAGAAAGATTGGGAAATTGTAGGTAATAACAAAATCTTGCAATCTAAAGATTGTAGCCAATAACAAGCACACTATGTAGCTTAGTGACATTTGTAAATGCAATCTACGGTAAGAAGAATGGCAGTCACTTGAGATGAGACAGTCAAAAAGAGGCTAAGTAGTGACAAGATAATAAATCTCAAACCTTGCATAGTAAAGTGGAGATTTTAATAGTGATTTTCCTTACCCCCTTGCTGACCTTAAAGGTTTTTCAAATGCTTTTGGTAGTGTTAGACAAGGCAAATGAAATTAGGGAATGACTGTCCAAATGAAGTAACAGTGGTAATCATAGGTTCAATGTTTCTTCTTAGCCATTAATGTATAATGGAGGTAGTGGATTGCATGTTTGAACAATGTTTTGAGACTCATCAAATGTGGGAGAATAGTGAATAATACCTTGTGGACTGTGAAGTAGTGTCAATAGGGTTGAAGGATCTTAAGAACTATAATACCATGATAGAATGACTCCCCTGTAGTATGTAGGAAGTCTATAGGGCATAGTTTGATTTTATAGAAGGATTCTCATGAAAGGAATCTTCAAGTGATAGTGAGTGAGCTATTTAAGATTGTAGATGAGGGTGCAATACCCAATCTTAAAGGAAGTTAGCAAAGCAGTAAATGTGTAATAAAATTGAATCGTACACAACAAACAATTCAAAATGTTATCTTCCATAATGCCTTGAGTTTGAAGACAAAAATCTCATTGTATCTTCATGATGAAAGTGGTGACCTTAATAGTCAATCACTTGCAACCATGATTTTAAAACATGCTATTGTGATTATGGAGGCAACATTTTAAGCAAGGCAGTGAGTGGTGGTTTGGAACAATAGCAAGTATGAAGGACTTGCTTTATATGCATACTATGCAGTCTAGCTTAAGACAATGTTCTTAGAAGAGATTGAAGGTGGATTATGGAACTCAAGTGTTATCATGAAAATGATTAAAGCAAAGACTGAGATCTATTTAAAAGCCATGGTCATGAAGATATTAAAGATGTCACATGCAAAACCCTAGTAGCTGGAGTAATGAATACAGTGCCAAAAAGGATAGTGTGCTGGGGTAGATTTAGGAGATCTCCACATTATCTAATTATAGGGAAATACATCATTTATTTATATTTTTAATTTAAAAAATTCATTCTAAACCCTATATACGATACATTGATGCTTCAAAAGCCTTTGAAGGAATTTGAGATTATGGAAATATATGCCAAGTAACATTCATAAGGTTTAGAAAATCTTGATCACTCTCTAGAATAGCCCATTAAACATGGGTTGTGCTTGAATGCACTACATAATTGATATAACACAACCACTATCAACCAAAGTTATAGGCTCTTTATTGTAGCAAGAGGTAATCACTCTTCGATCATGCTATAATTACATCCTAACCTGTTAAACTTGAGACAACCTGAATGCACCCAATGATGATTGACACCTAAATTACACAACCTGAATTAACTACATTATATGACTGCCTCCATTTATATCACAACATAGCCACCTTAAACTTGGGTCACACATGAATGCATCCTGTATTTGTTATAGCACAAATGTGCCACATGACCAATAGAGTTATGGATCACATAATTACATTCACAAGAATATGTTCCTTGGTTGTGATCTTATGGTGATTCCACAACAAAATCTGGACATGAAATTCTCAAAACCCTTAACCTCTAAAAATGAAATCTGATGAGATATTTCTTTAAAATATGATTTTCAAACCTTGAACTATAAATCCACAACTGAATTCTGCAAAAAGACAATGACTACCCTCAACTTGGCGATATCTTCTTGAAATTTTTCTGATTTTTCCCAAGAAAATCATCCTTAGTTCTCCACAAACTATCTCAAGTAGAGCAAAACACTGTCGCAATAAATCAGGTGTGAACTCACTTTTCTTTATGTTGGCCACAATTAATTTTTTTTTTCTATTTTTCATGTTTGTCAAAAATTTGACAAAAATGATAGCCGACATTTCGACGAGCCCCAGGTTCGTCGAAAATTTGACAAACGTCGGGGATAAAATTTCAAAAATTGAAAATTACACATCAAATTTTACAAGCCCTCTAAGAACATCAAATTTTACATATTTCGTTGGACAGTTTCATCAAATTTTGCAGTCAAATGTATTAGTGCATCATCACTCTCATAGACTCAATTGGTCTTGGAATTGGAAGGTCAATGGCCTGCTCTCTTGAGTATAGATAGGTGCTAGCTGTCTCTACACATGATCAAACAACGCGTCAGCACCTTATGGACAATTGCCATTATCATCATTATAACTTAAAAGAATTTAAAATTTGAAAAGCATCAGAATCAAACTTAGTTAATGTCAATGTCAAATGCATCACATTGACTTCATTTGTGTCATGAAAAGGTGTTTGCATCATTCCGTACTACAATTGTGTCATGAATCATCGATTGTGTCATTTTTTCCCGCAATTGCATCTCACTAGAACACTTGTGTCTCGCTATATGGAACATATGTCACTTCATTCAAATATGTCGCTCAAACTGACAAATGCATCACAAAATTGCATATGAGGCATTATAACTCTCGAATGTGACACAATATTGTGAATGTGTTGTACTTTTTGGAAAATGTGCCACACATCCCTAGTCTACCCTAATTACCCCTTAAACTTGCATCGTGATGCATCAAATGTGTCAAACACGAAGTCAAATGTACCTTACACGGATGCATATGCGTCACACCGCATTCATTGTTTTCCCTAAAACCTTAATTTTGGCACACAAAATGATGAAATGACAAGGTGGGTTAGAGGTACATACCACTAGCTTTGAGCCCTCTGGTCTCTTGAAGGTCCACACTATCTCACCGTAATGCTAAATAACTAGAATCACCATCCTCATAGAAGTCCTCTTCGCTCGTCGCTCCCAAATTTGTTAAGGTGAATAGTAAAAATGAATTGACTTTTACCCCTTTGTCAACCTATTTTTAAAGTCAAAATGACATTTTTCAACTCTTTTATTACTGGAGGCCCTTTTGACCAACTTTGACCACCCTTTCAACTGCTCTAAACATGTTAGAATTTGAAACCGACTGCGCCATTGACTTTCTGATAATTAAATTGACTTATCGGGACACTTTCCAAAATTTTCTCTCACCTGGCCAAAATTTAAAAAATTTCTTGATGGGGCATCGATACTCTGTACCTTTGCTAGGGGATGAATTTAACTTGGTTTCTTTGTTACAATGCGACATGCTACATTATGACAAAGAGGGGCAAAATGTTGACACGTAAAAATGACCTAGGCCTACAAGCTCTATTTTTACCACTTTCGTCCTACCATAATTATGACATTTAATTATGTCTTTCATCCACTTTCCACTGTTAATTAAATAATTGAGTATTATTTAATTAATTCATATCTCTTTTATGCTCCATGATTATTAAATAAATAAATTTTATTTATTTATTCAATATGCCACTAAGGGTCTATTGTCCTCTTAATGTTAAATAAATTTATTAATTTATTTAATTACCTTTATTCATTTATTCTTCCTGATTATTAAACAAATGAATTTTATTTATTTATTTAATATGTCACTAATTCTCATAATTAAATGAATTTATTAATTTATTTAATTATCAGTCATAATCCTCTAAATTAAATAATTATCTTTAATTATATAAAATTTGCTAAATTTAACATTTCCCTCATTTTAAATAAATGAAATTATTTAAAATGGTATCACATTCTTGACTATCAGTTCATTTTGGTAAATAATCTGAAAAAGATTATTTATTGTCACACAAAATCCTTATTTTGAATTAATTTAATTCAAAAGGGTAATCTTCCAAAAATCAAGTAATTAAGAAAATTCTTGATTTTCCAAATCTGGCTTTCAGTTCAACCTTTATCCTTTTGATTTTTCAAATCTCACAAATCAAGCTGTCTTTATCTTCTTGATTTTTGAAAATCTTTATCTTTTTGGCTAATTATCACATTTATTCTCGACCACCGATTTGATTTTATCAAATGACATATTGACCACTCATTTAACAATCTTTCCCTAACCCTAATTAGGGATTGTCACATGAAATATCATCCACTAATTTTAGGCTTTGTCAGCATTTAATCTCGTCCATCCATCCAAAATTACATTTTCTATAAAATGTCAATTTTTCTCACAATTTGGGGACCACTTCATCATTATAAGATGTTTATGTTTATATTTTAATTGCATACTTTTCATTTAGTTCATTTTAATTTAATTTTATTCATTTTTCATAGTCATAGGTATAGTTATCAAATCCTTCAAAGCTTGTTTATGACATTGGCATAGTCAAAGATTGCTCACACACTCGATCTGAGGGAAACAATCAACAAGTTAGAAGGTGCTATGGAGGTGAATCATGGAGGCTTCGTAGACAATATGGTATAATTGTTTCATTTGTGTTTAGCTTTCATTGTACTTCATAGTTCTTTGGGTTTGTTTTGTGATCTAATCTGCTAACCTTTACCTGAATTTAACCCATTGATACAAATCATACACGATCTAAAATTTAGGATGTATTGTGAACCTAATCCATGCTCCTTTGATATCAGTGAAGTACATAAGGCTAGTACTTTTTAGAGAGAATATTTCCTTATACACTTCATCACTCATCATTGATCCTCCCTAAATCTTAGGGTGCAATCAATGATGAAAGTATTGTCATGTTTAATTTTAGTCTATTGGATCATCCCATTTTAAAACCACATCAATGGTTCTCTAGTCATCTTGCTACTTTCCTTTATACGATGTCCTCAAGATTCCACCACATTGCCTATTGTAGCAATAGGCATCGCCTATCATTGATGCATCTCATCCTTCATCAGCCTCTTTCGTGATGTAAACATCCATGAGATGAAATGTCAACCCTTGGATTTGTGGCCTTTTCTTGATCACGTTCATCCTTCCATCACACAACGCTAATTCAAACTTTGCACCTTGGCTCCTATCAATGATGGGAGATGTAGTGAATAAATCATATTTAGAAACGTACCCCTACATGAAAATCAATGGTATAAAAGAAAACACACATAAGATCTTATTACATTAGCAAAAGAAACTTTTCAAATAATCTCAATGCTCATCGTGGTTTTGAAGCTTAGGCTCAGGAATGAATCCATGATGAGTGATAAAATATTGCAACATTAGGCCATCACTCATCCCTAATTCTCCTCATACAATTTGTAAGCAATTACCGATGAGAGGATTTACATAGTGACAATGTGTATCGAGTATCACTAATGTAGAATTAGGAAATTAAAACATATTTGTGATACGTGATGCAAGGGAATTCCATCATATCGCTCATTGCTAATCTTAAATTTATCATTTTATGACCATTTATGATGAACGATAAGAACGTAAGGTCAGATGACATATCTTATCGATATTACAATGCTCAAGGCTCAAAAGCCATTAGCGATAAGTGATCCCTTTACAATACATGGAACATCACTCATCGTTGATTATGCCAAGAGCTCCAGTAGCTATTCGCGATGTGTGCAAACAAAAAAAATCCTTTCATTGCTCATTGCCAATTTAAAATATACATTCAAAAAGTAATCAACGATGGGCGATAAAGATATGATGGTCATCAAGACTTAATTGAAAACTTTAAGCATGTGCACTTAAGTTGTTCTAAGGAGGGGATGCTCTAGGATGATATGAGAGAAAGGGCTCAAAAATTTCTAAGTCACAAAATGTAAAGGATGTAAAGGCCAAAAAGGGGTTCTCCACCTAACCTTATAAAAATTATGAGACTCAAACCTAGGCCTAAGGAATTGGTTACTTGATGATAGTGAATGACATAATATGTTTTAAAGTGACTAGAAATGGGCATTAAGAAGTCAATGACAAAATAGAACATTACAAGAATTTATAACAAATAAAACCCTAAACCCTCATAAATAAGCCCTACATCCAAATGTGACAAGGGTTTGAGATGGAACAAATTTTTATTTTAGGGTTCCACCACATCCATTGAAGCACTTCATTGCATATCATCAGATTTCAACATCAAGGGTTTGGTGAGTTTGTGACATATTTTTTATTCATCATTCTCTTCTTATTTCATTTCATTATATAGGGTTTGATTATGAAAGTGGGGTTTAACCAAGGCAAACCTCTATACTCTAATACTTAACCCTTTTTCCCCTCTTTGCATGTGTGTTTGCAGGTCTTGTATACAAATTTGTCAAATATTTTTGTGTTTAAAAGTGGTCAACAATCCGTTGAAGTCATCAAAGTCAACAAAGCCCTAATTGAAGCTTGGAGACCAATTTCAACTCATTTTCTATAGTTTCTAAACCAGACACTTGTGAGGAAGGGAAGTGCAAACCAAAAGGTACAGATTCCTACCCCAAATTTCTCAAGATTCTCAAGTGGACTAAGTTGCCATATGTGGAAAATTAGTCCCACTACTTCACCTGGAAAGTGGTTTCTGTATTTCTAAGTACCCATTTTGCAAATTCCTTTTTTGGTAGATTTTCCCTGAAACTAGACTAAGTCACCCAACTTGGCGTAAGTGTCCCAATCAACATTACCAATCAAATCTATAGGATTCCAGAGCCTCTTTACATCAAACTTCAGATTCCAAGTGCATCTTTGCAGTCTTGTTTAATTATGTCATTGTTTACTTGCATTATTAGGTGTTTTTGCATACATCACTGTATTTTTAAGCACCGTGCATTCTTAGGTTTAAAGTCAATAAATCATCTAAATATTTCAGTTTATTGCATTTAGATATCTTATCTAGGAATATTGCATCCATTTTACATTAATCTTGAGTGTACACATTAGCATTTTGGGTCCATTTCTCTCCTTTTAGGTGAAAAACCCTAGAAGTGTTAGAGAACAATTGTAAACCCAAAATTGGTTTCCACAACATCTAGCAAAACCAAAGAGAATAACCCTTAGGGTACCATGTAGCCTTGATAGTATCTTTTTAAAAAACATACATTTGAATATATCTATTTAGCCAATAGGATATTTTGTTTGAATTTTCTGCTGAGATTTTCATTAGTCCAACTGCAAATTGGATTTGTTGGTTATGGGAGTTTTCCATCTGGTGAGGAGGGATCTTTTATTTTTGTGGGGACATGGGCATTAGTTATTACACGGGTTGGTGGTGGTGGAGAATGGTGTCTTCGTAACAAGGAAGGTGAATGGTAAGTCTTCGACATGGAACTTTGCAAATACTTTGGTTGGAGATGGTGGAAGGTGAATGGTAAGTGCTTGCTCGCCCGATGGTTAATGCATTTTTTGGTTTTTGTAAGATGGAGGCAAACAAAGTAAATGCCATATTGAATGTAGGAGTTTGGAAAAGTATACTTTGATTAAGTTGCATTGTGCAAACAACAATTTTGGTGTTGATTTCATGGCAGAGGAATGTGAAAAAATCATTGGCTTTAGCTCCGTCACTGGTTTGATTCTAGATTGTTCGAAAAGCATCTTATGCCAAATTGAAAAATGGTGGTCTCCAGAATCTGTAAGTCATTTTACATGGGTGGTTTGCATGGATGGTTAATTTATTATTTATGTCTTCTCGCCAAATGTTTGTATCTTTGGTGTTATACCCATTATGGTGATTTGAAAGATAGTATCTTTCTGTGTTGATGGAGGAATTGTAGTTAAATGTTCATTCTTTTGTAAAAAAATATTCTTAGGGTTAGTAATTTGTTCACTATTCATTTATTGTTTTGGTTATCTGTGTGTATCTTTCATGTTGTAGCCATCACAATAGGAGCAATTTTGATTAAGTTCCATTGTTGAAACATCCATTGTGGTATTGGTTTCATAGGAGTCCATTGTAAAAATCCTTCCTATGGCTTTGTCAATGGATTAATAGTAGACTATTGTAAAAAACTATGTCCTTCGGCTTTGTTGTTGGTTTGATAGTAGGCTGTTTAGAAACTGTTCTATTCTAGATTGAAAACTCTTGTGCTCTAGAATCTGTAAGTCCTTTTACATGGGTAGTTTACATAGATGGTTCATTTATTGTTGATGTATTATTATTATATGTTTGTATCTTTGGCATTATACCCATTTTGGAGTTTTGAAAGAGATTACCGTTCTCTATGGATGGAGAAATTGTACACAAATATTCTTTCTTTCTTCAAAAAATATGGTTAGGGTTAGTTATTTTTTCACTCTTGGTCTATTGTTTTGGTTGTATGTCTATATACCAATTTTTGCAATTTGAAAGAGATTATCATTATATATGGATGGAGAAATTTCACTTAAATCTTCTTTCTTCCATCAAAAAATATGGTTGGGGTTGGTTATTTACACACTGTTGGTCTATTGTTTTGGTTTTATGTGTGTATCTTTGGCGTTGTAGCCATAACCATGGGAGCAATTGTATTTAATTGTGTGTAGGGTTTAGGGTTTTATGAAAGTATTAACACATTGGAGATAAAATTACTTTGTTGGTTGTCCAGTATTATTCTAGAAATTCTTTTACAAATTCTCTATTTGTGGTGATTTAGCTCAAATTTTCAATGAGGCTTGTGGGGTTATACTAATTAAATATTGTCAAATTATTTAGTTAAATTCATCATTTTCTCGTATTAGTTGAATAATTACTTTTATTTGATTAATTCATGACCCTCATATTAATTTATCCCCTTTTGATTAAATAATGTCAAATTATTTAATTAAATATCCTTTTTCCCTTCTTGATTAAATAATCCTCAATTATTTAATTAAAGGTTTTAATTTTTCCAACTTGCCTAATTAAATTATTTTCTAAATTGTTTAATTAGCTAACTTTCCTCCAATAATCTAACTTTATACAAAATATTCTCATGGAATATACCCTTTTTGAATTTAAATTCTTTCATCCAACTTGAATGTCTCTAACATATTTTCTAAAATTAAGGGATTTGTTGAATCATAATGGATTATGCATCCTTGATTAATTCTTTGATCCATGTCTTTAAGGAATATTGACCTTTGATCCCTCTATCGATCCACACTCACATTTTCAATTAAATTTTCCCCATTTACTAATACTTTTAATCCTCTCCATTTATCAATATTTCTATAATATATAAATAACATGCCTTTTAACATGAGTTTCATTCACAACCTTAATGTAAACTTACTCTCTTGAAATCATTACTCAACATTATAGAAATTTATGAATCATACTTATGAATCAACCAATCTATAAATATTAGGCATTTTAACATGAGTTTCATTTAGAACCTTAATACAAACTTACCTTTTTGAATTAATTACTCACCTTTTGAGAAAAATTTTAATCATCTTTATCAATCAACCCATATCTTTTGCATCAAAATGGATTAGGACAATTTCTGCATACACTGTTTTCACCTGAAGAATAAATTGAATGATGTCTTAGAAGGTTGGAAATATTCAAAATGATATTCTCAAGTGGTTATTGTCCCAACTCATCACGGAAGAGGAAAAAATTCAAGTGTTGGAGGAGAAAGAGCTTAAGAAGAAGGTGAATTGGCCAAGTGAGGTTAATGATGATGGGTGTTGGGTCATGTTGTTTTCACTCACCAATTCCTTTAACAAATAGGAAAATTGAGAGAGTGGGATGAAGAGCTCAGAGAATTGGTGGGTATATCTAGGAAGATAAGATTTAGCTTCAAGAGGAAATTACCACCATGCGTAGTAATCTGGATAAAAACCTGAAGTGTCTCTAAGATATAATGATCAACAATAAGGATACAATAAAAGAAACTACTTTCACTATCTAGGATTTTTAGCAAGAAATATGAAATAGTAATGGTAAAAGGGGTGGAGAGGACATTCAAGATGATAGTCACTCAAAGAAGAAAGGAAAGAGAGAGGGAAGCTCTAATTTTCCTAGTATAAATTCTTAGTATAAAGGAGGTTCAACCCACCCAAAAGGGGCATTTGTCCTTTGAAGAGAACTCCATTTCCTTGCTAAGGAGTGGTAGGCCTTTAATGGTCTTTAGCTATTGGGAGACGAGTAGCTAGTCTGGTCTCTTACTAGTTTTTTCCTATGTTTTGATTTATTTTCTAATGTTCTTTTATTTGTTATTGCTCTCTTTTTTTGTTTCAAGGTGTCTCACTCCTTGTGAGCCCCTTTTTCATGCCTCTATGGCTATTTTATAAATGGCTATGTTACCTTGTTGTCTTTAATCTAATCAAAACATGGATTAGTCACAAATTGAGCAATCCACAACCATTTTGAGACTAATCCCCCAATGGGATTGTAGGTTTGTTGGTTACTATTTTTAATTATCTAGAATTTAGATTGTTTTTATCTAAATTAAATCATTTTAACCATGCTAGACTAATTTCATTGAATTGTGATGTTTCATTGATAAATATTTTGTTTAATTAGTTGAATTTGATTGTATTTTGTCAATTGAGGTAACATACTTATAGTATCAAGCCACATGATCATCATAAAACTCCATACAGTATTGAGTATCCACATGTCCTGCACAAGCAAAGACATAAATTGAAATGAAAACCAATACCAAGTGTTTGAAGTATTGCACTTGAACAATGCATGCATTTTACCATGATGACAATAAAATAACCTAGACTACTTTACAAATAATACTAATTATCATATCCTAACTATCTACATACCATTGCTTTAGGATAGTCATGACCATATTAATTTTGTTTTCTCTAAATGTTCTTCCAATGGTCTATAATTGATAATTGTTCCAAGGAAAATAATCAATGAAGAAAAAGATTACATATATATAAGTTATTATAATGCATATCCGATAGTGAAATAAGATCTAGATTCAATGTTGCAACATGGTCCATGCTCAATTATTTCAACACATTCATCAAGATGTAGTGTTTGACTATGAACAAACATATATTTTTCTCATAATATGAGAATAGATAGGGATGTATAGATTCCATGAATAAGTAAAATTTTTTAATGAAGGTCTTAAATCTCTTAACCTAAAATTACACTAGTGTTCTCTCATTAATTTAAAGGGTTGATACTAGGAAAATGGAAAATAAATCTATTCATGGGAGCATGGAGATAGAATTATGTTATTTTCTTTACAAGAGAAGGCTCACCTATGACATAAATCAAATTCCTCCAAGATCACCTTATAATAAATTTAAAATATTTGATCATATTGAATTTAGTAATAAAGGATCACATGTGATTTTCCCACTACTCTTCTCTACAAACTAGATACCATGTATCACAACTTAAGATGCAATAACATAGATAAATTATTTTATCATGATATGACACATATTTAAATTCCCAATTAAATTTCTATAGAAACCCACATGCACAAGGTGCCCACATCTCTTTTTTAAGATGACTAGTTATATAGTGTTAGTTGATTCTCATCTTATCCAACCACTATTGAAACAACCCTTCAACATACCTTTTATAAGTCATTTGTTTAACATTATCTCTAGCACAATTTAATCATTTAGATCGCCCTATTTTTTTCTACTTTATGTTACTATTGGTTTCACCTATCAATACAATATTGGTGTTACATTAATTAAAAAAGTAAAATACAAACCCTTATATTCTAAAATTCTTATCATGGTTTTCCTTTACTTAACAAAAAAATTAAACTCATTTTCCCTACATCTCTAAATTTGAATATAAACATAAAAATAATGTAATTTTAACAATATTATTAATATTTCATGAGGGTTGTACAATTAATCTATAGTTAATCAGCTAAGAGATGTCCTACATCAATAATTCCAATATGTAATTTCAAATATATTGTACTAGTAATATTATGTAGCATAAAAAATTATCACCCTCAACAATTTCACACTAGCGTTTACTCCCCCCCATGTGCTTGGAACTAATTATTCATTGATTTACCATTTTATATATATATGGAAAATCAAACATGAGAATGAAACTATACATTTATATTTTCCCTAGATACTTTTAGACCCTGAAAATGGTGAATCTAGTCTTGAGAATATTGTACCATAGACTACCTAATTTGGCTCCAAATTCAAATATATTGGCATTGGTAGTTTGTTATTTTAATTTCCAATTTAAAATGTTGGTGATTGTGTTGATTATTTTTTAAGAACCAAACTAATCTCCAAAAGTACCAATGGACTTTTCCATTTCCAATGATTATTACTTCTAAAGGGATTGACAAACAAATGAATAGAAGCTGCAAAAGTTCTATTCCTACTCTTTGGGCTATGTGAAACTTGGGAGGGTGATTCCACAATGTATACTCAAACACTTTACACAATAATAATTAAACACATTTTCAATAACAAATAATTCTCATAAAATTTCTCATGGTCCTAATATATTAAATGAGTTTGCAGCCTATTTATCAATGTTTTATACTTAGAGCATGAGAAGGTAGAACATAAACACAAAACAACTACAATGGTATCCATTTGAAGATTTGTAAATTAAAATAATCAACTGATGAATAAACACATAAACTGAACCACCATTATTTTGCATGAACTAGTTTCTTTGTCCCAAGCACATAGCCAATATCAACCTATGTGACCTGATAACAACTTAAAGAATAACACCTATAATCTCAAGAAATTCCACATTACAACATTCCTCTATTACATTCATGATTATTACTACTTTCAACCATCCTAGCACCCAGTTCATACAAGTCATTAATCTCATCCAAGCATTTACATTAACTCATTCAATCAATAAGGAAGCATGAAATTAAACATCCATTAAGAAACAATAGAGACAAACGAAAGAAATCTTGGATTACTTTCACTCATAAATCATAGAATGCATACAAGGAGAGACAATAGAAATGAAATCCGTATTACTCTGTATTGTAGTTGCTATAATGTCATCAAAATTACATATAAGATAATAGACTTTGAAATCAAAACACAATACTCAGAAAACATGCTATATACTATTGTTATAGTTTCAAAGCGTTAAACCAATTTTTCAACTAACTCCTACTTCCTGTCCTGAATTCATTATTATAGAGATGAAAGAGAAAAATAAGCCTCAGGCTAGGAAGCACACGTGCCAAAATTTCATTGGACTGCTGCAAAAATAATCCTTTTTTAGTTACACTTGAGTCTTTAGGTGGGCGAATAAACATGAGGAAAAATTGACCTAAAATCCTTGTAGAAAATAGGTCCCAGCTCAAAAAGATATGATTGGTTTGTTACAAAAGCTCTTCAATATATTCCTGACACACCCAAAAAATGCCAACCATGAGAGAACCACATAGTAAAACTTGTGAAGCAAGACAAGGAAAACTGGTAAAATGTCAAAATTGTTTCATCCATATTATCATGACGTTCTACCCATTTCAAATTTGAAGAGTGAACAAGATTTTGCAATGTTTTATCAAAAGCCTAATCTGTATTATATTCATGCTATGCATTGTTCTCCTCTCATTCATTATTTACCTTGTTCATAATCAATCCCCGCATCTTCTCATTCATTGTATTTTTCAAGCCAAATGTTATACTCCTCTTAAGTTGGACATTTCACTTTCAACATACCTTGCACCTTAGTACTATACTGAGAGTATCCGAGATTAATTAAATTTCTAGCCTCTTTAACAAATATCTACATTTGTTTTTCAATCTCTGCCATTACATCAATAGTTGAATTCAACAAGATGTAGTTGGTGATAGTCAATTTCATCATAGCTACCCCAAGAATTCCTCCCAAATCTTCCTTCTAGGTGTCAAATGGCTGCAACTCACCTTTTGGACTCAATATCCGAGGCATACCATGTTCCTCCATTTCCTTAAATATCTTCAACTTACTCTAGAGCTGCACACCTAACTTTCAAGGGGAATTAGTTATCTCATTTATTGAGTCAATCATTTGCAAGACTTCAATATTAGTAGGTGCCTCAGGATCCTCCTTCATTTTGGGTAGCATTTATTTAAAATAATTCACCCTAGCAATCTAATCATTCCATTCATTCTTGAAGGCCTCCTGCACTTGTAAATACTTAGTGTTTGCTTCATGAATATTCTTATAGGTGGCCCAAATATCATTAGCCTTGTGGATCAGCTTGGTCACCGTATGCTTTAACACATCCTCAAATATTTCATTTTCCACCTTAATAGTTTCAAGCTTTTCCTTTCTAACATTTTCTTTCTCAGTATTCAACTGATCATTCAAATCCTTAATTTTTAAGGCCAACATCTCTTTATCCTGTGTAGAAAAATCAAGTGAAGAAGAGGATTGTAGACTTATTTCCTTCTAAGTATCCTAAATAGTGGCTCTCATCATATTTAGCTCATCCAAGGCCTTATTGTACTTCTTAACCAAAGAATCATATTTTTCTAAGAAATCTATGCAGTATCCACACTAAGCATGGAAGCATGAGCAATTAATTCAGTTGCTTAGATAGGAGTTATATTTTTAACTCTTTTGACCACTAAGGAACCAATAACCTCCTCAATAGGCCTAGAAACATCATGTTTACTAGTATGAGGTGTTGTAGATCAAATTGCAAGATTATGCAACTTTTGACTATATCCAGATCCAAACACTTTATCCTAAAATTTCTCCTCAGATATTGAAGCCTGAGGTTCTCTTCTTACTGCATCATATGCTATGGCAGAAATGATAGCACATCTTGGTAATAATATGATTCGACTATTTGAGACAATTTTCCTAGCTTCAGTGGGACTAATAGCTAAAATTTAAGCCTTGGTCTTTTCCTCCTCTGCTTTCTCAGCTTCTTCCTGATGAGAAGTGTCAGCATTAGCTCAGGATAATTCAATTCTCTCCTTTATATCTTTACTCCACTATTGAATCATAAACTCCTAAAACTCTTTGGACTGCAAAAATTTATCATCAACAAGGAATTCATCACATTCCTTAATCCTAGGATCATCATCACTTTCCTTATCATATTGCCATTTTACAATTCTATCAGGGGGAATATTTCAACTATGAATCTCCTCAACATGAGGAGGTAATTTATTCTCTATCTCCTCATTCCCTAGCACATGTTCTACCGTTTGTTCCTCCCTAACCTCTTGAACATCTGCAACTTGCTCTGGGATATCCATAGCTTGTTGTTGTCATTGCTCTTCTAGGAGAACTTGTCCTTTATCAACAACCTTATTTACCTTCACCTTAAATTCACCACACTGGTAATCCCTTAGCATAGTGAAGGCTCTTTCTAGAGGGCTTGCAATTACATTATATGGAGTTATGTAAAAGTAATTCCTTGTCATTATATTTTCTTCAATGTTCATTAAATCTTTCCATTCCTTCTTTCTAGTCATGACAACCTCATCACTTGTCATATTTCTTAATACATCATCTTTGCATAAGAATTCATGATGTATGACTCCTAAGAATGCCATATCAAAAATTCTAATCTCATCAATAGCCATTATGAGATTATTCATGATGATGCAAAAATTTACATACCCCTAAGGGGAAATGACTGTGAAGTAAGAAAAATCACATTGGGGATGTACCACAATACCTTTCCTGGTCTTCCTAAACATCTCATAATCTATAACATCAACTTTCCACATGAGTTCCATAAAAGTCAATTTGTCTGAGGAATACAAGGGTAGACAATGAGGTGCCACTTTAGCTCCATAGGCTCTGATCAAAGTATATTTAGAATGAAGAAACCAATCTACCCAATTATGTGTTTCTTTACAGCTTGGTGCATCTTTTGGGTGCATGATACTTCTAATTTATGGAGAAATCATGTGAATAGGTGCTACACCCAATGCTTCTATGATACCATATCTTACAACATTAGCAAACAAGATATAATTGGAATTAGAGTAGTCCCTATCCAAAATGTATGTCCACATTTCTACTGGTAAAACATTATTTTTGCTATCCCTAATTCTCAATATTAATGTCCTTTCCCATTCATAATCTCCATCCCATAAGAGAATATGCACTAATAGTGAGTAATGAGGGAAATATAATGGGAACACTCCCTTTTTTAAAATTGAGGAAATCCTCATGCATCCAATCAACAACAAAGTTGGCATAATCAAAACTAGTGTTCTGATTATGACCTTGTATATCTACCACCATCACTAATAAATCAGGTGCTATCCTTACCTCAAAATCTCAAGTCAACACCTAGTCCAAGCAGTAATAAGTGTTCTTGAAATAATCCACAAACTCTTCACACTCAAAAGGATCAATATCCCTAGCATTGAATTTATCCTTGCTCTTTCTATGTCGAACCAACTGTTTCTCTTTGTATGAATTTTTTTTTCTCATATTCAACATATAACATAACACACCCAAACTTCATAGTATATTTGAGATTTAATCCAAATACATCTACGATCTTGTCCTTTGTCACTTCCAAGATCACATCACCATTTTCACTCCTAATTGTTCTATCATTAGGATTATAGTGTCTATCTAATTCCATCATCAGGTCCACCTCTACAAACACATTAAATACCACCAGCTTCACAAGGTTCAACCCCCATAAATAACATGAAGGCTTACTAGAATGTCACCTATTCAAAGCATACTTGAAAAGATTCCACCCGCTTTGAGGCTGGGGCTTTTCACCAATTTCACCAAAACTATAAATTAACCTAGTGGTGACAACAACTTGTCCTATAGGTCTTTTTCCAATTTGTGACCCTCCTTCCTTTATGTTTCAAAAGATCTCCTGACTAAATTTTTTTGTTTCCTTCTTCACACTTCTATACCTAGTGGATGATGTAGGAGTACTTGGTTAAGGGTTAGATGATAAGGGTGGTTTTGACTCAACCTCACCTGAAACATCCTGACTTTTAAGTCATTTAACCCTCTCTTTTTTTGGTTTCCTCTCTGGCCTAATACTAGATTCACTGGTATTTGGATTTCTCATGTTCACAATGTAGGAGAAATAGGGTTTATAACTTCTTATAGTCATGAAAGAAAAACCCTTTACAAGTATGAAAACATAGGGTACTACTTATTTAACAGGAAAAATCTCTATAGTGCCCAACACTTATCACCAAATTGAAGCTATCAATAATAGACAAGAAGAAAATTCTACCAATTTCCTATCAACTTTCTAAGGTTTTTCACCTCAACACTTTAGCTAGAAGGAGATATACATTTTTCTTACTTGGGTAAACTCTATGCCAGACTTATTACTATGTAGTTTTTGGAGCTTCCTGCACAATTTCCTTAGCTTCTAGTATCCTTTCTAGTTGCGAGTGAATCCAAGTACATGACCAACTAGGTATCTACTTTCTTTTACAACCAAGAGACAAACATGCCACCATTAATTCTTGATGGTAAGTTTGCATGAGTTAGCTGACAATTAGTTGTTCATGTTTAAACCTTGATAATTCATCACTCTATTTTACAACTAGATCAATGGTTATCAATTCGCCTCACTACTTTATTTCTTTCTTTTACGCAACGTCCTTAGGTTTCTGCCACATTGATTCTTTATGCAATAGTTGTCACTATTCACTGATATACCTCATCCTTCATCAGCTCTATCAGTAATGCAAGCATTCCTGTGATGAAATCTTAGTCCCCGGATCTATGGCCCATCTTTGAACATGTTCATCCTTTCATCATGCATCGTTAATTTAAACATTACACCTTGGATCCTATTAGCAATGGGAGATATAGTGAGGATATCAAAGAAAGACACATGCACCTGTATGAAACTAAATGGCACAAAAAATCACACATAAGTTCTTATCATATTAGTGAAAGAAACTTTCAGACATAGAACTCCATCGCTCATCACAAATTCTCCTCATACAGTTTGCAAGAAATTAATGATCAGAGATCTTAATGACATTGTGTATCATGTATCACTAATTCAAACTTAACAATTAAAACACATCCATGATATGAAATGTAAGTGAATTTCATTACATTGCTCATCGCTAATTTAAATCTATCATTTCACTCCCATCCATAATGAGCAATAAGAACAACAGGTTGGATGACATCGCTTATTGCTATTACATTACTCAAGGCTCAAAATCCATTACTGATAAGTGATGCCCCAACAATAATAGGATCATCGCACATCAGTAATCATAAAAAGAGCTCCTACAGCTATTCACGACGAGCAAAAACAAAGAAACACCACTCATCATTCATCGCTAATTTGGGACATACACTTTTTAAAGAGATCAACGATGAGCGATAAAGTAAGATGGCTGATAGGACTCAAGTGAAAACATTCAGGAATATTCTTTAAAAGTATTTTTAATGAAGGGGACCCTCTAGGATGATACAATAGAAAAGGGAAAGACTCCTAAGTCACAAAACACAAAGTATGTAAAGGAAAAAAAGGCCCTCTACCTAACCTTATAAAAATTATGAGACTCAGACCTAAGCTTGAGGGATTGGTTACCCAATGACAATGAATGACATAAGATGTTTTTAAGTGACCAACAATAGGCAATAGGAAGTCAACAAAAAAATAGAACATTGCAAGTGTTTATGAAATTTAAAGAATCCTAAGCCCTCAAATATCAACCCTGCATTCAAAAGTGACAAGGGTTTGACATGAAACAATTTTTTTTTGTAGGCTCCATTAGTGGCTTTGACTGGGGACGTATGCCTCCTATAGGGGTATGTGCAGGATCATGATGGGCCAAAAAGTGGCAATATGATAGGTATGTGGCTGAGGACTATTTTTTTACCCAAAATTGATGAAATGAAAAGGATTTTTAAAGGAGATTCTCATCTTTCCACCGATATAAATTATGTGTTACTTTGAATTTAATAAGTAATTATTATCCATTTTCTATTCAAATTACGACTAAAGTCCTGATTGATAGGCTGATTGAAAAAAATCTATAGCTTTCAAATGGTATCACACTTTTTGAATCCAAAACATGCATCACATTCTATGCTTCATATAATATAGGATTAAAAAAAGAAAAAATAAATTTCATGATGTTTTGACTAAGTTAAGGTGGTCAGACATATGAGTTTTTATATTTTTTAAAAAGTTGTAATAAAAAATTTATAATTAATTATTTACTTGGAAAAAAGTTACAAAATAATATGCATCACATCGGGGCATGATTCCTCTACTTATATCTAAAATCTTATAGAAAAATATTATCATTTTATTGTGGTTAGGGTGGTCAGATAGACACCTACTTATTTTTTCCCTGAAATTTAAGTACCACTGGATTGAAATTTCAAATTTTCACCAAATAGATTTTTTTTTTAGAACATACCTAGTAGTTTAGAAACAACATTCGATTTGCTACATATTCTATTGTTACGCATTTTTTAAATAATATAGGTAACTTATTCAAATTTTTACATCAAGTTTCCTAACTCTGATTTTTTTTAAAAAAAATCCACTTAAGGGCTTGCTTTTTCCATGATGATCCTGCACATACCCATAGGCATGGCAAGATCCAAGAATCTCAGGTGAAGTAGACTAGAATCGGGCAATAAAATAAGGGACCAAAAATAGGGAACTACACAGACTAGGTAGCAGGACCAAAGAAAACACAACAAAAGAAAACACACCTATATACATAATGTACAAAGCCTATATGTACATGGAAAATAACATACTTAGGAAAAGTATGGCTTTAAGAACTTTCCATGTACTAAAAATTCAAAAACTTCATCCGTTAAGCTTTGAGGGAAATAAGAATCTTCCCCATGTGTTTTGGTTATCAAATAAGGGCCGGTCTATAACACTTCAAATTTAACATGCTTTCCCTTATCCTAAGCCCTTCCATTCTAGGCTAACACCATATTATTCACTTCAAACTTTCTAGGAGAAGCTCTCTTCTCATGTAGATGCTTAACTTTCAACTGCATCTTCATATTTTTAACTTGAGCTTCTCATATGGTTTCATCCAGTTGCACTAGATTATTTATTTTGTGTTGCATATCATCACAAATTTCTTCATCATATTCTTGCACAAACTTATACATTTTGAGTAGGTTATTTTGTCGCAATCTAGCATGTAGACGATATACTAAGCCAAATGGTGAATAACCAATATTGTTTTCCACAGTCACTCTATCTACCCAGAGTGTCAACTTTAGCTATGAGTCCCAAGTCTTTTTTTTTCTCCATCACTCTCTTGATGATCTTCATCAAACTTTTATTACTAGATTCAGCTTGACTATTTCCTTGAGGATGGTAAGGTGAAGAGTAAGAGACTTGTATACCATGTTTCTCACAAATTTATTTCAATTCATCATACCTAAAACACAACATTATCTGAGATAATCCTCTCGAGGACTTCAAATCGGATAAGAATATTATTCAACAGAAAATCAATTACCACCTTGCTTGTTTCCTTCTTCATGGGTATTGCTTCTACCAACTTTGTAAAATAATCAATGGCAACAAGGATCCATGAATGGCCTCCACTAGATTTTTTTGGTATCTCTCTAGTGAAGTCAATCCCCCATTGTTGGAAAGGTGCTTGAACAGTCATAGGCCTAAGTGGTAGATTTCCAATAAAATTTAACTTTCTTGAAAACCTTTGACAAGCATCACAAGTCCTAACAAACTTGTGAGCATCCTTAAAAACAATAGGCCACTAGAATCTTGCTCTTGAGATCTTGTATTCAATAGTCTTTTCCATGTAATGACCACTGCATACCCCAATACACATCTCCTGCAAAATTTCTAGTGCATATTTTCCATCAACACGTTTAAGAAGTACACCATCCAAGCTTCTCCACCATAACTCATTGCTAATAATAACATAATTGATCTCATGCAGTATCAATGTCCTCTTATCATTGTCAGCCATATTAGTAGGGCATTGCAAGGTTTCTAAACATTGGACAATTCTTCTATACCATCGATATGTTTGCATATTACAGATAGGTGCAACATCAATCACTTTAGTTCGATTTACATGATTAGCTTCACAATTAGAGTATTCCATTAACTTGGCTAGGCCCTATCCTCTTACCAATTTGGTAATTTGAACATCAATGCTAAATTCTTGGATCCTGTTGATCCATCTACACCTTCTACCTGTTGCCTCTTGTTGAGTGAAAATATCTTTCACATCAACACTTGGTACAAAAGCTATGACAGTATCCCCTTGTAGTTATGTTTTTAAATTATTTACAAGCTTTACCATTTGAAGCATATGCTTGTTTCTCAGTAGTGTCATATTTCAACTCTACATCTTGTAAATACTTGCTAAGAAATGCAATACGTTATTCAAAACCCTCCTCATTTTTTTGTAATAGAACAACAATGGTATGAAAGGAGGCAAAGGAGGAAATATGCATTAGTTTGGAAAAATTGGGAGACTTAAAAAATGGAGCCTCTTTGATAGCTTGTTGAATCTTCTTGAAAGCCTAAATAGGTTCATCACTCCAAAGCACATTTTCTCCGACTTCTTCAACATTTTTGAAATAGGTCTTGTGATCTTTGCAAAATTAGTCACAAACCTCCTTAAAAAAATTATTTGTCCAAAAAAACACTGAATAACCTTGATTTTTTTTGGTTTTGGGATCTTGTCCATGGCTGCTACTCTTTCAAGGTCTATCCTTACTCCTTCCTTAGACATAATGTGCCCTCGTAACTTTCCCTCAATTACTCCAAAAGCATATTTCTTTGGATTTAGAGATCTCCCATATTCTAATGACTTGGAAAATACCTTTTCTAAATGGATACAATGATCTTCATTTTTAGAGGAAGTGGTCAGGTCATCTTGATATACAACCATAAATAAATAATTAAAATCTAAGAAAGCTACATCCATAGCTCTCTAAAAAGTGGCTCCTACATTCCTTATCCAAAAGGCATTCTAGCATAGACGTAGGTACCCCAAGCAGTAGTAAATGCAGTCTTATACTACTCAAAATCCTTTCCCTTACTTGATTATAACCTAAAAATCCATCCATCATTGACAGTAGCTCACAACCAGTCACCTTCAAAAACATAGCTTCCATGTTTGGCAATGGATAATTTTCCTTTAGTGAGGACACATTCAGTTTCCTAAAATCAATACATAATCTTATGTCATAATTATTTTTTTCTTATTGGTACCAGATTAGATACCCATGAAGGGTGTCTAATGGGTTTTATAATACCAACAACTCTTAGCTTCATCAAATCATTTTGCATCCTGGGAGCTAAAGTAGGATTAATTAGTCTTTTTTTTTTCCTGAAATGTTTAGAATCCTCCTTTAAAGGAATCTCATGTTGAGACAACTCCTCTCTATAAGCTTTCAAGTCATTGTATGACCAAGCAAAGACATGTATATATTTTTTGAGTAAGCAAATTAACATTTCCTTCACCTTTGGCTTCATATTTTTCCCTACATAAAATTTTTTAGGGGCATTTTCCATCCCCAAGTTTACCTCCTCCAAGTCTCTTGGGTGAGCATCAGTTGTATTGGCTTTGCTTTTATCTTGATCATCAAAGACCCTTTCAAGGGCTACAAGAACTTTGGGGATTTTATTTCTCTTCAACTAGATGACTTCTTTTCTAAATATCACGTCTTTGCCATCAATATTCTCAATAAATCCACCAAATTCAATCTCTTGACCTTCATATTTATCAGCACAATTTAGGAATCTGAGAATATCCTCATCATCATTAAAAAACTACTAGTTGCATATATTGTCAGGGATGGACGACCTTGTTTGTATCTCAACCTTAGAGATTCCAATGAAAGTTATATCATTGGGTCTCAATGCAATATTACCAAGTAAATCAACTACTATATTATGTCCTCTTTCCATCCAATCAATCCAAAATGAATCAAACTACTCAATGGAATCCCAAACAACATTTTTGTATTGCTTTAGTCTGTCATTCTTGTAGGCATACTTAGCTCTCACTTGGTATTTTACAAGCTCAGAATTACCAATCACCATTAGCTTTCTTATTCCATGCTTTTCAACGAGTCTCAATCCCAATAATAAGGCTTAATACTCTGCCACATTATTTGTATAGACAAAAGATAATGTAAAAGAGAACTTATAAGTATTTCTAGTAGGTGATCCTATTAAAATCCCTCACCAGATCCTTCTTTGGAGCTTGCACCATCAAAGTACATTTTACAAAGTATGTTTTTGTTAGATACTTTTAAAACTTCATTTCTTATAGGTGTAGGCCACCTATCAACCTCTCTTGTTACTTCTTCTACCTTGAACTCGCCAATATCAATATCTATGAAAATAATTGTGTCATCTTTAGTAACATGCTCCAACATATGTGGTATCCTCGGTTCTCTCATCACTTGAACATTCTTACCATCAATGGGAAATGTGGCATAATACATGTCACATTGCACACTTACCACTATAGAGGCACTCCATTTCCAAGATAACAACATCCATTTATTAGGTGGGATATCTAATACTGCCACACTCATTTTGAATTCTTTGTAAGGATATGCTACTAACCTATAGGGAAGTTCATTTATTATTCCTATGATAGGGACTTCTCTTGCATCCATGGAATAAAATTTTCCATGACTGCTATCAACTTTCAACCCTTGTGCATCCATGATTTTAGCTATCATGATATTATTGGATGTGCTAGAGTCAATGATACTATTCTTTATGATTTCCCCTAACCACCAGGGTAAGGAAAAAGGGATCTATCTTATCAGGAAAAGTAGTTACAAAATTTCCTAGGAAAATATGTGGAATCTCAGTAATTATTCCCTCAATTTCCTTTCCTTTCTTATATTTCTCACTCAATTTGGGTGGAGTGAGCACCAATAAATCATTACAAGCCATAATAGTACCATTGATAAGGGCTACTTACTTTTTTTTGTGTTCCTCTATCCTCATCATTTCAAGAAAAGGCACAAATAATTTTACTTGGCTAAGCAATTGAAACATATCAATAGGAGTATACTTGGGTAATTAAATTGGAAGCATACGTTGTTCATTTTTGTTATTATTCTATTGATTTCTTGTCACCTCAACCTTTTTCACAACATCCTTCCTTGTGACTTAAGGATTTTTCTTGTGTGACTTTATCTTTTCAATAAGAGATTTGATTTCTTGAGTAGCTTTTGGCTTTTCGGCTCTCTTATCCCAAATTTTATCTCCCCCGCCCTCTTTAGCTTTGACTATTTCTATTTTTCCATCAGGATTTTGTTCCTCTCTCTTAGCATTCTACTCCTTGATGAAAAGACCAACAAGACTTCCTTGTTCACCTGAAATAGTTCTATTCCTCAAATGATAGGAACTTCTAGCTTGGGAGGCCAAGACTGCAATATACTTTACAATCTCCTCTTCTAAGGGTCTTCTTAATGAAACACCATCTTCAATTGCTTCTAAGTTGTAAACCTAAACATCACTAGTGGCATCCTCATTAGAGAGAATTTTTTGATGACATGCACTAGCAACTTTCCTCTGATTATCTACATCCACTTCATAATAGTCTTCATCAGAGTAGCATTCATTGTTAGCAACATCAAATTCACCCATAATCATAAGTACATCATCATCCTCCTCATTTTGTTGATCATGGTCCTTAGGTACATCATCCTCTAATTCAACCATCTAAGCTACTGCACATTGCTAAGATGAATGTGGCATTTGGAAGATCATGCACCATGGGGTATCTTCAACAAAATTCCCTCAATTGTTTTGTAGAGAGTCTGGAGTGGCTTTATTTTGGGTGTTTCTTATATTATTTTGAATAGGCTTAAAATTATACCAATTAGTATTATATGGGTGGTCTTACAACCTAGGAGGTCTTTTATTCCTTTGGTAGTTTTTAGGTTGAATCTTTTCTTGCTTCAAAATCTTATCATTGATGGTATTCATAAAACTATCAAGCTTTTCCTCAATAATTCCCCCTTTAGCACTCAAACTCTTATCTTCCTTTTTTGAACTCTTGAAGAGTTTCAGATCATCTCTTCTACCAACCTTACCGGTTGCTCTACTAATATTTTCAATATGCTCTACCATTTTAAAATATTCCCTCAATGACTGAGGATTCTTATCTAGCAAGTAATAAATTATTTTTGAATCAAAAGAATTGCAGTAATTTATGAAACATACATGATCATTTAATTGTAGATGATGAGGCAACCTTTTCCTATCCTTCTGGAACCTTGTATTGAAATCAACAAAAAATTCATTGGAACCTTCAATAATATTATTAAATTGATTCAATAGAAAGCTTGAATCATTCTTATCACCATATTGTTCTCTAAAAACCCTCTTGAATTCCTTCCAAGAGCCAATTCTTTTGGTAGGAAAAATTCTATACCACTCTCGAGCATCTTCAATGAGAGACTACATGAACAACTTCATCATGACATTTTATGCCTCCACCTCAAAATCATCCATAACATTAGCAAATGCTTTGAGATGGTCTTCACCAATGAAAGCATTATTTCTAGAGAATTTGACTAGAGCAAGCCTGAAGTCCTTAGGGAATAGGCTAGGGTAGCCAAGTATTCTAGTGAAACACAATTGCTAGAATCTATCTACTTGGAGTGGCCTCCTAGTATGTTGAAACCTATGATCATGTTTGTCCTCATCATCTCTCTTGCTATTAGAGTGGCTACTATCTTTACCCTTCCCACTTTTTCCATCACCTCCCCCTCTCTTACTTCTCTTACCATCCTCAAAATAAGAATTATCATTCCTATTTTTTCCTCCACCACCACCTTCAATAGGAGTATACTCATCAAATTTATTCTTTTGCGACTCATTATTGGTATGTCCAGAGCTTGAAGCCTCTGGAGTATGTTTGGACATTTTAAGGAATACATTCTTCCAAGCCCTTTTTGCATTAGAAGCTATTATTTCAGCTTTCTTTAAATCTTCTCGTAGCTTTTCACTTTCCAACTGCAACCTTAATATCTCAGGATCTGGAGGTGCAGTAGATGGAGTTGGATTGATTTTTCCCTTATGTGTGGGGATTTCAGTAGGTGAAGTATTAGTATTAGTATTGAATGTAGTTTTCTTGGGTTGGTCAATGGGTCTCTTTCCATGATCTACAAATGATTCCTCCTTAGCATTAATAGGAGGATCTAAGATTCTAGTATTTAAGACAGATGTTGTGTAGGTATTAGTAACTAAGGTTCCCATTGAAATTATTGCTTCAAGGACATCATTGGTCATCTTAGAGGAAAATTTAAAAAGGTTTTCCTCAAAATTCTTATGCCTAGCTGCATCTTCTCTCATTTTTTCATATATTTCCTTCTAGCATCTCTCTCAAGTTGCTTAGCTCTAATCCTATCTTACCTCTCCTTTAACTCCTTCATTCTATTTTATTCTTGTTCTTAAAGCCTTATCTCTTCCTCTTCTATAGCTTTCATGTCTCTGTATATATATTCCTCATCTTTTAGAACATCCCCATGCTCACTTGGGGTAGGAGAAAGTAGGGTTGGTCAGAAGGGTCATCCTCAACAGAAAAGTGGGTTGTTTCATCAATTGGCTTAAAATTATCTCCATTAAAAATTGAGCCAAGTTGAGGAGTTAAAGGCTCAAAGAACTTATTATTCTTTTCCCAAAAATCCCACCTATCGTCTTCTATTGAAATATTGTGCTCACTTTCGAACACTTGTTCAACTGGAAAAATTCCTTGGTCTATGTTAGTCCCTTGAACTTCATGTGCCTCTTCATGGACACTAGCACTACTTATATAAATATTTAAAGTAGGAGATGCATCAACAGGGGAATCAACATACTTACTTGATTCAAAGTGTTTCCTGACCCATTCATGTTGCTTCTCTTTTGTAGGTTTAGATTCATCCTTCTGCTCAAGTTACTTCTTTAAATAACTTCTAGTCTTCCTCATGACTTCAAATGTTGAAAAATATTTCTTCTTATTTTCCTTTTGAGAACTGATCTTTACACTTGTGTTAGAGAACTTAGAGTCGCCATCCATAATACTAGGAAATAGAAGGTGATTTCACTTTGATTTTGTACTAGTTACTACAAAAAAGACTTTAAAAATTACCTAACACAAGGTGGCAGAATGGAATAAGACCAGATGCATATGAATGAATGTGGTGGGACTAAACTGATTATTCTTTAAAATAGTAAAGAGTATCACAGTGAACAACTAACTTTGACTATACCAGATCTAAACTAGAGACTTTGGACTTAGCTAGTCCCCAATGGATTTGCCAATCTGTTGGTTATTTTTTAAAAACCAAATTCATCTCTAGAGGTACTTATGGACTTTTCCATTTCCAATGATCAGTACTTCTAAAGGGATTGGCCAATGAATGAATAGAAGCGACAAGATTTCCATTCCTACTCTTTGGGATCTGTGAAACCTAGGAGGGTGATCCCACAATGTATACTCATACACTTCACATAGTTATAATCAAAAAAATTGTCAATAAAAGACACTTCTCATAAATTTTCTCATGGTCTTAATACATTAAATGAGTTAGCAACTTATTTATCAATTTTTTATACTTAGAGCATGAGAAGGTACAACATCAATAAAAAACAAATACAATGGTATCCATTTGAAGATTTGCAAATTAAAATAATTAGTTGATGAATAAACATAAACTAAACCACTATTATTTTGCATGAACCAGTGCCTTTCTCCAATATCAACCTATGTGACCTGATAACAACTTAAAAAATAACACCTGGGTATGTGCAGGATCATGATGGGCCAAAAAGTGGCGATATGATGGGTATGTGTAGGGTATGTGGCTGATGACTTTTTTTTACCCAAACTTGATGAAATGAAAAGGGTTTTTAAAGGAGATTCTCAACTTTCCACCAATATAAATTATGCTTTACTTTGAATTTAATAAATAATTATTATTCATTTTCTATTTGAATTATGACTAAAGTCCTAATTGATAGGTTGATTGAAAAACATCTATATCTTTCAAAGCGGTATCACATTTTTTGAATTTGAAACATGTGTCACATTCTATGCTTATACTATAGGATTTAAAAATAATAATAATTTCATGAAGTTTTGACCAAGTTAAGGTGGTTAGACATATGAGTTTTATATTTTCTAAAATTTGTAATAAAAAATCATAATTAATTATTTAATTGGAAAAAATTACAAAAAATATGCATCACATCTGGACATGAGTTCTCTAATTATATCTAAAATATTATAAAATATATTATCATTTTATTTTACTTGGTGGTCAAACAGACACCTACTTATTTTTCCGAAATTTAACTACTCTGCATTGAAATTTCAAATTTTCACCAAATAGATTTATTTATTTTTTAAATAAACCTATTAGTTTAGAAACTACATTCAATTTTCTATAGATTCTATTCTTACATATTTTTCAAATAATATAGATAACTTATTCAAATTTTTATGTCAAGCTTCCTAAATCTGATTTTTCTGAATTTTTTGCCACTTAAGGGCCTAGTTTTTCCATGATGATATTGCACATACCCACCTATAGTCTCAAGAAATCTCACATTACAACATTCCTCTATGAAATTCAAGATTATTACTACTTACAACGATCCTAGCACCTAGTTCATACAAGTCATTAATCTCACCCAAGAATTTACATTAACTCATTGAATCAATAAGCAAGCATGAAATTAAACAACCATCAAGAAACGATAGAGAAAAACTAAATAAATCTTGGATTACTTTCACTCATAACTCATAGAAAAAATACAAGGAGAGACAATAGCCATGGAATTGATATTACTCTGTATTGTATTTGCTATAATGTTATCAAAATTACATATAAGATAATAGACTCTAAACTCAAAACACAAGACTAAAAAAAAATGGTATATACTTGTCTTACAGTTTCATAGTGTTAACCCAATTTTTCAACTAACTCCTACTTTTAGCCCTAAATTCTTTCTCATAGAGATGAGAGAGAAAGACAAGCATCAAGCCAGAAAGCACACATGTCAAAATTTCATTGGACAGCCGCAACAATATTTCTTTTTCAGTTACACTAGAGTCTTCAAGTGGGGAAAATAAACACGAAGCAAGATTGACCTCAAATCATTGTATAAAATAGGTCCCACTTCAAAAAGATATCATTAGTTTGTTACAAAAACTTCAAGATATTCCCCACGCACCCAAAAAATTCCAACCATGGGAAAACCAGACAAAAAAACTTGTGAAGCAAGACAAGGATAACAGATAAAAAGTCAAAATTAATTCATCCATATTAGCACCACATGCTACCCATTTCAAATTTGAAGAGAGAATAATATATTGCAATGTTTTATCAAAAGCCTAATCTATATTATATTCAGGCTATGCATTGTTCTCCTCCCATCCATTATTTACCTTGTTCATAATCAATCCCCACATGTGCTCATTCAGTGTATTTTTCCAGCCAAATTTTATACTCCTCTTTAGTTGGCCATTTCACATTCAATAGACCTTGTACTTTAGTACTATACTGAGAGTATCTGGCTTCAATTAAAATCCTAGCCTCTTTAACAAAAATCTCCATCTTTGTTTCAATCTTTTCCATTACATCAATAATTGAATCCAATAGGATGTAGTTCCTGACAGTCAATGTCATCATAGCTGCCCCAAGCATTCCTCCCAAATATTCCTTTCAGGTGTCAAATGGCTGCAACTCACCTTTTGGACTCAATATCTACGACATACCATGTTCCTTCATTTCCTTAAATATCTTCAACTTACTCTGGAGCTACACACCTAACTTTCGATGGAAAGTAGTTATGTGTTTTATTGAGTCAATTACTTGCAAAACTTCAGGAATATTAGTAGGTTCCTCAAGATCCTCCTTCATTTTGGGTATCATTTCTTTGAAACTTTCACCCTAACAATCCAATCATTCCATTCATTCTTGAAGGCCTCTTGTACTTCTAAATAATTAGTGTTTGCTTCCTTAATATTCTTATAGGTATCCTAAACATCACTAGCCTTGTGGACCAACATGGTCACCCTATGCTTTAACACATCCTCAAAGATTTCATTTGCCACCTTAATAGTTTCAAGATTTTCCTTTTTGACATTTTCTTTCTCAGTATTCAACTGATCGTTCAAATCCTGAATTTTTAAGGCCAAGGTCTCCTTATCCTATGTAGACAAATCAGGTGAAGAAGAGGATAGCAAAGTTACTTTTGTAGATGCAGAAAATGAAAAGGCTAATTGAAACTTTCATTAGATTTAAATTATTTCCAATATTACATCAATAAAGCCTTTCCAAATGAAAACATATGCAAAATTCACACTAATCTAAACAAAAGAAAATGCCTTCAAAGAGAAAATCAACTCCATTGTCATCCTCTCTCCAATATCTTGTCTTTTCTCTCATTTATTTGCAGCAAAAGAACAAGAGGTGATGTAGAATTGGATTCGAGAATTACTTGTGAAATCGAAAAAGGTGCCCCAAAAAGTGAGAAGGAGGAGGTTTTTATAGCTGAATGCATAATTTCAAAATGAGAAATGAGTAATGAGAAATGAGTGGAGTGATTTATGCCATGATTCATGTTTGGAAGTTCAAAATGTGCAATTTTGAGCTAATTCCATGGAAATGATTTATGAGTTTAATGGGTAATTTTGAGCTAATTTCATGGAAGTTGATTTATGAATTTAAATTATTTAATGAAATATATGAATGCATTTTAATGATTAATGCAAATGGATGAATTAATGGGTTTATAAAAGATATGCATATAAATATGATGATGAATGGAAATATTTAATGTATGAGTATAATGATTATGCATTTGTAATGGATGTATTTAAGCGATTATAGATTAATGATTAATTAAAGGGATGAATTAATGATTTATGAATATACTGATGATTAGTGAAATGATAAATATTTATGAAATGGGATAATGAAATATGCAAATGGATAAATCTTGAATAAATGACTAAATGGTTATGTAAATGGATTATGGTTATGAATAAATGCATATAAATGCTTATGCAAATGTATTTATATAATGGGTGAAAATGGTTTAATGAAACAGGTATTTTAATGATTATGCAAATGTATTGAGTGAAATATGCAATGGTTAAAAATGATGATGACATTTTTTATGTGTCTACATTTTGCCCCTCTTTGAGACAATGCAACTTGTTGCATTGTTTCAAAGAAAATGATGCCCCAATGTAAGGAATAATGTGGAAGGATGACGAGGAGGTAGAGGTATTCCCCCTCAAGAGGACACATGGGTTCAAAGAACATGAGTATGCTCACGAAATGGATGAGAGGACTGAAAGATGATAGGGGAAAATAGATAAGGAGATGAAGAAGAAAATGAAATGATGAAGGAAATGGATGATGGAAGAAATGATAGAAGAAAAGGATATATGAATGAATATGAAGGTGATGAATCCTCTTGTGCATCTCATAGTGATTTATCATCATAGAGCAGTAGAATATGAAAAATGGTGAACAAACATGTTGTGACAAAGACCAAGGTGTGCAAGGTCATCCATTTGTAAAACAGATAGTCACAAACAAAGAATTTCCTAACTCATACTTAAGTAAAAGTTGTACAAGTCTTTTTGTCAAGAAAAACCCAAGAAAACAATCAAACAAAAGATGAGTCATGAGACATCATTGCTCCTCTAAATCCTTTGTGGGACATCCTCCAGGTGGATAGTAACATGACAGAAGAAAATCTAAAAGATAAAACAAAATAGACCAACAAGATCAATAGTCATTCATATTGTTTTCCAATAGGTGTTTTCTAATGTGTTAAGTGATGAAGTGAGTGACAAATGGACTGTTTTGACAAGGCTTGGTTTCAATAAAAGAAACATGTCGTATAAGATGTCAACTCTTGTTTCGATCATGAAAATACTTGTATAAGGAAAATGATGAAGGGTGATAGTGACAAGGTATAGTTTTAGGAAGGAAACATCCTATAAAAGACCATTCGTTTTGATCATTTTGACTGGTACGATTAATTTGACAAATGGCTGATTTGACTTGGAGACTTGTTGGCTTGTTTGTCTTGTTAATTTAAGATTGGTGTTTGAAGTTCAAATGATTATGTTGTGTCTGAGTTGAGAATGTATGATTTAATTTTACTGACCTGACGAACCCTAAAAGACTAACCTAGGAGGCCTCAAGGGCTCATCAACAGATGTCCTTGCATATGTAGCAATGCACAGAGACCTCATAGTTCAACATGACCCTTGAATTTTTTTTGAAAACAAGGACTAAATCATGATTTTATTATTTATTTGACAAACCTAAAGGATTGACCTAATGCCTCGGGGGCACATTGATGGATGGCCTTGCCTATGTCAAGTCATAGAGGCAACATAGTTAGACAATGACAAACACTGACATGACTGGCTCTGATTCTATTTTTGGGATTTTTTGGAAGTTATCTGAATGTTTTTGGGTTTTGACATATTTTGATTATTTTGGACTTTTTTAAAAATGTTTTAATTTTTTTTTTTGGATTTTTTTTCTTTTACATTTTACAATTTTTTTGGATTTTTTTCATGACATTTATGATTTTTAGGGATTCTTTTAGGACATTCTTTTAATTTTTAGGGATTTTTTTAGGACATTTTATGATTTTTTAGGGATTTTTCAGGACATGTTATGATGTTTTTGGATTTTTTTAGGACATTTTATGATTTTTTTAAGGGCTTTTTTCAGGACATTTAATGATGTTTTTGGATTTTTTTGAGTACAGTGACTTCCAATGATGAGTGCAGAATGTAGTGTAGGTCAAGGATATTGTTGCAGTTGGGTATAAGATGAACCAATAGGGATGTGATGAAATAAGGTTTAACATGAACAGGTGATGTGAAATGGGAGTTGATGGAAAGTAAAGGCCTTAGTATGAATCAGGGTGAAAGAACAAATAGAGTGATAGTAGATGACGAAGGGAAGACTAACTACTCATGGCGCCTGTTTTCCAGGTTTTCACCATGGTACTTATCTAGGGCGTCTGTTTACTAGGTTTTCACCGTTGGACAAAATTTTTCTTTTTTTTCTTTTTTGTGCTATCACTAGGATGCATGTTTGCTAGGTTTTCATTAGGGTGACCATTTTTTTAGGACTTTTTCTCATTTTTTTGTATTTTTTGAGGATTTTTTCTCTTTTTTTTGTATATATTTTAGGATTTTTTCTCTTTTTTTTTGTATTTTTTCATGACTTTTTCTCTAGCTCTCTAAAGCTAGGTATAGAATTGATAAATGCTAGATCCATAGATTGCCTTGAAAATTCCCCGATCCTTTGTCAATGACTGTGCTGGATGAAATCTCTTGATTGAGATGGGGAGTACGAGTGGAAAATATGAAGGATGATAGATGTGTAAGATGAAAGAGGCTATCGTAGGATCCCTAATGTGCACACTATGTGGGCCATCAGGCTTTAGCCAAAAAGGAGCTTGGGAAACCAACAAATTAGAGTACAAGAAGGAGTTGTCGTGAAAGATACATTGAAATACATAACCAATGGAGGGATATGATGGATATATGAACATGGATGTATGAAATGGTGTATACAGTATGAGTGAGAGTGACGTGGATAGAGACCTTGGATCAACAAGCTCTTTATTTGACTTTTTTCCTTGATAGATGCCCCTAGTGATTTTTGATGGAGAGGCATACTTGGAGATTGAATTTTGCTCATTGTTACTTTTGACTTTTATTTTTCATTTGTCTGATAGCTTTTTATATTAGCTAGGGGACTTATCTCGATTTTCTTTTAATTTTTAATTTTACAATAGCTTTTTATTTTGGGTAGAGGACTTGTCTTGATTTTATTTTATTTTTTATTTTTCAAGTAGCTTTTTATTTTGGCTAAGGGACTTGTCTTGATATTCTTTTCTTTACATTATATCTTTTGATTTTTGAACTCCTTTTAAAGATACCTCATTGATTGGAGCTTATCCTTTATTCTTTTCTTGAGCTATGAATTTTTGATTCATGTTTATGATGCGAGTGGACATGAGTGAGATGGGGGAATTAGGTGAAGTGACATGAATGTTTAGTGGATGAATGGGAGTGGCGATGCCATCAATGAAATATTTTCAACTATCCTTTTCAGTACTATTAACATCAAAGAAGGCTTGCATATCCTTATTGACTTGAAAAGATGGCTTGGTAGAGGTGACAATAAGAGATTCATATTCTAGCCTAGGGTAGGTTGGATGGAAGGATGATGATTGGATATCTTCAGTGGGGTCATGATCAAACAGTGGGTTATTATAGATTTTTTTTCCAAATAGGGGGTTATCATAGATATGAAAAGATTTAGTGGAAGTAGATATGCCAAAGTTCAATGTATCATCAGGGTCCCAAAAGGTTTCAATCCAAGCACAACCATCTTTTTGTTTTCCTTCCACAACTATCTCAACATCAACATTATAATTATGATCTTTCTCAGTAGGATTAGGATTGTCATTCGTTGGTAAATTATCCATAAGGTATTCTCCACATCCCATGTCATGAATTTGGACCTTTGGGTTTGATGGTGACATAAATGGAGTGGATTACTTGACCAATGAAAATGGATAAATGTAGCAAGATGATGAGGCCTCTTGGTTGATAGGAACTTGGAATTTAGTTGTCCCTTTTAGATTACTGCAATATTGAAAGGGGTGTAGATTGCCTATGACTGTAATTTTAGTGTCTACATAAAGAAACTTCAAACATTGATGATATGTGGATGGAACAAATTTCATTGCATGGATCCATGGTCGACCAAGGAGTATGCTGTATGGTAGTTCAAGATTCAGTACTTGGAATGTGGTATCTAGTACTATAGATCCAACCTTGATAGGTATTGTGATAATACCCTTAGAAGAACATTCTTTGTCATCATAGGCTTTGATGACAATTCTCTTAGTTCTATACACACATATTTTAGATAGGCCCAATTCCTTTACTAGTTTTCAAGTGAAAATGTTCAATCTAGCTCCACCGTCTACTAGGACTCATCTGAACTTGTTTTTGTGGATGAAGACCTCAAGGTGTAATGGGTCATTATGGATTGACTTGGATGTAGAGTAATCTTTTTTAGAAAAAGAGACATGGTGGGATTTTTTCAAGCATCCAACCATGGATTCAAATTGGTTGATGTCTAGGTTAGTAGGGATAGAGGTTTCTTTTAGATCCTTATCGAGGATAGCTTTGTGTTCGGGTGATATGCGTAGAAGCTCAAGGATAGAAATTTTTGTGGGTGTCTTTCCCAATTGTTCAACAAGGTTATATGGGTTTTGGATTGTGACTACTTTGGAGGAGGACCATATATAGTAATCTTAGCTCTGCGGGTAGTAACAACAATTTCAAGTTGCTTCTTAATGGTGATTGTATTAACCTAATCATTAGCAACTCAAAGGTGGTTAATAATTGTGTAGTCAAAAGAGGATTTGGTATCATTGGCATGGTTGTCTGTCTTTTGACCCAAACTAGAGAATTTTCCATGGTCTTGCAATGGATTCTTAAAAATCATATGGTCTTTGATGGAAGTTTGTTGTTGTCTATCAACGTCTATGGTACCATTTTCAATTAGGTCTTGAATCAAGTTCTTCAACTGACAACACGCTGAGGTCTTATTCCCTTTGATGTGGTGATAATTGCAAATGGAATTGTCATCCCACCAAGAGGGTTGAATTATCCTGGATCATATGGTTTGGGCTATGGGAGTTGTATGACAATTGATTGTACTAGCTTCTTTAAGACAAAAACTAGTTTTTATCATTTAATGTTCCTTGGGAAATTTGTGTGTTGGTATAAGTTTCAATTTCTCCTTTAGTGATAATTTTTTTCTCAAGGATATCCCCTTTTTCAAAAAAGTCAGCAAATGTCGAAAAACAATGAGCCTCCAATCCATATTTTATGTTTTTGTTTAGGTTTTTCACGAACATGATATTTTTTGGTTTTTCAAGAATTTCAACAGGATAGTGGCTAGCTAAACTTCTCCATCTTTGGAAGAAAATTATGAAAGCTTCACCCTCTTCTTGTGTATTTTTATATAGGGTAGCAATAGTGATGTCATTTTAGATATTGAAGGAAAAGTGGGTGATAAATTTGTTAGCTAGTTTGTCCCATGATCATATGCATGTTGGTAGGTGGGGAGAACCATTCTAAAGCATATCTTGTGAGACTCATAGGAAATAGTCTCATCAAATATGTTTGTTCTGAGGCAATTTTGATCAAGGTCATATGAAGTTCTCTTACATGTTCAATGGGGTTTCCTCTTCCTTTATATTTGGGTAAAGTTGGCATGAAATAATTTGGAGGAAAAGGAGACACGTATATTGTCCTATCAAATGGGTAAGGATATAACTCTTGGATAGAGTAAGTTTTCATATTTGACAATGTCATGGTTTCGATTAGCTTTTGCAAGGCCAAAATTTGATTGGCTAGCACATCATATAGTGTGAGTGTTGTATCTACAATGTTTGCAACCATATTTTGGTAAGGCATATTGTTTGTACTTTGTAATCCAATGTGTTGAATGGATTGTATGTTGGTGTTGACGTGAGATGTGAATGTTTGAGGTGTGTTTGGAATTTGGATCTCAGGGATGTCTATGGTATGAGTTCGAATTTGCGATCTGAAAATTTGAGTTCCAAGGATGTAAGTATTGGATTGCATATGAAAAATATTAGCAGTATTTGGACCTAGTGGATGTTGAGTGTTGAATTCAAAAGATCCTTGAGGATTTTCTTGAGCAACACTTGTGTTAGGAACTTGTGAAATATTGGTTTTTATGTTTGTTCCATGGATATGAACTCTAGTCCTTTTATTTGTACCAAAAATATTTGATAATGTGGTGTTCAAGGCCTTGTTTGTTCCAAATAGGTTTGATGATGTGGTGTTTGTGGCACTTGATGCTCCAAATGGATTTGAAGATATAGTGTTTGGGGCACTTGATGTTCCAAATGGATTTGAAGATATGGTGTTTGTATTGAATGCATTAAGTGTAGAACCAAGGGATTGTGACATGGAATGTGTTAAGGACTATGCCATTGGTTGTGTTGTGTTAAAGGTCATCCCTTGTGTTGTGCCTTGTGTAATGCCTTGTGTGCCAAATAAGGTGGTGTGAATTGTTGTTGCATCTTTTGTGTCTCCTCCTAATGGTATTAATGTGTTAACTTATGGGATATAGTTGCTAGAGACAATTGTATTGTTTCCTTGAGTTTGGTTGATGGAAGTGGATGATTCTCTTAATGTATTGACATCAAAACAAGGTGGTAATGTGGAACCTTCTATCAATAGTTTAACAAGGTAACATTGAGTTTCTTGTGCCAAGAATTCATCCAAAAAAGAGGCAAACTCAGGATCTTGGGCATCGGCCTCTAGTTCTTCTATGATAATGTTTCCATTTTGGTCTCTAGTGACAAATTTCTCAAATAGCGATATGTAAGGTCTAGTTGTCCCATGTGATGAGTTTACAAATGGGTTAAAAAATTCATTGTCGGAAGGGGAAGCCATTTATTTTCATCTTCTTTTTGATCTAGTTTCAACCATGAAAGGATTTGCAAAGAGAAAGTGGATTATATGAGACTAAAAACTATGTTTTTGGTGTTTTTTTTGGAATAATATATGCATAAATGCAATGCAACTATTTTTTTTTTGGTTTTTTTGGTATTTTGAGAATGTCTAAATGAGTTAATGATAATGCCACTATAATCTAAAGTATGACCAAGTCTAAAAGGGGGATGATGCTAATGCAAAGCATTATGAAAAATGTGATATGCAGTTGAGATGACTATGGTATGAACTATGTACCTTTGTTGTGAAAATTAAGGAAGGAGTTACTAGCCAACCTAAGATATTCCAATGTTTCCAAATGAAATTATCAATGACCTCAAGAAGAGTGGATGACAAATGACAATTTTGACAAGGTGAGCCTTAAAGTAAACTGATGATTTTAAAGGTTACACCAAAATAAAAAAGACTAAAGTTGAAAATGATAAGGTCAATGATAAATTTTCTTTGTAGCAATGAGCCTATGACAAGATATGGTAAGTTACCCTTTTCCAAAGTTTTCAAAAAGGTGTATGGGTATGTGCAGGATCATGATGGGCCAAAAAGTGGCAATATGATGGGTATGTGGCTGATGACTTTTTTTTTACCCAAAATTGTTTAAACGAAAAGGGTTTTTAAAGGAGATTCTCAAATTTACACCAATATAAATTAACTTTGAATTTAATAAGTAATTATTATTAATTTTCTATTCTATGACTAAAGTCTTGATTGATAGCTTTGGTAAGTTCATCACATTCTTCTTCGCATACTATAGGATTAAAAAAAGAAAATGAATTTCAAAGTTAAGGTGGTTAGCCATATGAGTTTTTTTATTTTTTAAAAGTTGTAATAAAAAAATCATAATTAATTATTTACTTGGAAAAAAATTACAAGAAAATATGCATCACATCGGGACATGAGTCCTCTAATTATATCTAAAATCTTATAAAAAAAATATTATTATTTTATTATGGTTATGGTGGTCAGACAGACACCTACTTCTTATTTTTCTCCTGAAATTTATGTACTACTACATTGAAATTTTGAATTTTCACCAAATAGATTTTCTTATTTTTTAACAAACCTAGTAGTTTAGAAACTACATTCAATTTGCTACAAATTCTATTGTTACATATTTTTGAAATAATATAGATAACTTATTCAAATTTTTACGCCAAGTTGCCTAACTTTGATTTTTCTAAATTTTTTGCCACTTCAGGGCCTATTTTTTCCATGATGTTCTTGCACATACCCGTATGTAACCTAAGATTTGTTTAAGTGATGCAAGTAAGCTAAATTAATGTGATGGAATGATGGGAAATGAAGTGAGAAAATTCTTGGTTTAAATAGCTTGTTTGGAAAAAAATGTTGGCTTAGTTTGTGTCAAAGTTAAAATGTTATCAGATTTTGGTGTGATGTTTGATTTGCTTTGACAATGTTTTTAATACACACATGTAAGACACCATAGAAAAAAGGTTTTTTTGAGTTTTTTTCAATTTTGAATGTTGTTTGATTTTAGAAATACAAGCACAAATCCTAAGGTTGGCAAGGACAATATTTTTTTTATCCCAATTAGATTACTCCAGCTGCGTTTATTCTTTTTGAATGACTTAGAAGCTTGGCCACACTAGCTACCCTCCACGACACTCACTTCTCCAAGTCAACCAAGCTTTAAGTTCTCATGAATCTCCCATGGCCAACTCTTCATCTCTACTAAGACCCCCAAGAACATGGGACGACATGCGAGATAGTCCCTTCTGTACCAAAAAATAGAAGGATTTTGGCTTCTAAAACAAGAGGTTTCTAGTAAGGGAATCCATGAATAGAGAGCCCATCTGTAATAGCTTGAGAACTGGGACGCCCACTCCCACTCTCATCACTAGCAAGTCTTAGCAAACCAAGGGTCTCACGGCTTGGCTTCGAATGATGCTAGCCACTACTTGGGGTAGAACATTTGTTCTCCCCCCTTTGATATAGCCCACCAAAAAAATATGCTCAAGGTCAAACCTTAAGGTGATGAAATCCCTAGGGAAGCCTCTCCTAAAAAAAAGGACCAATGTGTATTTCTTGTCACCTAGGATTGCACAAGTGTGCAAGGGAATTGGATACGTACACACTAGATCACGTAACACAAAATGTAAAAGCTCCCCAAACAAGAAAAATGAGTTCTTTTTAAGTACCAAATGAAATCTTATCTAATCTAAAAAGAAATTAGTTTCAAAATTGATCATTCGACGAACGTCCTACACCAAATATCATTAGTAGTTTTTGATTTTTAGTCTTCGACAAACGTGTGTTTATGTTTTCAACTTTTCAAATCTCTGACATGGGAACATGCAAAAGATCAAATCAATAATTATCCCCCAAGACAAAAATTAAACTATGAAAGAAAAATACATTAAATTAAGAAACTTAATCTAGATTCAAAACTAATGTAAAATTTAAATTAATCTAAAATTAAAAGTTAATCTAAATTAAAAGTTAATCTAAAATTAAAAGTTAATATAAAATTAAAAGTTAATCTAAATGAAAAACTAATCTAAATTAAAAAAACTAATATAAATTAGAATTAGAATTAAATTAAATCTAAACTAAATCTATTCTAAATGAAATTAAATCTACACTCTAAATTAAGTCTAAATTAGATACTAAATCTAAGTTAGAAAGCTAAATCTAAATAAGAAAGTAGATCTAAATTAAAATCTAAATCAAAACTAGAAACTAAAAGTTACATTAAAAGAAAAAGTTAAATGTAATTTAAAAGCTAAAAGTTAAATTAAAAATTAAAATTTAAAAGCTATACTAAAAGTTAAAATCTAAATTAAGATTTAAATCTAAACTAAAAGTTAATTAAAACCTAAATCTAGATCGAAAATGAACTAAGTCCAAATTAAAAATTAAATCTAAATTAAATAAAAAATTAGTTAAAATTACATTAAATCTAAAACTAAATTGAAGCTAAATTCAAACCAAATTAAAACTAAACTAAATTAAATACTAATTTAATCAAAATTGACATAAGCTAGATTGACAGCTAAAAGCCAAAATGGAAAACAATCAACAAACAAGGAGGGGGACAACAAATTGAGAAATTAGAGGCAACAATTATGCCACAATTGTGGACATGCACAAAATGCATTTGTTGAGATGGTGAATGTTGAAGACATCAAACACATTTGTCAAGATGGTAAATGCTGAAAACATTAAATGTCTTTGTTGAAGACATAAAACGCCTTTGCTGAAAAGACCAAGAAAATTTGATTTTATAATTGTCTTTTCATACATAATGGTAAAAGTGAATAGTGTAGCAAATATTTCCCCAAAATTTAAAAATGTTCTACATTATTCTTCATTTACTCATATGCATTCAAGGCTATTACAACAAATTATTTAATCATCATTATTCTTCATTATAAAAAATTTCATTTGAGATTACTTATCAAATGTTTTCCTATGTACCCAAGTAAAAATCTATGAAAATATTTCATATGAGATAATAGAAAACTTCTCTGAATCAAATCCAATTTTAAATTAAAAGTCAATGGGTTATTTAAATTTACAACACACTGCAATTAGAAAATGATTGGGCCTATGCGTCAAGTTCACCATTTTGTAGATGCTGAAAATCAAAAAGCTAATTGAAACTTTAATCAGATTGTCATGCCCAAAAATTTTGCTACAAAAGCCCAACAATTTTTTTTTTACATGCATTAAACTAATTAATATGGTTCAAGTGTTTTAGGTGTAACGCTATTGCTATGTCAACTTGGTGCAATATGGTAGCATCCTAGATATGCTTCAAATATCACAAATAATCTTAACCACTTAGTACACACCCAATACGATGTCACTATTAAGGGTAACAACTTGGAAATGATAATATTATACTATTGTTCTTGATAAATTTTTTGATGTAAGTGTCATCATCATTATTATTTTTGTGATTATTTATATACACAATATACAATGTCGAGGTACCTCCTTAATTAATTGTATACCATACTTGTGAAAATACATGTTCCTAATAATACTAATATTAGAGCCCCATAACTATATATGGTCATCATTTTACTATTCATCTTAGAAATAGTATTACTCATCTGCATCGATATCAATATTATTTCATGTCAAACCTACAAGAAGTCTAGAATAAGAACTAGTTGATATTTAGTTTATATATAAAATAAATTGTGGGTGTTGGATTAATAATATCACTTACATTGAACTAGACAAATATTATTATTATTACTCCAATTCATATTACCTGCAATAATAATATCACTATTTATTACTATTTTGATTTATTTATAATTCTTTTTATTTATTTAAATATTTATATATATATATAATTTTTTAAAAAAATAATAATTAAATGTATAAATATATATTCATTTACATATATTGCATTTATTTAAAAGATTTATTTAATTTTAAACAAACGATAAGAGAACCCATTTAAAGTAAATAGGAAAAAATGCGTTCATTAAAGGTGATATTACTAAATATTTGTTTTATCTTAATTAATTTAAAATTAATATTCTCGAATCCCCCATGAAAAAGTAGTTTCTTTTTGTTTACAAGGATCTTAAAGGAACTATATTTAAGAGAGGGCTTTGTAAGGAAATAAACGTGGAACCTCCTTTCCACTCCATTATTTTCTCTTTTTTTTAGCGATTAAATGCTAGTGCTAATATTAAAGAACAATACATTTGCCTATTAGTTTCATTTAATAATGAGAGTTTAAAAGTTTATGAAAATGTGCAAAGTGAGGAAGATGCCTAGATGTCCAGAAGTGATTCAACTCGACATTTAATTTAAAGTCCAATTAAAAACTTAAATCAATAGTTGTTAAAAGTAAATTTGTAAACTGTAATTTTTAATATTGACTGTCCATTTTTTAAGTAAATTTGGGGTGTCCTAAGGTAACTAAATTTGAAGATTTCAAGAACTTGGTTGTATCACTAAGTCGAAGATGTGATCAGGTTTCTACTGGAAGATGGTACAGTAAAAATATGATTAAAGTATGATGTAAGTTGCTCCATAAATAATTTTATTTCAAACTAATCATCATCTGTTTTTTATTTTTTTTGTTTGCATAGGTCAGTAAACATAATTTTGGATTCATATCAATCACAATGCACATCAAAGGAAATAATGATATATTTTTTTTATTAATTACTAAATATTGAAATATTATTATTCATATGCTAATTTATCTTTAACAACAATAATATCATTATGTGCAATAAGTGATTTATCTCTTACCATATGTTGATTTATTTACATGCTAATAAATCTTTAAACTATTATTAGATGAGTTTAAACAAGAATTTAATGGAGTAAAGGTAACATTTCAATGCTGGAAGAAGTAATGTTCCAACGCTGCCCTTGTCTCACATAAAAATTTTCCCCACCTGACATATGAGTGCAACTCTATCTTAAAAAAAGATTACTTATGGGAACGTCGCCAATCATCTTGCCTTGAGCTCCAAGTTGAACAGCTCTGAAATCTTGATATTCGTAAACAATTTTTTATGTTATATCACTGTTTCATGGGAGCCTTATATGCAGATCGATGGCATTAGGCAGGGTCGCCGTCTAACAAGAGGAGAAACAACCCTTAATGCAAAAAAATGGCAACCAAGGATTAGTTAAAAGGGAGGAGTTTTTAATTCAAATTCTTCATCTTTGTTTGTGGAGAAATCTAGAACATTTTGGGAGGTGAGTGAAAGAGATCGAAGAAGGCTACCAATGGCCCAGATTTAAAACTGTAGGAATATGTAGAGAGAGCTAGGCATGGGCTGAAGTTTTATAGTGTATGGAGTGGTTTCTGTATCAACATAGCTTGAAAATGAGAAGAAAAGAATTATGTATTTGGGGTTACCGATCCCTTGGTTAAGTAATATGTTAATTCACAATTTTATTTTATTTGATTTCATTTTCTTTGTGTAGGTGGAACCTTTCTTGGAGGCTGAGCAAAGAGTGTAAAATTTTTAGATTGTCAAGCATGCTGGTTGAGGATGTAAAGAAGATAAGCTGGAGAACAAGATAACATAGTCCAGTTCTAGAAAAACTCATTTGTAGGACACAATACATTTTGATTTGTAATAAAACCAATCTCAACATTGTTTAGGGGAGTGAATGACGATTAAATTTTAAAATAATGGGTGAGACTATGAAGGGTGTCATCGTCGACTAAAATATGTGGTTGTAATGTTGATTAGAATCTGATAGCATACACCCATTTCCAATTCATTTTATGGTGCTATTTGTAGAGGTTCTACTTTCGAGTCCCATTTGGCTATTCTAGTCATATATAGCCCTTCCCATTGTTACATATTTTCCTTTTATTAATAAGGTTTTATTTCTACCATACTATGTCTTTTCCTTTAAGGACTAACAATTATTGATCTTGTAATCATGTTTATGATCTGACTAATAAAAAGTTTGCATTCTATTTGCAGTTATCTTTGGTCAAGGATTCAAAGTTTAATCAATGATTTTCAAAATTATTTATCTACCTATTCTTCGGGGTTCTACTACTTAACAAATAAGAAAACACACTGGTAATGTATGGGTATACTTTCTGTAATTCAAATTTTTACTTTTATACAATCACAAAACCATATGAATAATTTCCTTTGCAATGAACTTCAAGAACATAGTCAATCCTTTCTATCTTAGGTTAGTGCAAACATGATGTAATTCCACAAAGGGTAGATCATGTATACTATCAAAATACTACTTTTCACAAACGTGTTTATATCTCATACATTCACCATTCAAAGTTACATCTCTTGACTACAAATTTTACAAATGGAAAGTACATATTCATTAGAAAATTTCTCTTCGCATTATTTTATTAACATATAAAAAACTCCATCTTCTAAATTGCAACATTACCAATATTACAAATAAAATATGCAATGAGTTTACATGTAGAAAACAAAAAAAGAAGAAACTTAGTCTTGCTCTTCGCCCTACCATAATGGCATCATGGAGCCTCATGGGCTCTAGCCATACCCCTGAGCAAGGAATTCTTTTAGCTCAACAATAATAAATGGAGTCTTTTCTCATTTCTATAAAAGGGATAGAACTAACATAGCACAATTTTCATGCATCTAGATTCTCTACTTTCTCTTTTCCACCATGATCCATAAACTATGTCACCTCCCTATAACCAATAAACAAGGGAAAATGGAAAAAGGAGAAATTATCATTTCTTTTATGTGAAGGGACTAAAATCTTGTATCCATCTTTCTTCTCCAAACCAAGCTATCTTCATCACTATCTTTCCAAAGAAATGGATCCTCTACTTTTCTCATTATTTCTACCAGCTTCACTCAAGTTCTCCAAGAGCATAAGTGGGTAACACCCTACTCATTCTTCCTCTCCAACTATATAGGAGTTTCAACTAGCAACATTTTAGATGGACGAGGTATGGAGTGTACCTTCCTTCTTCAGTGAGATTTTTTTCTCATTAAAGAGGCAACATGCACTTGGACAACCCCAAATATTTTCACCCCACCATCCTATCCTCAAAATTCGCCACTCTTCATTATGAGTACTTTTTAGGAGTCAAATCATGTCTTTGGGACCCTATTGCATGCCCAATTGACCCCTTCCACTAAGGCATAGACCCTAGGGGGTTTATTTGTTTATCCCAACCAAGTAAATTGACCAACAACCCTGTTTAGAGACCCACTTAAAGATCCATCCGAGTTTCACATTTGTGTAAGGATTCCCAGCCCCTAAGCCACATAATTAAATATTCTCATAAAGCAAAATAAATTATACCCTTAATATCAACCTTCACCTCTTAATCTATCAACATATTAACTTTATATCCTCAAGAAGATGTCTTTTGATTTGATCTCGATCGTCCTCCCTTCTCACGCTAATATCGATGTCGTCATGCACATTACCAACATGATCATAAGTAACATTGTATATCACGTTAATCTATTAGCTGAATATTCTAAACTTTAACCATATAATAATCCATTTAAATTTCAATCTGCATTCCATAGTATACTAGTGTATTCCACATTCATGGTAGTGACAGTAGAACATACATTTGTCAAAATGAAATTACAAGGATTTTTTCTAAAATATTTCCCTATTTATTATCCACAATATATCTAATCATCATTTTAAGAAAATTATATCACAAATTAGGTTTAGCATTGATCACATGTGAAACAGGGTCTTACATCCCCCTCCCCTTAGCATAGACTTCCTTCTAGAAGTTGTTAAGGCCAGGAAAATAAATCTCAATATAGTGATGCACCTAAATCTATTAGAAAATGAATTACTATGCTTTCCTCAAGAAGAAATAAAAGAATTCAACCATTAAGCACAAATGAAATTAATCCCTTTCATGAACCAAACATCTAAATGCTTAGAACAAAATTTTCCACCTTAGAACATTTAAATTCAATATAGTCACATTATAACAAATGTTAGTAGTCATCCATGTAGTTAGTATTCTTGAAATCAACATATATCCAACACATTAAAATCCTTGGATACCCTACAAGGTTTTCTTTTGCATCATAAACATCACTCATGATGTTAGAAAATATATTTGTTCTAATATCAATTCATGTCTCAAAAATAGTAGTCTTAATTTTATTTGTCACTTTTTTTCTCACATAACAGTCAAGTACTTCCATATGTCATTTATTTACAAATTTACACATGCATCACAATAATTACACATAACTCACATCACAAGGATCTTTGTGGTTTACAAGGACGGAGATTCTTGTGTACCATAGCCATTAGGAGAGATAGTCCCAATCCCCTTCTCTAAGGACCCTTCCATACATCTACTAGGTACCTTCCCTTGTTTATATAAGGGGTTTACCCTCGAAGAGGGAGGTAAAAAAAGAATAATCATAGAATGAGGGGAAGAATGGATTAATGACCATCCCATACTAGTCCCATTTGAAACCCCTTTTGAAATAAGTCATAATTCCCCAGTGCGTCTACTCCCTTATACGACTTGCTAGGGAACCCTCAACATATTGCAGTTTTATAGATATCACATTACACCATGCTTACCAATACTTAGTAAAACAATAAGAATCCTCAAACTGAGTAATATAAAATCATAAACCAACATTTTAATAAACAAAAAATTATGAATTCAAGAGGAAAACTAAAAAAAGATTAGTTGCAGTTGCACTTCAACAATCCAATCTTAATTCAGAAAAAAAAATTAAATATTTCCTTGAAGTAATGGACTATAAAGACTCTCAAATGGCTAAATGGCCTAGGATAAAAGAAATGTAAAATTTAGTACTACTGGCATAAAATAAAATAAAAGAATAATTATGAAATTTCCAACAATAATAAAACATTCACATTACAAGCACCACATGACTCTAATAAAGCCACCTAAGTGGAGGAGGGGAAATGTGGTTCTCTAACCACATAAGTATAATAGCATGAAGCAACTGGTGGTCCCTGACTACATAAATATGATAGTGTGCAATATCATGGTGGACTCTTCCACATAGTATCAATCCCCGCATTGTTGAAGTATCCAAAATATGTGATCAATATGGCCCAAGTAATTCAATCCTTTACATATGGGTTATAAACATCAAGGAGTAGGTTTTCACTATGAACCAACAAGTGTTGTTCTCATATGCGGTGGAGTAGGTTAGGAACACACTCAAGGGAAACCATGGAGTGCCCACTTGGGGTTCTGTCACACCTCAACCCCTATTCACACTAGTAGGCATCTCAATCTTATAGGGGATCCATACACTAGGGGTACACATTTAACATATGGAGAAGACTTACATAGAGAATTACTTCACATTTCATTTCGTCTAGACACACATCTATGCATATCATGTTTACATCATTTTACAATTAACTAACTCACACAATGGACCATCACAAAGGGTACACATAAGGGATCGTACTTGATGTCCCTCACCCTTATTCCAAGTTAGATACCCGATATATTATACTTGGAGCACAACACATTTACTAGTTTTTCACTTCACATGTCATAACACAATACACTTTACAAAATTCACCATAGAAAAATAGCAATGCACTTACACATTCTATTTTCTTTAAACAATATTTAGATTTTGTCTCAATGTGGAAATGTTGACTGACTTTGCATAGGCACAAGAAATAACTAGAAGTTTCCAATTGTAGCTTAATTATATCACCCAATCTTCCTCGAACTTAACAATGCATGGTTCACCACACTATTAACACAAATGTCGATACACCCATACACACTTTATTTATTTACATAATGTCCAATAAATTCCATATAATTCACAAGTGTAAACTAGGTAATACTCAATTTTCTTAGAGTTGACAATACATGGTACATCATGCTTCACATCTTATTGATGCCACATTTATGGTCAAGATTATATTTGTTTCTATATATATCCATCCAAACTTTATTTTTTATGTTCACTGACATATCAATATGGGTAATTCCACTATATTTTTCACAACATGCTAAGGAGGATTTCTCACTTAATACGAAATGTAGTCAAATGTTTTCATTTGAAACATTGGAATATGAGAAAAAGAAAAAATACTTGATGCATAAAACACATGATAACTCATGCAATAGTAATTCTCACAACCCATTAATATCTTTTACTATTCTTGCATTTCACTATCTAAATATAAACTATTTACTCACATGTTGTAATCATCATTGTTACAATCACAATAATTCCATTTAACCTCATAAAAATGCATAATGAGTGGAAGTTTGGAAATTTATATCTACCTTTATGCTTTATCCTTTGCATTTAGGTGTAAATAATTATACCTCTAAGAGTAAGTATGGTCAATGATATAGAATGCACATTAGTTGAAATTTTTACAAGTGTACTTTAGTGTCTCTTATCTATATAGTTTAACTTTCCACACCATGAATCATGTATAATTCATTACTCAATTTATATATTCATATAATTGATTATTGATTCCTTGGGGCATGTATAAAAACTTCAAGGTCATCACCTAATTGATTACATTATCGCTTCCTTTATGAAAGGTTTCCTTTCTTATTTTTGCACCAATAAGTCTTTAGTTCTCAACTATATATAAGGAAGTAGTTATAGTGTGTACCCTAAGTAATGTTGTAACTCCAAATGCATATTTGACAAGGTCTCTTCACCAAGGTTTTAGACTCAATTACTAGAAGGAATTTATTTTAACATTAACTAAATCAATTTACACCAATCTTGACATAGTTGTAACTTTCTACACATTCTCACCTTTGAATCAACTCCTAGAAATCATCTTGCTTTGTTAACTATTTGATCTTTAAATAATAGAGAACAATGGTTTGTTAACTTATAGTTCCATCAAGTTTACTAAACCATCATTTAATTACATAGGTGCTTAAAAATAACTTTAAAGTTTCACCATTTAAGTCAAGGTAAATATTTTGATTTTGACCACTTTTATAAATTCTAATTAAGATATAATGCAAGATTTTGATTATTATTTGATGTCATCATCCATGAAATCGTTACCTATCACATGCAATACAAATCACTTGTTGCTTCATGAAATCAACTCTTATACAATTATATGTAAATCAGGATCTTTGGTTAATAGGTTAAGGCCTTGGAAAATCATGCCCTAAGGCATACAAGATAAAATTTCATGCATGTATTAATACAAATTTTTGAGTTCAAGCCCTTAAATTTATGTATAACAACCTTCACCTTAAGGGTTCATTTTCATTTATTTATTTTGACAAGATTCTAAATCTCGCTATAAGGGTACTTAAATTACACAAAACACATAGTTCAACGGTGTTATATTTAATCAATTTAAGAGTTTATAAATTTAAACTTATTTAATTACAACCTTAAACAAACTAATCATTTTGATGGTTCATAAAATTCTTTTTTTTTACTAGTTACATGATTCCAAATATAATTATGATGTTCTATCCTTTCTTCTTACTAAAGTTCCTATAAGAAAATATGTTGCACTTCAGATGCCCATAACTTTCAAAAATTATCTTATTATTGTATTGAAGAATTATGGCCTTAAAATTAAACTAAATAATATTTCCTTAATGATACACCTCAGTATGTCCTATTACTCTATCCATTCATTTATAACAAGGACTATCCCTCATAACTCAATTATACCTTTTTTTTAGTTTTTAAGGAAATTTGATAACAACAGGCTAGATTAATGTTGTAACCCTAGCTAACTAGTTTATTATGGGATCTAGGCATTCACCTTATTAAGGAGCGATGTTTAGACTTGAGTTTCTTTTAAATTTTTAATCCCTTAATTGGTTGCCTGCTTGACCCATCTATAACAGTCACTTCCTAATCATTTAATACGTTACAACTTTATTTAGGTCATATGTTTATACTAAGTTCCCATGTATCACACCATGTGAGTCTTTAGATTTAACATTTTTTGCATACACACAATACATAATGTCCAATTTATTCTCAAAGTTCCCTAGGGTTACAACCTAGGGCTCTGATACGAAGTGTCTTGCCCAAAATTTTTGCTAGAAAAACCCAACAATATTTTTTTTTGTTACATGCATTAAAGTAATTAACATGCTTCAAGTGTTTGAGGTGTAACACTATTGCTACACTAACTTGGTGCAATATGGTAGCATCCTATATGCTTCAGATATCACAAATAATCTTAACCACTTAGTACACACCCACTAGGATGTCACTATTAAGGGTAACAACTTGTAATGATAATATTATACTATTGTTCTTGATAAATTTTATGATGTAAGTTTCATCATCATTATTATTTTTGTGATTATTTATATACACAATATACAATGAAGAGGTACCTCCTTAATTAATTGTATACCATACTTGTGAAAATACATGTTCCTAATAATACTAATATTAAAGCCCCATAACTATATATGGTCATCATTTTTCTATTAATCTTAGAAATAGTATTACTCATCTGCATCGATATAAATATTATTTCATGTCAAACCTAAAAGAAGTCTAGAATAAGAACTAGTTGATATTTAGTTTATATCTAAAATAAATTGTGGGTCTTGGATTAATAATATCACTTGCATTGAAGTAGACAAATAATATTATTTTTGAACCTTGAATTCGCCTAAATAATATTAATAACTGTGAGATTAGCAATTCTATTAATATGACTTCTCTTTACTCAAATAATAATGTTGACATCAATAATATTATTATTACTCCAACTGATATTACCCCCCAATAATTATACCACTTTTTATTACTATTTTTATTTATTTCTAATTCTATTTATTTATTTAAACATTTATATATATATAATTTTTTTTAGAAAAAATAAATTAAATGAATAAATATATATTCATTTATATATATTGCATTTATTTAATTTTAAAGAAAAGATAAAAGACCCCATTTAAAATAAATAGGAAAAGATGACTTCATTAAAGGTGATATTACTAAATATCTATTTCATCTTAATTAATTTAAAATAAATGTGGAACCTCCTTTCCATTCCATTTTTTTCTCTTTTTTTTAGCGATTAAATGTTAGTGCTAATATTAAAGAACAATGCATTTTCCTATTAGTTTAATTTAATAATGAGAGTTAAAAAATTTATGAAAAGGTACAAAGTGAGGAAGATCCTTGGTTGGAAGTGGAGTCAACTCGAAATTTAAGCATTTCACATTTAATTTAAAGTTCAATTCAAAAACTTAAATCAATAGTTATTAAAAGTAAATTTGTAAACTGTAATTTTTAATATTAACTGTCAATTTTTAACTAAACTTGGGGTGCCCTAAAGTAACTAAATTTAAAGATTTCAAGAACTTGGCTGTATCATGAAGTCGAAGATCTGATCAAGTTTGTAATGGAAGACGGTACAACAAAAATATGATCAAAGTATGATGCAAGCTGCTCCATAAATATTTTTATTTCAAACTAATCGTCATCTATTTTTATTTTTTTTGTTTGCATAAGCTAGTAAACATAATTTTGGATTCGTATTAATCACAATGCACATCAATGAAAATAATGATATATTTTTTTATATCAATTACTAAATATTGAAATATTGTTATTCATATGCTAATTTAGTTTTAACAACAATAATATCATTATGTGCAATAAGTGATTTATATCTTACCATATGTTGATTTATTTACATGCTAATAAATCTTTAATCTATTATTCTTTACAGGTGAAAAGTTATAGGGAGTTGCAAGTAGATTATGAGGTCATAGGTCATCTGTAACTGCACTACCAAATTGCTTTAAGGCATTGTTACTCACAAGGAAAACAAACTTCCTTATTGACAGAGATAATCAAGTATGCATGTTTAAACCATTTAATCTTCTCCAAAGATAAATTTATTATATGAATATATTTCATTCCATTAATTAATTATTTTTATTTTTATTCTTATTTTTAGTTTGGTGATCTGCAGACGAGGATAAAAGACCTTAAGGGGAAATTCATTTATTAATAACTATCCTATTAATTGCACTACCACACTCAACTGAGCCCTTACTCTGTGTACATTTTAATGATGGATGTGAGGCACTATATTCAGCTAGCAATAATAATTCCTATGTAGAGGGAGGCATCTACAATCCTGCTGACCACTTTAATAATAATAATGCAAAGATTTTATTGGTGCATTTAACAGTGTGACTGGAGGAAGCCATTCACTCAACATTTATAGTGCTATGGTGCAATATTAATTTCCTCACAAATGCTGCATTGAATAATTTGTTGTTCCTGAAGTGCGAGGACCTTAACTAGAGGTGTTCTCCATCTAACATAATTCATTATCCTACTAAAAATGTGGTCTGAGGCCATTTAACATGGCCATTCTATTATATGGGTTTGAACAAGAATTTAATGGAGTAAAGGTCATAACATTTCAATGCTAGAAGAAGTAACGTTCCAATGTTTCCCTTGTCTCACACCAAAATTTTCCCCACCTGACATCTGACAACAACTCTATCTTACAAATAGATTACTCATGGGAATGCCGACAATCATCTTGCCTTGAGCTCCAAGTTGAATAGCTCTGAAATCTTGATATTCGTAAACTAATTTTATGTTATATCACTGTTTAATGGGAGCCTTATATGTAGATCGATGATATTAGGGAGGGTCGCCATGTAACAAGAGGACAAACAACAACCCTTAATGCAAAACATGGAAACCAAGGATTAGTTAGCAGGGAGGAGTTTCTAATTGAAACTCTTCATCTTTGTTTCCAAAGAAATGTAGAACATTTTGGGAGGTTAATCAAAGAGCTCAAAGAAGGCTTCCAATGGCCTAGATTTAAAACTATCGAGCGTTAGGCATGGGATGAAGTTCTATAGCGTATGGAGTGGTTTATGTATCAACATAGCTTGAAAATGAGAAGAAAAAAAATATGTATTTGGGGTTACCGATCCCTTGGTTAAGTAATATGTTAATTCACAATTTTATTTTATTTTATTTTATTTTCTTTGTGTAGGTCGAACCTTTCTTGGATGTTGAACAAAGAGTGTAAAATTTCTAGATTGTCATGCATGCTGGTTGAGGATGTAAAGAAGATAAGCTGGAGAGCAAGATAACATAGTTCAGTTCTAGAAAAACTCATTTGTAGGACACAATACGTTTTGATTTGTGATAAAACCAATCTCAACAGTGTTTAGGGGAGTGAATGACGATTAAATTTTTAAAAAATGGGCAAGACTATGAAGGGTGTCATCGTCAACTAAAATATGTGGTTGTAATGTTGATTAGAATCCGATGGCATACACCCATTTCCAATTCATTTTATGTTGCTATTTGTAGAGGTTCCACTTTCGAGTCCCATTTGGCTATTCTAGTCATATCTAGCCATTTCCATTGTTACATATTTTCCTTTTATTAATAAGGTTTTATTTTTACCATACTATGTCTTTTCCTTTAAGGACTAACAATTATTGATCTTGTAATCATGCTTATGATCTGACTAATAAAAATTTTGCATTCTATTTGCAGTTATCTTAGGTCAGGGATTCAAAGTTTAATAAATGATTTTGAAACGTATTTATGTACCTATTGTTTGCGGGTTCTACTACTTAACAAATAAGAAAACACACCAGTAATGTATGGGTATACTTTATGTAATTCAACTTTTAATTTTTATACAATCACAAAACCATATGATTAATTTATTTTGCAATGAACCTCAGGAACATAGTCAATCCTTTCTATCTTAGTTTAGTGTAGACATAATGTAATTTCACAAAGGTTAGATCATGTGTACTATCAAAATACTACTTTTCACAAACGTATTTATATCTCATACATTCACCATTCAAAGTTACAACTCTTGACTACAAACTTTACCAATGGAAAGTACATATTCATCAAAAACTTTCTCTTCGCATTATTTTATTAACATATACAAAAATCCATCTTCTAAATTGCAACATTACCAATATTACAAATAAAATAAGAAATGAGATTACATGAAGAAAAAAATAAAAGATGAAACTTAGTCTTCCTCTCCACCCTACTATAATGGTGATATGGAGCCTCATGGGCTCTAGCCATACCCCCAAGTAAGGAATTATTTTAGCTCCATGATAATAAATGGAGTATTTTCTCATTTCTATAAAGGGATAGAACCAACATAGCATAATTTTCATGCATCTAGGTTCTATGCTTGCTCTTTTCCACAATGATCCATAAACTATGTCACCTCCCTATAACCAATAAACAAGGGAAAATGGAAAAATGATAAATTATCTTTTATTTTAGATAAGGGACTGAAATCTTTTATCCATCTTTCCTCTCCAAACCAAGCCATCTTCATCACTATCTTACCAAATAGATGGCTCCTCTAATTTTTTCATTATTTCTACCAACTTCTCTCAAGTTCTCCAAGAGAAGTGGGTAACACCCTACTAATTCTTCCTCTCCAACTATATAGGAGTTTCAACTTGCAACCTTTTGGATGGGGGAGGTGTGGAGTGTACCTCCCTTCTTCAATTAGAGTTTCTTCTCATTAAAGAGGCAACATGCACTTGGAGAACCCAAAATCTTTTCACCCCCCATCCTCTCCTCAAAATTCGTCACTCTTCATTATGAGTACTTTTTAGAAGTCAAATCATGTCTTTTCAACCCTATTGCATGACCACTTGACCCTTACCACTAAGGCATAGAACCTAGGGGGTTTATTTTTTTATCCCAACCAAGTAAATTAACCAACAACCCTCTTTAGAGACCCACTTAAAGATCCATCCGAGTTTCACACTTGGATAAGGGTTCACAACCCCTAACCCACATAATTAAATATTCTCACAAACCAAAATAAATTATACCCTTAATATAAACTTTCACCTCTTAATCTATCAACATATTAACTTTGTATCCTCAAGAAGATGTATTTTTATTTTCTCTTGATGGTCCTCCCTTCTCATGCTAATATTGTTTCCTTCTTGCACATTACCAACACCATCATAAGTAACATTGTATATCACATTAATGTATTACTTGAATATTCTAAACTTTAACCATATAATAATCCATTTAAATTTCAATTTGCATTCCATAGTCTACTAGTATATTTCACATGTGTGGTAGTGACAATACAAAATAATTCCAAAATGAAATTACAAGGACTAATTCTAAAATATTTCCTTATTTATTGTCCATAATATATCTATTCACCAATGTTAGAAAATCTTATCACAAATTATGTTTATCATTAATCACATGTGAAACAGGGTCTTACATCCCCCTCCCCTTAGCTTAGACTTCCTCCTGGAAGTCGTTAATGCCAGGAAAATAAATCACAATATAAGTACATGAATTACTATACTTTTTTAAAGAAGAAATCATAGCATTCAACCATTAATCACACATTAAATTAATCCCTTTCATGAATCAAACATCTAAATGCTCAGAACAAAATTTTCCACCATAGAACATTTATTCAATATAGTCACATTATAACAAATGTTAGTAGTCATCCATGTAATTAGTATTCTTGAAATAAACATATATCCAACACATTAACATCCTTGGATACCCTACAAGACTCTCTTTTGCATCATAAACATCACTCGTGATGTTAGAAAATATTTTTGTTCTAATATCAATTCATGTATCAAAAACAATAACCTCAATTTTATTTGTGACTTTCTTTCTCACATAATAATCAAGTACTTCCATATGTCGTTTATTTGAAAATTTATGCATTTATCACAATAATTACACATAACTCACATCACAAGGATCAATGGGGTTACAAGGATGGAGATTCTTGGGTACCATAGCCATTAGGAGAGATAGTCTTGAGGCCCTTCTCTAAGGACCCTTCCATACATCTCCTAGGTGCCTTCCCTTGTTTGTATAAGGGGTTTAGCCTCATAGAGGAAGGTACAAAAAGAATAATCATAGAATTAGGGGAAGAATGGATTAATGACCATCTCATACCGGTCCCATTTGTAATCCCTTTCAAATAATTCATAATTCCCTAGTGTGTCTACTCCACTATACAACTTGCTAGGGAACCCCTAGGATATGGAAGTTTTGTAGATGGCACATTACACTATACTTTCTGGTAGTAAGAAAAACAATAAGAAGCCCCAAACTAAGTAATATAAAACCATAAACCAACATTTTAATAAACAAAAAATTATAAATTCAAGAGGAAAACTAGAGAAGGATCAGTTGCAGTTCCACATCAACAATCCAATCTTAATTCCAAAAAGAAATTAAATATGTCCTTGAGGAAATGGACTACGACAATTCTCAAATGGCTAAATAGTCCAATAAAAGAAATGTAAAATTTCACACTACTAGCATAAAATAAAATAAAGGAACAATTAGGAAATTTCCAACAATAATAAAACTTTCACATTATGAGCACCACATGACTTTGATAAAGCTACCTAAGGGGAGGAGGGGAAAGGTGGCTCTCTACCCACATAAGTATAATAGAATGAAGCAATTGGTGGTCCCTGACCACATAAATATGATAGCGCACAATATCATGGTGGACTCTTACACACAGTATCAATGCCCTCCATTGCTAAAGTATCCAAAATCTGTGATCAATATGGCCCAAGTAATTTGATCCTTTACCCATGGGTTATAAACATCAAGGAGTAGGTTAGCACTATGAACCAACAAGTGTGGTTCTCATATGTGGGGGAGTAGGTTAGGACCACATCCAAGGGAAACCATGGAGCTCCCACTTGGAGTTCTCTCACCCCTCAACCCCTGTTTAAACTAGCAGGAATCTCAATCCACTAGGGGAGCCGTACACTAGGAGTACACATTTAACATATGAACATGACTTACATAGAGAATTGATTCATATTTCATTTAGTAGACACACATCTACACATATCATGTTTAGATCATTTCACAGTTAACTGACTCACACAATGCACCATCACAAAGGGTACATATAAGGGATCGTACTTGACGTCCCTCAACCTTATTCCAAGTTAGATACCTGGTATCTTATACTTGGGGCATAACACATTTACTGGTTTTTCACTTCACATGTCATAACACAATACAATTTACAAAATTCACCATAGAAAAATAGCAATGCACTTATACATTCTATTTTCTTTAAACAATATTCACTTTTTGTCTTAATTTGGAAATGTCGACTCACTTTGCATAGGGACAAGAAATAACTAGAAGTGTCCAATTGTAGCTTACTTATATCACCCAATCTTCCTAGAACATAATAATGCACTGTTCACCACACTATTAACACAAATGTTGATACACCCGTACACATTTTATTTCTTTACACAATGTTCAATAAATTTCCATATAATTCACAATTGTAAACTAGGTAATACTCAATTTTCTTACAATTGACAATACATGGTACATCACGCTTCGCATCTTATTGACATCACATTTATGGTCAAGATTATTGTTTTTTCTATATATAAACATCCAAACTGTATTTTTTATGTTCACTGATATATCAATATGGGTAATTCAACTATCTTTTTCACAGCATGCTAAGGTGGATTTTGCCACTTAATAGTGAAGGTATTCAATTTTTTTCATTCGCAACATTGAAATATGAGAAAAAGAAAACACACTTGATGCATAAAACACATGATAACTCATGGAATAGTAATTCTCACAACCCATTAATATATTTTACTATTCTTGCATTTCATTATCTAAATCAAAACTACCTACTTGCATGTCATAATCATCATTGTTGCAATCACAATTCCATTTAACCTCATAAAAATGAATAATGAGTGGAAGTCTTTAAATTTCTATCTATCTTTAAGCATTACACTTTTCATTTAGGTATAAGTAATTTTATGTCAAAAAGTATGGTCAATGGTATAGAATGCACATTCGTTGAAATTTTTACAAGTCTACTTTAGTGTCTCTTATCTATATAGTTTAACTTTCCACACTGTGAATCACACATAATTCATTAATCAATTTATATACTCATACAATTGATTATTCAATCCTTGGGGCATGTATACAACCTTCAAGGACATCACCTAATTGATTACATTATCACTTCCTTTATGTCAAGTTTCCTTCCTTATTTTTGCACCACTAAGTCTTTAGTTCTCAACTATGTATAAGGAAGTAGTTATAGTGTGTGTCCTATGTAACTTTGTAACTCCAAATGCATATTTGACAAGGTCTCTTCACCAAGGTTTTAGACTCAATTACTAGAAGGAAGTTATTTTAACATTACCTAAATCACTTTCCACCAATCGTGACATAGTTGTAATTGTCTACACATTCTCACCTTTGAATTGACTCCTAGAATTCATCTTGCTTTGTTAACTATTTGATCTTTAAATAATAGAGCACAAGGGTTTGTTAGCTTATAGTTCCATCAAGTTTACTATGGCATCATTTAATTACGCACGTGCTTAAATAACTTTAAAGTTTCACAATGTAAGTCAAGGTGAGTATTTTGATTTTGACCACTTTTATAAATTTGAGTTAATATATAATGCAAGATTTTGATTATTATTTGATGTCATCATCCATGAAATTATTATCTATCACACACAATACAAATAATTTTTTGCTTCATGAAATCAACTCTTATACACTTACATGTAAATAAAGATATTTGGTTGATAGGTTAAGGCCTAGGAAAATCATGCCCTAAGGCATATGATATAAAAGTTCATGCATGCATTAATACCAATTTGTGAGTTCAAGCCCTTAAATTTATGTCTAATAACCTTCACCTTAAGGGTTCATTTTCAATTTATTTTTTTTTTTGAAAAGATTCTAAATCTCGCTATAAGGGCACTTATATTACACATAACACATCATTCAATGATGTTATATTTAATCAATTTAAGATTTGATAAATTTAAACTTATTTAATTATAGCCTTCAACACACTAATCATTTTGATGGTTCATAATTTTTTTTTTTTACTAGTTAGATGATTTCAAATATAATTATGATGTTCTATCCTTTATTCTTACTAAATTTTCTATAAGAAAATATGTTGCACTTCAGATGCCAATAACTTTCCAAAATTACCTTATTATTTTATTGAAGAATTATGGCCTTAAAATTCAACAAAATAATATTTCCTTAATGACACACCTCAATATGTCTTATTACTCTATCCATGCATTTATAACAAGGAATATGTCTCATAACTCAATTATACCCCCTTTTTTAGGTTTTAAGGAAATTTGATAACAGGCTAGGTTAATGTCGTAACCCTAGTTAACTAGTTTAATATCGGATCTAGGCATTCACCTTATTAAGGAACCATGTTTAGACTTGAGTTTATTTTAATTTTTGAATCCCTTAATTGGTTGCCTGCTTGACCCATCTATAACAATCACTTCCTGATCATTTATTACTTTACAACTTTATTTAGGTCATATGTTTATACTAAGTTCCCATGTATCAGACCATGTAAATATTTTAGATTTAACATTTTATTCTGACCAACACAAGGTTTTTTGCATACACACAATACTTAATGCCCAATTTATTTTCAAAGTTCCCTAGGGTTGCAACCTAGGGATCCGATACCAAGTGTCATGCCCAAAAAAATTTCTAGAAAAACCCAACATTTTTTTTTTACATGCATTAAACTAATTAACATGGTTCAAGTGTTTGAGGTGTAAAACTATTGCTACACCAACTTTGTGTAATATGGTAGCATCCTATATGCTTCAGATATCACAAATAATCTTAACCACTTAGTACACACCCACTAGGATGTCACTGTTAAGGGTAACAACTTGGAAATGATAATATTATACTATTGTTCTTGATAAATTTTATGATGTAAGTGTCATCATCATTATTATTTTTGTGATTATTTATATACACAATATACAATGAATATGTACCTCCTTGATTAATTATATACCATACTTGTGAAAATACATGTTCCTAATAATACTAGTATTAGAGCCCCATAACTATATATGGTCATCATTTTGCTATTAATCTTAGAAATAGTATTACTCATCTGCACCAATATTAATATTATTTCATGTCAAACCTACAAGAATTCTAGAATAAGAACTAGTTGATATTTAGTTTATTTCTAAAATAAATCATGGGTCTTGGATTAATAATATCACTTGCATTGAACTAGACAAATAATATTATTTTTGAACCTTGAATTCACCTCAATAATATTATTAACTATGAGATTAACAATTATATTAATGTGACTTCCCTTTCCTCAAATAATAATGTTGACATCAATAATATTATTATTACTCCAATTGATATTTCCCCCTCAATAACAATATCACTATTTATTACTATTTTTATTTATTTATTTAAATATATATATATATAATTTGTATATATGAAAATAATTGAATGAATAAATATATATTCATTTATATATATTGCATTTATTTAAAAGATTTATTTAATTTTAAAATAAATAGGAAAAGATGCCTTCATTAAAGGTGATTTTTTTTTTTGATAAAAGTGGGTTAGCCACTAAAATTTTATTAAATAGTTAAAAAATTACATTGTCCTAGTTCAAAAGAGTATACTGACAGGAAAGAACTAGGAAAGAAAACCTCCTATTATAGCTCAGTTTAGAATTACATCAAGAGAAACCCCCAGATTCAACCCGAAAAGTAACCCCAAACGAAACTGAAAAAGTACAAACATCGAAAACAACCCAAAAATGGGTTACAAATTAGAGCACGAGTGGGCGGAAAGATGAGATGAAGGTCGCCAATCATGAAAGGAAGTGGAGATTTTTGACAACAGAAATGGAGAGTAGTCATTGACAAAGGACAATATTGCCACATCAAAAATTAAAACCAAATCCAAGAAGAGATCAATCCCCGCATAAATGACCACCGAAGGAAGCAAGTCCATAAGGTGGATGCAACCCAAGATTGTGTCTGCCATATTGTCATAGATAATTCTAGACCTGAAGAACCACAACAATTCTCCAAGACAACCATTAGCTAGAAAAGCATTTTTAGAAATAAAACCAACTAAAGGAAAGGAGCCCAAACCCAGATTGTATCGAACCAGAGCTACACATAAATCTAGGTCATATAAAATGGAATGGCGTACCAAAATACCAGCAATGATACAAACTAGCTTTGCATCAAAAAAAACATCCATAATGACTGTAGAAAAATGATATAAGATCTCAACAAGAGAAGCATTAGAATGCTCATGAAACCAAAAGGAACCCACCACCAATTAAACAGTCAAAAGAAGATCTTCAACCTCCAAGATAAAGATAGCTTCAAAATTCCCTTGAAGATATTTATGAAAGGTAATAGAAAATTTATAATTAAGAACCACTAAAATTATGAACCAGCCAAAAAAAGAATCCATGATACCACACAACCATCGAAAGCATAGTCACATTTTACAAGAGTGCAAAGATAAAATACCCCAAAGCCAGAACCAAAATGATCAACATATCATTTTGTTCAAAGCGGGTAGTTCATTAGTGGAAAATTATTTATAATTTAAATGCTCATCAATAGCTTTATTTGCTAGAAAATCTACAATGGTGTTAGCTTCCCTAAAATAGTGAGTTATAGTGTAGCTGTTAAACCAATTTACTTGAAGTAGAACCCTTGCAAGTAAATATTGTAAATTCCAAATATAAGTTTTTTGATTGGATACATCATGAAAAGTAGCCATTGTATCACCTTCAATAATCAAAGAATTCATATGTAAAGACCTTGCTAGCTCCAGACCAAGACTTAAAGCTTCCAACTCAGCCTTGTTATTAGTTCGCACTGGTAAGGATTTACAAGCCGCTTTCATAATGGTGGGATTGGAATTCAATATGACAACACCAATCCCAAACAGGACAAGATTCCCCCTAGAAGCACCATCATAGTTTAATTTAAAGAAATCTTGAGGGGGGGGTCTTCCAATTAAGATGAAATAGATATTTAGTAATATCACCTTCATTAAAGGTGATATTACTAAATATCTATTTCATCTTAATTAATTTGAAATTAATACTCTTAAATCCCCCATGAAAAAGTAGTTTCTTTTTGTTTACAAGGATCTTAAAGGAACTATATTTAAGAGAGGGATTTGTAAGGAAATAAATGTGGAACCTCTTTTCCACTCCATTTTTTCCCTTTTTTTTAGTGATTAAATGCTAGTGCTAATATTAAAGAACAATACATTTTCCTATTAGTTTCATTTAATAATGAGAGTTAAAAAATTTATGAAAAGGTACAAAGTGAGGAAGATGCCTGGTTGGAAGTGGAATCAACTCAGAATTTAAGCATTTCACATTTAATTTAAAGTCCAATTCAAAAACTTAAATCAATAGTTGTTAAAAGTAAATTTGTAAAACTCTGTAATTTTTAATATTAATTGTCCATTTTTAACTAAATTTGGGGTGCCCTAAAGTAACTAAATTTGAAGATTTCAAGAACTTGGTTGTATCACAAAGTCGAAGATCTGATGACATTTTTGCTAGAAGATGGTACAACAAAAATATGATCAAAGTATGATGCAAGTTGCTGCATAAATAATTTTATTTCAAACTAATCATCATCTATTGTTATTTTATTTTTTTGCATAGGCCAGTAAACATAATTTTGGATTTGTGTGAATCACAATGCACATCAATGAAAATAATGATATAATTTTTTTTTATCACTTACTAAATATTGAAATATTATTATTCATATTCTAATTTAACTTTAACAACAATACTATCATTATGTGCAATAAGTGATTTATCTCTTACCATATGTTGATTTATTTACATGCTAATAAATCTTTAAACCATTATTATTTACATGTGAATAAGTTGTAGGGAGCTACAAGTAGATTATGAGGTCATTTGTAACTACACTGCCAAATTGCTTTAAGGAATTGTTACTCACAAGGAAAACAAACTTCATTATTAACAAAGATAATCAGGTATGCATGTTTAAACCATTTAATCTTCTCCAAAGATAAATTTATTAAATGAATATATTTCATTCCATTAATTAATTATTTTTATTTTTATTTTTTATTTTTAGTTTGGTGATCTACAAACGAGAATCAAAGACCTTAAAGGGGAAATTTATTTATTAATAACTATCCTATTACTTGCTCTACCACACTGAACCGGGCCCTTACTCTACCTACATTTTCATGAGGGATGTGAGACACTGTATTTGGCTAGAATTAATAATTGCTATGTAAAGGGAGGTGTCTACAATCCTACTAACCCCTTTAATAACAATAATGATAAGATTTTATTGGTAGATTGAACAGTGCGACTGGAGGCAACCATTCACTCAACATTTATAGCCCTACGGTGCAATATTAATTTCCTCATGAACATTGTATTGAAGAATTTGTTGTTCCTAAAGTGCAAGGACCCTGAATAGAGGTGTCCTCCATCTGACAGAGTTTATTATACTGTTGAAAATGTGGTCTGGGGCCATTGATCATGGACATAATATTAGATGGGTTTAAACAAGAATTTAATGGAGTAAAGGTCATAACATTTCAATGCTAGAAGAAGTAACGTTACAATGCTACCCTTGTCTCACATCAAAATTTTCCCCACCTGACATTTGAGAGAAACTCTATCTTATAAATATATTACTCATGGGAATGTCGACAATCATCTTTCCTTGAGCTCCAAATTGAACAACTCTGAATTCTTGATATTCTTAAAATAATTTTATGCTATATCACTATTTCCTTGGAGCCTTAGATGTAGATTGATGGCATTAGGGAGGGTCACCCTCTAACAAGAGGAAAAACAATGACCCTTAATACAAAACATGGCAACCAAGGATTAGCTAGCAGGTAGGAGTTTTTAATTCAAACTCTTCATATTTGTTTCTAGAGAAATCTAGAACATTTTTGGAGGTGAATCAAAGAGCTCGAAGAAGGTTTCCAATGACCTAGATTTAAAATTGTAGGAATATGTGGGGAACACTAGGGATGGGTTGAAGTTCTATAGCATATGAAGTGGTTTACGTATTAACATAGCTTGAAAATGAGAAGAAAATGTATTTGGGGTTACTGAGCCCTCAGTTAAGTAATATGTTAATTCATAATTTTATTTTATTTTCTTTCTGTAGGTTGAACCATTCTTGGAGGCTTAGCAAAGAGTGTAAATTTTTTAGATTTTCAAGCATGTCAGTTGAGGATGTAAAGAAGATAAGCTGAAGAATAAGATAACATAGACAGTTCTAGAAAAATACATTTGTAGGACACAATACGTTTTGATTTCTGATAAAACTAATTTCAAAAGTGTTTAGGGGAGTGAATGATGATTAAATTTTAAAAAAATGTGCAAGAATATGAAGGGTGTCATCATCAACTAAAATATGTGGTTGTAATGTGGATTAGAATCTGATGGAATACACCCATTGCCAATTCATTTCATTGTGTTATTTGTAGAGGTTCTACTTTTGACATAGCCTTTTCCATTGTTACTGATTTTCCTTTTCTTAATAAGGTTTTATTTTTACCAGACTATGTGTTTTGCTTTAAGGACTAACAATTATTGATCTTGTAATCATGTTTATGATTTGACTAATAAAAAATTTGCATTCTATTTGCAGTTTTCTTTTGTCAGGGATTCAAAGTTTTATCAACGATTTTCAAACTTATTTATCTACCTATTCTTTGGGGGTTCTACTACTTAACAATTAAGAAAACACATTGGTAATGTATGGGTATACTTTCTGTACGTCAACTTTTTACTTTTAATCACAGAACCATATGATTAATTTCCTTTGCAATGAACTTTAGGAACATAGTCAATCCATTCTATCTTATTTTAGTGCATACATAATGTAATTCCACAAAAGTTAGATCATGTGTACTATCAAAATACTACTTTTCACAAATGTGTTTAGATCTCATACATTCACCATTCAAAGTTACATCTCTTGACTACAAACTTTACCAATGGAAAGTACATATTCATTAGAAAATTTCTCTTCCCATTATTTTATTAACAAACGCAAAACTCCATCTTCTAATTTGCAACGTTACTAATATTACAAATAAAATAATCAATGAGATTACATGTAGAAAAAAATTAGAGAAGAAACTTAGGGTTTCTCTCCACCCTACCATAATGGTGTCAAGGAGCCTCGTGGGATCTAGCCATACCCCTGAGCAAGGAATTCTTTAATCTCCATGATAATAAATGGAGTCTTTTCTCATTGGGATAGAACTAACATAGCACAATTTTCATGCATTTAGGTTCTCTAGTTGCTCTTTTCCACCATGATCCATAAACTATGTCACCTCCCTATAACCAATAAACAAGGGAAAATGGAAAAAGGAGAACTTATCTTTTCTTTTAGGCGAAGGGACTGAAATCTTCTATCCATCTTTCCTCTCCAAACCAAGCCATCTTCATCACTATCTTTCCAAAGATATGGCTCCTCTACCAGCTTCACTCAAGTTCTCGAAGAGGAGAAGTGGGTAAGACCCTACTCATTCTTCCTCTCCAACTATATAGGTGTTTCAACTTGCAATATTTTTCATGGGGGAGGTGTATAGTGTACCTCCCTTCTTCAATGAGGTTTTTTTCTCATTAAAGAGGCAACATGCACTTGGACAACCCCAAATATTTTCACCCCCCATCCCCTCCTCAAAATTCGTCACTCTTCATTATGAGTATTTTTCATGAGTCAAATCATTTCTTTGGGACCCTATTGCATACCCACTTGACCCCTACCACTAAGGCATGTAACCTAGGGGGTTTATTTTTGTATCCCAACCAAGTAAACTGACCAACAAGCCTCTTTAGAGACCCACTTAAAGATCCATCCGAGTTTCACACTTGGGTAAGGGTTCCCAACCCTTAACCCACAAAATTAAATATTCTCACAAACCAAAAGAAATTATACCCTTAATATCAACCTTCACCTCTTAATCTATCAACATATTAACTTTATATCCTCAAGAAGATGTCTTTTAATTTTCTCTCGATGGTCCTCCTTTCTCATGCTATTATTGTTGCCTTCCTGCACATTACCAAGACGATCATAAGTAACATTGTATATCACATTAATCTATTAGCTGAATATTCTAAACTTTAATCATATAATAATCCATTTAAATTTCAATCTGCATTCCATAATATACTAGTGTATTCCATAGTTGTGGTAGTGACAATAGAACATAATGTCAAAATGAAATTACAAGGATTTTTTCTAAAATATCCCATTATTTATCATCCACAATATATCTAATCATCAATTTAAGAAAGTCATATCACAAATTAGGTCTAGCAATAATCACCTGTGAAACGGTGTCTTACATAGATTTAAATTATTTCCAACATTACATCAATAAAGCATTTCCAAATGAAAACATATGCAAAATTCACACTAATCTAAACTAAAGGAAATGCGTACAAAAAGAAAATCGACTCCATTGTCATCCTCTCTCCAATATCTTGTCTTTGCTCTCAATTTTTTTGCAGCAAATGCACAAGAGTTGATGTAGAATTGGATTTGAGAATTATTTGTAAAATCGTAAAATGTCTTCCAAAAAGTGAGAAGGAGGAGGTTTTTATAGCTGAATGCATAATGTCAAAATGAGAAATGAATGGAGTGATTTATGCCATGATTCATATTTGGAAGTTCAAAATGTGCAATTTTGAGCTAATTCCATGGAAATGATTTATGAGTTTAATGTGTAATTTTGACCTAATTTCATGGAAGTTGATTTATGAATTTAAATTATTTAATGAAATATATGAATGTATTTTAATGATTAATCCAAGTGGATGAATTAATGGGTTTATAAAAGATATGCATATAAATATGATGATGAATGGAAATATTTAATGTATGAGTATAATGATTATGCGTGTGTAATCGATGCATTTAAGTGATTATAGATTAATGATTAATGAAAGGGATGAATTAATCATTTATGAAATGGTTAAATGATTTATGAATAAATTGATGATTAGTGAAATGATAAATATTTATGAAATAGAATAATGAAATATGAAAATGGATAAATAATGAATAAATCACTAAATGATTATGTAAATGGATTATGGTTACGAATAAATTCATATAAATGCTTATGCAAATGTATTTATGTAATGGATGAAAATAGTTTAATGAAAGGGGTATTTTAATGATTATTCAAATGTATTGAGTGAAATATGCAATGGATATAAATGATGATGACATTTTTATGTGTCTACATTTTTCCCATCTTTGAGACAATGCAACCTGATGCATTGTTTCAAAGAAAATGATGCCCCAATGTAAGGAATAACGTGGAAGGATGATGAGGAGGTAGAGGTATTCCCCCTCAAGAGGACATGTGGGTTCAGAGAATATGAGTGTGCTCTCAAAATGGATTAGAGTACTGAAAGACGATAGAGGGTATGTGCAGGATCATGGTGCACCAAAAAGTGGCAATATTTGTAGGGTATGTGGTTGACGACCTTTTTTTCACCCAAAATTAATGAAACAAAAAGGGTTTTTAGAGGAGATTCTCAGCTTTCCAAAAATATAAATTATGATTTAATTTGAATTTAATAAATAATTATTATTCATTTTCTATTAGAATTATGACTAAAGTCCCAATTGAAAAACATCTATAACTTTCAACGGTATCATATTTTTGAATCCAAAACATCACATTCTATGTTTCACATATATAGGATTAAAAAAAAATTTAATTTCATGAAGTTTTGACCAAGTTAAGGTGGGTGTTTTATATTTTCTAAAATTTGTAATAAAAAATTCATAATTAATTATTTACTTGGAAAAAAATTACAAAAAAATATGCATCACATCCAGACAGAGTCCTCTACTTATATATAAAATCTTACAAAAAATTATTATCATTTTATTATGGTTAGGGTGGTCAGACAGACACCTACTTCTTATTTTTTCCCTAAAATTTAAGTACTATTGCATTGAAATTTCAAATTTTCACCAAATAGATTTTATTTATTTTTAAATAAACCTAGTATTTTAGAAACTACGTTCAATTTTCTACAAATTCTATTGTTACATATTTTTGAAATAATATAGATAACTTATTCAAATATTTACGTCAATTTTCCTAACACTGAATTTTCTAAATTTTTTGCCACTTAAGGGCCTGTTTTTTGCATGATGATCCTACACATACCCTAGAGGAAAATAGATAAGGAGATGAGGAAGAAAATGAAATGATGAAGGAAATGGATAATGGAAGAAATGATAGAAGAAAAATATATATGGATGAATATAAAGGTGATGAAGACTCTTGTACATTTCATAGTGTTTTATCATCATAGAGTGGTAGAATATGATAAATGGTGAACACACACCATGTTATGACAAAGACCAAGTTGTGCAAGGTCATCCATCTATAAAATAGATAGTCACAAACAAGGAATTTCCTAACTCATGCTTAGGGAAAAGTTGTCGCAGTAATTTTCTCAAGAAAAATCGTAGACAACAATCAAATAAAAGATGAGTCATGAGACATCATCACTCGTCTAAATCCTTTGTGGGACATCCTCGAGGTGGCTAGTAACATGACTGAAGAAAATCCAAAAGATAAAACAAAATAGACCAACAAGATCAACAGTCATTCATATTGTTTGCCAATAGGTGTTTTCCAGTGTGTTATGTGACGAAGTAAGTGACAGATGGACTGTTTTGAGAAGGCCTGGTTTCAGGAAAAGAAACATGTCGTATAAGATGTTAAGTCTAGTTTCGATCATGCAACTACCTGTATAACACAAATGATGAAGGGTGATAGTGATAAGGTCTAGTTTCAGGAAGGATGCATCCTGTAAAAGACCATTTGTTTTGATCAATTTGACTAGTGTGATTGATTTGACAAATGGTTGATTTGACTTGGAGACTTGTTGGCTTGTTTGTCTTGTTAATTTAGGATTTTTGTTTGAAGTTCAAATGATTATGTTGTGTTTGAGTTGAAAATGTCTGATTTATTTTGACTGACCCAACAAACACTAAAAGACTGACCTAGGAGGCCTTGGGGGCTCATCAACAGATGGCCTTCCCTACGTAGCAATGCAGAAAGACCTCATAGTTCGACATAACCCTTGACTTTCTTTTAACAACAAGGACTAAATCATGATTTTATTGTTTATTTGACAAACCCAAAGGATTGACCTAATACCTCATGGCTACATCGATTGATGGCCTTGCCTACATCTACACGCAGAGGCAACGTAGTTCGACAATGACAAAGACTGACATGACTAACTCTGATTTTGTTTTTGGGATTTTTTGAAAGTTATCTTAATGTTTTTTGGTTTCGACATATTTTGATTTTTTTGGATTTTTTTTAAATGTTTTGATTTTTTTTTTGGATTTTTTTCCTTTTTAGGACATTTTATGATTTTTAGGGATTCTTTTTCAAAACATTTTATGATTTTTTGGATTTTTTTTAGGGAATTTTATGATTTTTAGGGATTCTTTCAAGACATTTTATGATATTTTAGGGATTTTTTCAAGACATTTTATAATTTTTTAGGGATTTTTTCGTGATATGTTATGATGTTTTCATATTTTTTTTAAGGAAATTTTATGATGTTTTTTGGGGACTTTTTTCAGGACGTTTAATGATTTTTTGGATTTTTTTTATTATAGTGACTTCCAATGATGAGTGCAAAATGTAGTGTAGGTCAAGGATATTTCCATAGTTGGGTATAAGATGAACCAATAGGGATGTGATGAAACAAGGTTTATCATGAACAAGTGATGCATGAGAAAGACGCACGACGTCAACCTTTTGGAAGTCATGATAAAAATGACAAGGCATGTTAATGGATGTTAAATGGGAGATGATGGACAGTAAAGGCCTTAGTATGAATTAGGGTGGAAGAACAAATAGAGTGATAGTATATGACAAAGTGAAGACTGACTACTCATGGTTCCTATTTGCCAAGTTTTAGCCATGGTACTTATCTAGGGCACCTGTTTAGAAGGTTTTCACCATTGGACAAAAAATTTCTCTTTTCTTTTTTTTGCTATCACCAACATGCTTGTTTGCCAGGTTTTCATTAGGGTGACCATTTTTTCAGGACTTTTTCTCTTCTTTTTTTTTGTCTTTTTTCATAATTTTTTCTCTTTTTTGTGGTATTTTTTAGGACTTTTTCTCTAGCTCTCTGAAGCTAGGTATAGAATTGATAAATTCCAGATCCATAGATTTCCTTGATGATGCCCCAATCCTTTGTGAATGACTATTCTAGATGAAAGGACCTGATCAGGATGAGAAGTACGAGTGGAAAATATGAACGATGATAGATGTGGCAGATGAAAGAGGCTATCGTACGATCCCTAATGTGCACACTATGTGGGCCATTAGTCTTCAGTTGAAAAGGAGCTTGGGAAACCAATGAGTTAGAGTACGAGAAGGAGTTGTCATCAAAGATACATTGAAAGACATCACCAATGGAGGGATATGATGGATATGTAAACATGGATGGATGGAATAGAGTATATGGTATGAGTGAGAGTGACGTGGATAGATACCTTTGATCAACAGGCTCTTTTCTTAACTTTTTTCCTTGATAGATTACCCCAGTGAGTTTTGATGGAGAGGCATACTTGGAGATTGACTTTTTCTCATTTTTACTTTTGAATTTTATTTTTGATTTGTTTGATAAATTTTTATTTTGGCTAAGGGACTTATCTTGATATTCTTTTGATTTTGATTTGTCCATTACTTTTTATTTTGGCTAGAGGACTTGTCTTGATTTTCTTTTGTTTTTGATTTGTCCAATAGCTTTTTATTTTGGCTAAGGGACTTGCCTTTATATTCTTTTCTTTACATTATATCTTTTGATTTTTTATTTCCTTATAAAGATAGATCGTTCATTGGAGCTTATCCTTTATTCCTTTCTTGAGTATGACTTGTTGATTCATGTCTATGATGCGAGTGGACATGAGTGAGATGGGGGAAGCAAGTGAAGTGATAAGAATTTTTAGTGGATGAATGGGAGTGGTGATACTATGAATGAAATCTTTTCAACTATCCTTTTCAATACTATTAACATCAAAGAAGGCTTGCACATCCTTAATGAATTGGAAATATGGCTTAGTAGAGGTGACAATAGGAGTTTCATATCCTAGCCTAGGGCAGGTGGGATGGAAGGATGATGATTAGATATCCTCAGCAGGGTCATCATCAAAGAGTGGGTTATCACAAATGTTTGGTCAAACAGGGGGTTATCATAGATATGAAAAGATTGAGTGGAAGTAGATATGGAAAAGGTCGATGTATCATCGGGGTCCCAAAAGGTTTCAATCCAAGCATGACCATATTTTTGTGTTCCTTCTACAACTATCTTGACATCAACATTAGAATTATCATCTTTCTTAGTAGGATTAGGATTGCCATTCATTGGTAAATTATCCATACGGTATTCTCCACATCCCATGTCATGAATTTGGGCCTTGGGGTTTGATGGTGGGGTAAATGGAGTGGATGACCTGGTTAATGAAGGTGGATCAATGTAGCAAGATGATGAGGCCTCTTGGTTGAAAAGTGCATGGAATTGAGCTATCCCTTTCAGATTACTGTAATATTGAAAGGGGCCTAGATCACCTATGACTGTAATTTAAGTGTCTGCATAAGGAAACTTCAAAAATTGATGATATGTGGATGGAACTACTTTTATTGCATGGATCCATGGTCATCCAAGGAGTAGGTTGTATGGTAGTTCAAGATTCAGTACTTGCAATGTGGTATCTAGTACTATAGGTCCAACCTTGATAGGTAGTGTGATAATTCCCTCAGAAGAACGTTCTCCATCATCATAGGATTTGATGACAATTCTCTTAGTTGTATCCACACATGTTTCATATAGGCCCAATGGCTTTACCATTTTTTAAGTGCAAATGTTCAATCTATCTCTACCATCTACTAGGACTAATCTAAACTTGTTTTTTTGGATGAAGACCTCAAGGTGTAATGGGTTGTTATCGCTTGACTTGGATGTAGAGTAATCTTTGTCAAAAAAAAACATGGTGGGAGTTGGCCAAGTATCCAACCATGGCTTCAAATTAGTTGACGTCCAGGTCAGTATGGACAAAGGTTTCTTTGAAATCCTTATCGAGGATAGCTTTGTGTTTGGGTGATATGCACATAATCTCAAGGATGGAAATTTGTGTTGGTATCTTTCCAAATTAGTCAACAAGGTTAAATGGGTTTTGGATTGACTTCTTTGGAGGAGGACCAGATATAGTAATCTTAGCTTTGTGGGTAGTAACATCAATTCCAAGTTGCTTCTTAATGGTGATTGTATTAACCTGATCATTAGCAACTTAGAGGTGGTTAATAATTGTGTAGTCAAAAGAGGCGTTGATATAATTGGCATGGTTTTCTATCTTTTGACCTGAATTGGAGGCTTTTCCATGGTCTTGTAATGGATTCTTAAAAATCGTATGGTCTTTGTTTGATTTTTTTTGTTGTCCCTCAACCTCTATGGTACCATTTTCAATTAGGTCTTGAATGAAGTTCTTCAATTGACAACATGATGAGGTCTTATTGCGTTTGATGTGGTGGTAATCACAAATGGAATTTTCATCCCACCAAGAGGGTTTGAATTGTCTTGGATCATATGGTTTGGGCTCTAGGAGTTTATGACATTTGATTATACTAAATTCTTTAGGACAAATTCAATTTGTTTCAGTAAAGGAGTGTATTGTCTATGTGGGTATTGCCTTGGTTGTCTTGGGGGTCCTCCTTGTTGATTATTTTGTACCACATTAGGTGCTTGGTTGGAAGCATATGGTGTGTTATTATTTGAATGTTGGGTGCTTTGAGAGTCAATGTGGGACCTATTTTATTTACCCCTTTCACATCTACAATTCCATCATTTGTTACATTCTTATTATGGGACCAAAGCTTGTTTTTATCATTTGATGTTCCTTGGGAAATTTATGTCTTGTATAAGTTTTAATTTCTCCTTGATAATAAGTATTTTCTCAAGGATATCCCCTTTTTCAACAAGGTTAGCAAATGTGGAACAACAATGCTCACCTCCAATGCATATTTTAAGTTTTTGTTTAGGTTTTGCATGAACATGATCATATTTTTTTTTCAAGAATTTCAACAGGACAGCGACTACCTAAACTTCTCCATCTCTAGAAGAAATTTATGAAAGCTTCACCCTCTTCTTGTTTAGATTGACATAGGGTAGCAATAGTGATGTCAGTTTTGATATTGAAGGAAAAGTGGGTGATAAATTTTTCAGCTAGTTTGTCCCATGATCATATGCCTATTGGTAGGTGGGGAGAACCATTCTAAAGCATGTCCTGTGAGACTCCTAGGAAATAATATCTTCAAATACATTTTTTCTAAGGCAATTTTGATCAAGGTCATATGAAATTATCTTACATGTTCAATGGGGTTTCCTCTTCCTTTATATTTGGGTAAATTTTGCATGACATAATTTGGAGGAAAATGAGGCATGTATAATGTCCTATCAAACGGGTAAGGACATAACTCTTGGATAGGGTAGTTTTTCTTATTTGACAATGTCATGGTTTCCATTTTCTTTTGCAATGCCAACATTTGATTGGCTAGGACATCATATAGTGTGAGTGTTGTATCTACAGTGTTTGCAACCATATTTTGGTAAGACCCAATGTTTGTACTTTGCAATCCAATGTGTTGAAGGGATGGTATATTGGTGTTGACATGAGATGTTAATGTTTGAGGTGTGTTTGGAATTTGGATTTCAGGGATGTGAGTGGTATGAGTTGGAATTTGTGATGTGAAAGTTTGAGTTCCAAAGATGGAAGTATTGGATTTTGTATGAAAAATATTAGAAGTATTTGGACCTTGTGAATGTTGAGTGTTTAATTGAAAAGATCCTTGAGGATTTGTTTGAGGAACGCTTGTGTTAGGACCTTGTGACATATTGGTGTTTATGTTTGTTCCATGGATATGAACTCTAGTGATTTTATTTGTACCAAAAATATTTTATAATGTGGTGTTCAAGGCCTTAGTTGTTCCAAATGGGTTTGACGATGTGTTGTTTGTGGCACTTGATTCTCGAAATGGATTTGAAGATATAGTGTTTGTCGCACTTGATGTTCAAAATGGATTTGAAGATATGGTGTTTGTATTGAATGGATTAAGTGTAGAACTAAGGGATTGTGACATGGAATGTGTTAACGATTGTGTCATTGGTTGTATTGTGTTAAAGGTCATCCCTTGCATTGTTCCTTGTGTTCCAAATAAGGTGGTGTGAATTGTTGTTTCATCTTGTGTGCCTCTTCCTAATGGTATTGATGTGTTAACTTGTGGGATATAGTTGCTAGAGACAATTGTATTATTTCCTTGAGTTTTCCTGATGGATGTGGATGATGCTCTTAATGTATTGACATCAAAACCAAGTGGTAATGTGGCACCTTCTATCAATAGTTTAGCTAGGTAACATTGAGGTTCTTGTGCCAAGAATTCATCGACAAAAGAGGAAAACTAAGGATCTTGGGCAGCAATGTCTAGTTCTTCAATGATAATGTTTCCATTTTGGTCTCTAGTGACAAATTTCTCAAATAGGGATTTGTAAGCTCTAGTTGTCCCATGTGATGAGTTTGCAAATGGGTTAACAAATTCATGGTTCGATGGGGAAGCCATTTTTTTCGTCTTCTTTGTGATCTAGTTTCAACCATGAAAGGATTTGGAAACTGAAAGTGGATGACATGAGACTTAAAAACTATGTTTTTGGTTTTTTTTGGAATAATGTATGCCTAAATGCAATGCAACTAGTTTTTTTTTGGTATTTTTGTTATTTTGAGAATGTCTAAATGAGGTAATGATAACGTCAGTGTACTTTAAAGTATGACCGAGTTTAAAAGGGGGATGATGCTAATGCAAAGCGTTATGAAAAATATGATATGTAGTTGAGATGACTATGGTATGAACTATGTACCTTTGTTGTGAAAATTAAGGAAGGATTTACAATAAAACCTAATATAGTCCAATGTTTCCAAATGAAATTATCAATGACCTCAAGGAGAGTGGATGACAAGTGATAAGTTTGACAAGGTGAGCCTTAAACTAGACTGGTGAGTTTAAAGGTTACACCAAAATGAAAAGTACTAATGTGGAAAATGATAAGGTCAATGATAACTTTACTTTGTAGCAATGAGCCTATGACAATATATGGTAAGTTTCCCTATTCCAATGTTTCCAAAAAGGTGTATGTAACCTAATATTTTTTTAAGTGATGCAAGTAAGCTAAATGAATGTGATGGAATGATGGGAAATGAAGTGAGAAAATCCTTGGTTTAAACAGGTTGTTTGGAAAAATGTTGGCTTAGTTTGTGTCAAAGTTGGAATGTTATTAGATTTTGGTGTGATTTTTGATTTGTTTTGACAATGTTTTGAATACAAACATGTAAGACACCATAGAAAAAGTTTTTTTGAGTTTGTTTCAATTGTGAATATTGTTTGATTTTAGCAATAGAAGCACAAATCTTGAGGGTGGCAAGGACAAAACTTGTTGGATCTCGCTTGGATTACTCCAATTTCACCTTCTCTTAGTGGATGAATTAGAAGCTTGGCCACACTAGCTCCCCTCCATGACACTCACTTCTCTAGGTCAACCAAGCTTTGAGTTCTCATGAATATCTCATGATGAACTTTTCATATCTACTAAGAGCCACAAGAACATGGAACGACATCAAAGGTGGTCCCTTCTATACCAAAAAGTAGAATTATTTTGGCTTCTAAAATAAGAGGTGTCTAGTAAGGGAATCCGTGAACGGAAAGCTCGTCTATAATAGCTTAAGAACTGGGAGGCCCACTCCCACTCTCATCACCAACAAGTCTCAACAGACTAAGGGTCTCACGACTTGGCTTTGAATGATGCTAGCCACTCCTTGGGGTATAATTTTTTTTCTCCCCCTTTTGATATAGCCACCGAAAAATGTGTTCAAGGTCAAACCCTGAGGTGATGAAATCCTCAAGGAAGCCTCTCCTAAAAAAAATACCAATGTTTATTTCTCGTCACCTAGGATTGCACAAGTGTGCAAGGGGATTGGATATGTACACACTAGATTAGGTAACACAAAATGTACAATCTCACCAAACATGACAAACAAGGTTCTTTTTAAGTACCAAATGAAATGTTATTTAATCTAAAAAGACAATCGGTTTCAAAATCAATCATTCGACGAATGTCCTGCACCAAATGTCATTAGTAGTTGCTGATTTTTAGTCTTCGAAAAACATGTGTTTATATTTTCAGCTTTTCAAATCTCTGACATGCAAACATGCAAAAAATAAATTCAATGATTAGCCCCTGAGACAAAAATTAAACTATGAAAGAAAAATACATTAAATTAAGAAATTTAATCGAGATTTAAAACTAATCTAAAATTTAAATTAATCTAAAATTAAAAGCTAATCTAAATCAAAAGTTAATCTAAATCAAAAATTAATGTAAAATTAAATTTTAACTGAAATTAAAAACTAATGTAAATTAAAATACTAATCTAAATTAAAAACTAATCAAAATTAGAATTAGAATTAAATTAAATCTAAACTAAATCTATTCTAAATGAAATTAAATCTACATTCTAAATTAATTCTAAATTAGAAACTAAATCTAAGTTAAAAAGATAAATCAAAATTAGAAAGTAGATTTAAATTAGAAGCTAAATCAAAACAAAAAACTAAAAGCTACATGAAAAGAAAAATCTAAATGAAATTTAAAAGCTAAAAGCTAAATTAAAAATTAAAAGTTAAAAGCTACATTAAAAGTTAAAATTTAAATTTAAATTTAAATCTAAGCTAAAAGTTAAATCTAAATTAAAAGCTAAATATGGATTAAAAATGAACTAAGTCCAAATTAAAAATTAAATCTAAATTAAATGCAAACTAAATTAAATCTAAAATTAGTCTAAATTACATTAAATATAAAACTAAATTGAAGCTAAATTAAAAGAAAATTAAAACTAAACTAAATTAAATACTAATTTAATCAAAATTGACATAAGTAGATTGACTGCTAAAATCTAAAATGGTAAACAATCAACAAACAAAGAGGGGGCAGCAAATTGAGAAATTCAGAGGAAAAGATTATGCCACAATTGTGGACATGCACAAAATGCATTTGTTGAGATGGCGAATGATGAAGACATCAAACAAATTTCTTGAGATGTTAAATGCTGAAAACATCAAATGTCTTTGCTGAAGACATAAAACACCTTTGCTGAAAATGCCTTTGCTGAAAATGCCTTTGCTGAAAATGCCTTTGCTGCAAATACAAAAAAAAACTGATTTTATAAGCATAAAAAGACCATCAAAACCTTCGTTAGATTTATCCCAGTTGTTTGTGACTTCAACTCATACCATGAAAACCTATTTTACAATTGTCTCTTCATGTATAATGGTAAAAGTGAATAGTGTAGCAAATATTTTCTCAAAATTCAAAAACGTTCGACATTATTCTTCATTTACTCATATGCATTCAAGGCTATTACAACAAATTGTTTAATCATCATTATTCTTCATTATAGAAAACATCATTTGAGATTACTTATCAAATGTTTTCCTGTGCACCCAAGTAAAAATTTGTGAAAGTATTTCATATGAGATAATAGCAAACTTCTCTAAATCAACTCCAATTTTAAATTAAAAGCCAATGCATTATTTAAATCTGCAACACACTACAACTAGAAAACCTTTGGGCCTATGTGTCAGGCTCACCATTTTGTAGATGTTGAAAATGAAAAATCTAATTGAAACTTTAATCAGATTTAAATCATTGCCAACATTACATCAATAAATCCTTTCCAAATGAAGACATATACAAAATTCACACTAATCTAAACTAAAGGAAATGCCTTCAAAGAGAAAATAAACTCCACTATCATCCTCTCTCCAACATCTTGTTTGTTCTCTCATATTTTTGAAGCAAAAGCACAAGAGGTAATGTAGAATTGGATTTGAGTATTATTTGTGAAATTGAAAAACATCCCACAAAAAGTGAGAAAGAGGAGGTTTTTATAGCTGAATGCATAATGTCAAAATGAGAAATTAGAAATGAGTGGAGTGATTTATGCCATGATTCATGTTGGGAAGCTCAAAATGTGCAATTTTGAGCTAATTCCATGGAAATGATTCATGAGTTTAATGTGCAAGTTTGAGATAATTTCATGGAAGTTGATTTATGAATTTAAATTATTTAATGAAATATATGAATGTATTTTAATGATTAATGCAAATGGATTCATTCAAAATGGTCAAAGTGAAATGATTTATGCAAATAGATGAATTAATGGATTTATAAAAGACATGCATATGAATATGATGATGAATGGAAATATTTAATGTATGAGTATAGTGATTATGCATGTGTAATGTATGTATTGAAGCGATTATAGATTAATGATTAATGAAATGGATGAATTAATCATTTATGAAATAGTTTTATGAATATACTGTTGATTACTGAAACGATAAATATTTATGAAATGGGATAATGAAATATGTAAATGGATAAATAATGAGTAAATTACTAAATGATTATGTAAATGGGTTATGGTTATGAATAAATGCATATAAATGATTATGCAAATCTATTTATGTAATGGGAGAAAATGGTTTAATGAAAGGGGTATTTTAATGATTATGAAAATGTATTGAGTGAAATATGCAATGGATAAAAATGATGATGAGGATATTTTTATGTATCTAAAATTGTCTTTTGAGTAGCCTGAACAATGGCTCTCATCTTATTTAGCTTATCCAAGGCCTTATTGTACTCTTTAACTAAAGAATCATATTTTTTCTCAGAAATTTATGCAGTATCCACACTAAGGATAACAACATGAGAAAATTAAATGAGTTTCTTGGATATGAGTTATATTTGTAGCTCTTTTAACCACCAAGGAACCAATAACCTCCTAAATAGGCCTAACAACATCATGTTTATGAGTATTAGCTACCATAGACCAAATTGTAAGAGTATGCAACTTTGGACTATATCTAGATCCAAACATTTTATCCTCAAATTTCTCCTTAGATATTAAATCCTGAGGGTCTCTTCTCATTGCACCATATTCTATGGTAGCAATGATAATACATCCTAGTAATAACATGATTCCACTATCTAAGACAATATCCCTAGCCTTGGTGGGAGTAAGAGCTGAAATTTTCACCTTGATCTTTTCCTCCTCTACTTTCTTAGCTTCTTCCTGATGATAAGGTTTAGCATTAGCTTGGGCTAATTCAATTCTCTACTTTATATCTTTACTCCACTATTGAATCATAAATTTATGAACCCCTTCGGACTATACAAATTTATCATCAGTAAGGAATTTTTCACATTCCTTGATCCTTAGATCATCATCACTTTCCTTATCATATTGCCATTTTACAATTCTTTCAGGGGGGATATTTGAACTATGAGTTGCCTCAATATGACAAGGAGAGAATTTCTACTCTATCTCCTCATTCCTTGGCACATGTTGAACATCTGGAAGCCACTCTGGGATACCCATAGCTTGTTGTTGTCATTGTTGTTTTAGGAGAGCTTGTGCTTTATCAGCAACCTCCTTCACCTTCATGTTAAATTCACCACACCGATAATCCCTTAGCATAGTGAAGGCTCTTTCCAGAGGGTTTGCAATTACATTATATGGAATTATGTAAAAGGAATTCCTTTTCACGATGTTTTCTTCAATGTTCATTATAGTTGTCCATTCCTTCTTTCTAGTTATGACAACTTTGTCACTTGTCAGGTTTCTTAATACATCATCTTTGTATAAGAATTCATGATGTATGACTCCTAAGATTTTTTTTTTCTCCTTCTTGCCACAAATCTCTTGAGATCAACAATTCTAATTTCATCAATAGGAATTCTAAGATTATTCACCATGATGCAAAACTTTTCATACCCCTTAGGGGCAGTGTCTGTCAAGTAAGCAAAAGAACATAGGGTATGTACCGCAAGACCCTTTGTGGGCTTCCTGAACATCTCATAATCCATAACATCAATTTTCCACATGAGTTCCATAAAATACAATTTTTCTAAGACATATAGGGGTAGAAAATGAGGTGCCACTTTAGCTCCATAGGCTTTGATCAAAGTATATTTAAAATGAAGAAACCAATTTGCCCAATTATGTGTTTCTTTAGAGTATGGTGCATCTTTTGGGTGCATGATACTTTTGATTTATTGAGAAATCCTATCAATAGATTCTACACCCAATACTTCTAGGATACCATATCTTACAACATTAGCAAAAAAGATATAATTGGAATTAGAGTAGTCCTGATCATAAATGTATGTCCACATTTGTACTAGTAAAGCATTATTTTCATTGTCCCTAAGTCTCAAATTTAATTTCCTTTTCCATTAATAATCACCTTCCCATAAGAGAATATGCAGTAACAAAGAGTAATGATTGAAATACAAAGGGAGAAAACCCTTTTTCAAATTGAGGAAATACTCATGCATCTTATCAGCAACAAAGTTAGCATAATCAAAACCAGTGTTCCAATTATGACCCTATATAACTTCCACCATCACTAATAGATCAGGGGCTATCCTTACCTAAAAATATCAAGCCAACACCTTGTTCAAGCAGTAATAAGTATTGCTGAAATAATCCACAAACTCTTCAAACTCAAAAGGATCAATATCCTTAGTAGTGAATTTTTGCTTGCTCTTTCTATGCCAAACCAACAGTTTCTCTCTGTATGCAAATTTGATTTTCTCATATTTAGCATATAACTCAGCATGCCTAAACTTCACACTGTAATTGATATTTAACCCAAATACATCTATCATCTTGTCCTTCGTTACTTCAAAGATCACATCATCATTTTCACTCCTAATTGTTCTGTCATTGGGATTATAGTGTCTATCCAGTTCCATCATCAGTTCCACCTCTACAAACACATTAGAGACCACCAAGATCCCAAGGTTTAGCCCCCATAAATAAAATTAAGGCTTACTAGAATGTCTCTTGTTAAAAGCATACATGAAAAGCTACCACCTGCTTTGAGGCTGGGGCTTTTCACCAATTTCACCATCACTATCAATTAACCTAGTAGTGATGGAAACTTTGCCTATAGGTCTTTTTCCAATCTGTGACCCTCCTTCACTTATGTTTCTAGAGGTGTCCTCCATAAAAAAAATTGTTTCCTTCTTTGCACTTCTAGACCTAGTGGATGATACAGGAGTACTTGGTGAAGGGTTAGATGATACAGGTGGTTTTGACTCAACCTTAGCTAAAACATCTTGAGTTTTAAGTCATTTAACCCTCTTTTGTTTTGGTTTCCTCTCTAGCCTAATAGTAGATTGATTAGGCTCTGGCTCACTGATGTTCACCATGTAGGAGAACAAGGGTTTATGAATTCTTACAGTCGAGAAAGAAAAACCCTTTACATGTATGAGAACACATTGCACTACTTATTTAACAAGAAAAATCTCCACAATACCTAGCACTTATCACCAAATTGAAGCTATCAATAATAGACAAGCAAATAGTTCTCCCAATTTCCTATCAACTTTCTAAGGTTTTTCACCTCAACACTTCAACTAGAAAGAGATATATAGTTTGCTTACTCAGATAAACACTATGCCATACTTGTTACTTTGTAGTTTCTGGAGCTTCCTACACAATTTCCTTTGCTTCTTGTATCCTTTCTTCTTGTGAGTGAATCCAAGTGCACAACCAACTTGGTATCTACTTTTTTATATGACCAAGAGACAAACATTCCACCATTAATATTTGATGGTAAGTTTGCATGATAAAATTGACAATTAGCCATTCATGTTAAAACCCTGATCGTTGATCACTTTGTTTTAAAACTAGATCAATGGTTATCAATTTTCCTCACTACTTTATTTCTTGCTTTTACACAATGTCCTAAAGATTCTACCACATTGCTTCTTTATGCAATAGTTTTTTCTTTTCACTAATATGCCTCATCCTTCATCGGCTCTATTAGTGATGCAAGCATCCCTGTGATGAATTTTCAACCCTCAGATCTATGGCCCATATTTGATCACGTTCATTCTCTCATCATGTATCACTAATTCTAACTTTGCACCTTGGATCCTATTAGCGACAAGAAATATAGTGAGGATATCAAATTAAGATTTGTGCACCTGCATGAAAATAAATGGCACAAAATACATCGCACATAATATCTAATCATATTAGTGAAAGAAACTTTTAGACATAGAACTCCATCACTCATTGCTAATTGTCCCCATATAGTTTGCAAGAAATTAGCAATGAGAGAACTTCTTAATGGCATTGTGTATCACATATCGCTAATTCAAAATTAGCATTTAAAACAAATCCATGATACATGATGTAAGGGAAGTTCATTACATCGCTCATTGCTAATTTAAATATATCATTTCACTACCATCCATGATGAGCGATAAGAACATCAGGCTAGAGGACATCACTTATTGCTATTACATTACTCAAGGCTAAAAATCAATTAGCGATAAGCGATCCCTCAACAATACTAGGATCATTGCACATCGCTAGTCATAACAAGAGCTCCTACAACTATTTGTGATGAGCGAAAACAAAGAAATACCACTCATCGCTCATTGCGAATTTGGGACATACACTTTTTAGAGAGATCAACAATGAGTGATAAAGTAAGATGGCCAATGGGACTCAAGTGAAACCTTCAGTAACATGCTTGAAAAGTTGTTTTTATTGAGGGGGACCCTCTAGGATGATACGATAGAAAAGGGAAAAACTCCTAAGTCACAAAATGCAAAGGATGTAAAGACCAAAAAGGCCCTCTACCTAACCTTATAAAAATTATGAGACTCAGACCTAAGCTTGAGGGACCAGTTACCCAATGAAAATGAATGACATAAGATGTTTTTAAGTAACCAGAAATAGGAAATAGAAAGTCAACAAAAAAATAGAACATTGCAAGCATTTATGGAAAAAATAATCCTAAACCCTCAGATATCAACCATGCATTCTTGAAAGTGACAAGGGTTTGAGATGCAACAAAAAAAAATTGCAGGCTCCATCAGATTGATTTTTATTTTTTGAGAAATTAGAAAAATTGTATATAAATAAAAATAACTTTCATAAATTCATTCCTAATGAACCCTACCAATTTTATTGAGAAAATTATGTTTCCACTCAAGATTTCATGAGTAGACAATAGCATAATTATCAAGATTATTGTTAGTGTAATTAATATTTAATTGCACTTGCATAACTTTACTTAGGTAATTATTTAATTCCTAGATTTATTATTCTCATCGTTATCTTGTTGAGCTATCTTATTACTTAAGATAAGATTAGGGCTATACATATTTTCTTTTATAAAGCAAATCATATCTTGTAATTATGGATTCTTGAATAATAATATTTTGCACACATCTTTCGCAAAGCTCTTGCTTTTTCTGATTTTCTCTTTTGTGGAAGGCTTTTCTAGTTTGCATTTCAGATCTTGGTTTTTAGCATGGTATCAGAGCCTTGATTTGCAACCCCTTCTCAGATTTTTACAGAAAATCATTGCAGAGTTCGTTCGGGATTCCTCGAGAGTATCATGCCTTGAGTTCATTTATGAGGCATTTTGGATCAGATCGGGCTTCACCATTGGATTCAAAGCGTTGGAAAAAGTCAGGATTGGATTTTATTTTGTAGATTTTGGTCATTGTTTGCCAGATCTGTGAGGGATTCAAGATCAAAGATTTTTTGAAAGCTTTGGAGGTAGCCAAAATTTTGGAGCATTTTGGGCACAAACGAAGGTCACCATCGCGTTCGCAGCGGCCAAAAACCCTAAGATCTCCTTTTGTTTCATAAATTTTGGAGAAGTTGGTCCAAAAGGAAAATAAATTGCCAGTGAAGCCGTACAGCCTCCCCAACACGCTTCCCAATGCACAAAAAATTGATTTTTTTTAAAACCATTTTTTTTGGGTTTTGTGCATGTGCATCTAGCTGTGAAGAATTTCTCCACCCGGCGGCCACCGAGTGGCCACCAGACCGCCACCGCTACCCAACTCCACTGCCACCACTTAGCCTACCACCAGCGACCCCCTCCAGCCATTGTTGCTGCCTCTGCTTAGCCCCCGCAGGCCCTTCTGAAGAGGTCATGGTCCTATGGGGGACCGGGCGCTATGTGCCCAGCCCCCGACCGCTGACAGTGCTAGCTCGAGGTCGTATGGGCGACCAGGGGCTCCACCCCCAGCACCTGTCATCTAGCCCTTGGTCATGCATAGGACTAGGGGCCAACTTTTTTCTAGCCCCTTGGGGGCCCTGTAGGCCTTATTGGGCCTTCTAGAGCACTTTTCACTAAATCAGGAATATTTTTTGCATATGATGTCCGTTTTTTGCAAACAATATATTGTTGGAAAGCTGATTCCAACGCCAATCTAGTGGTTAAATTTTTTTTACCAATTTTTTCTCCAAATTTATTTTGCAAGTATTTTAACTCAGATTGAATTTTTTTCAGTTCGGAGGGCATATCTTTTGACTCGGTGATCCTTTTTTCCTAATTCTTGCAAAGTTGGAAAGCTGGTTCAGTCCTCTACATAGATCTAAGATCTATTTTTATTTTTTGTTTATGCATGTTTGTATGCTCTCATTTTATAATTGTTGGGTTATTGTAATAAACGAACTAAGATAAAGTTCCTTTAGGGGGTTTCTTGCATAATAAATCTGATTAGAGTGTAGTTTTCACTTTGATCTCCATCTTGATTTGTTGGCAGCTAGCATGGGTTATCTGGTTTCTTAGTTTCTTTTGGCCACATTTCTTGTCATAGCTTGACACATATCAGATTCAACGGTTCACACTTTAGATTGAGAGTTTATGTTTCTTGATCCACATTGGTTTAGATCCTTATCAGTTTGAGGGCCATGTTTTTATGGTTAATGTTCCAGAATCTTCATGGTACTTGTTCCTATGGAATATTTTTAGTCTCAGTTTGGCATCGACATCGAGATACATGATTTCCAGATTTTGTCATCATTTCACTTACTATTGCTTCACAGATTCCAGGGTTGTTCCAGTTTGTGATTTTTCTGGTGTTCCATGGCATCAGGTCTACTCTCACATTATTATTATTATTTTTTTGGTTTCTTGTAGACAAAAGTATCTTTCCTTGCTTGTCAGATTGCAGTTCTAGTGTTACTCCATAGTGTTCTTCCAGTGCTTCTTTGCAGCAGTCATCTCATTTGTAGGGGGGTTTTGTCCCATTGGGTTTTCCTTCTCTACCTCATTATTGCATTTGTACTTGGGTACCTGATCAGGCCTTGTTGTTGGGACCCATTCATGCTTTCTTGCATTCATCTTAATTTTAGGTGCATGCTTTGTTAGTCTTCCTAAGTTGCACTTATGGGGGGTGTTATTGTAATTAATATTTAATTGCACTTGCATAACTTTACTTAGGTAATTATTTAATTCCTAGGTTTATTATTCTCATCCTTATCTTGTTGAGCTATCTGGTTGCTCAAGATAAGATTAGGGTTATGCATCTTTTCTTTTATAAAGGAAGTCATATCTTGTAACTATGGATTCCTGAATAATAATATTTTGCATACATCTTTTGCAGAGCTCTTGCTTTTTCTGATTTTCTCTTCTGTGGAAGGCTTTTCTGGTTTGCATTTCAGATTTTGGCTTTTAACAATTATTATAGAATTTCATCATTTAAGCTTCATTTCATGTTTTAGGTAAGTTTTTCATATGTGTTGCATGTATTTTTTAATGAGAACTAACACTTTTAGGCCTTTTAAATAAAATCAAGGCAAGCAACAATGATCCTTGGAGGTGATGAATCTAACTTTAGTCCATCAAGGAGATCAAATTTGAGGAGGTTCCAACAATAAATCTAGTAAGACAAAAGCTAGAGAACAAGGAACCTAGGAATGTGTGTTTTTAGTTTCTTGAGAAGAGCGGGATAGTCTAGGGCGTATTTCTCTCTAAACCAACTAATTTTGCATCACTTTTAAACCCAAAGTTCCTTTGTGTCTACCCTCTACATTTTGTATCATAAATTTTTCATTCTAGAATCAATTTATTAGAAATCATAAGAGACTATTACATTTACATAGTTGTCATAGTTAGATCATTGCATTTTAGAAACCAATTATTCGAAGCACATCCACATCAATGCACAGTTTTCCAAAAGGACTAGAACCATGATCCAAAATTTTGACTCTTTCTATTACGTTTTTTCATCAAGTTTATTTGAGATCATTTCTAATCTCTCAAACCACAAAAATTGGGAAGAGTGTTTTCTATAACCTAGATCCATTTTCCTAATCAACCTTTTTGGTGAGCCCAACTCTTTCAAACATTTTTGAACCTTATAAAATATGAAATATATCATTTTACAATCTCAATGTGATGTTAATTCATTTGAGTTCATCATTTATGCTTCCATATTCATCATAAAAATCATTAAAATAGTGAAATATTGCATTGCATTTTGTATCTAGGGTTAAATTTGGTTATTGAAAAATATGATTAGCTCATGTTTATATTGATAAATTTCCATTAGAACTAAAATAAAAGATAAAATTTCTCAAAACAATTATTTTTGCATAGGAATATAGTGAGAAAGTGGAAAAATTTCATTATTTTGGAAATTATATTTCCAGTTGCATTGAACATTTGATAATTTTAATAATTACTTGCATAATTATATTTTATATTATAAAATCATAATTTTATATATTCTAGAAAATTATTTGCTACCAAGCCTACAAATTCATAAAATAGGATACTTAAACATTGTAGAACACATTACAACATTGAATTCAATAAAATAACCATGCTAGTCTAGGGTGCACCATATGCTAGACCTATCAAATTTAGCCCATATTTGGATCACATGTTTTATTTTGTGTATTTTTTGTCGTTTGGCATGCTATATTTTTCTCTGTCTAATTTTTTGTGCCTATCTTCTATATAGTAGGTTTACCTAAATGTTTTGAAACCCATATGATCTTCAGAAGTAGTTTCCTACTAATAATATCCATGTCGGACATAGTTTCAAACTTATGACATCTTGTGCCTTAACTACATATACTATGGATCATGAGTCTTTTGACTCTTTCACACAAGGTATGGATTCAACCCAATCCATTTTGGATCCCATTCACCATCACATATTATCCATGACCACATTACAAACTAAAATTCATGTATACTTAGGTATTTCTATTACTCATATTCCTAAAGATAAACTAAAATAATTGCATAAATATTTGGAAGGTATTCAAGAATACTTAAGTACTTAATCCTTAATGTGAGAGAAAATTCCTATTGTGGACATCCTTAAGAAGTTGATAAATGATACTCAAGGCATATAAGTGTTTTGTAGTCTATCTGACATTGTATATGCTAGCGTCCCTGTGATAGTTAGTTGTGCTCAATCATTCACAAACACTCAAGACCAAGGAGGAAAATTAGTCTACTCTCCCACAACCATACATTCAATTCCCATTTTGTTATACTACCAACCATAACATCAACCATATAATATACCAATGACATGAATCCAAGCTTAGGGCTTCCCAATATGAATCTTCATAGTTTTGTTACATCACTCTTAACACCACCATATTTTCCACCTTTCATAAAATTGAAACATAGTAAACCATTGGTCATTCACTCTAGTTCACCATAATAATCAAAATCTCAAAAAAATTCACCAAACAATCCTGTGAAAACCCAAATTTTACAAAATGTGATATCAATTCCACAAAAAATGTCAACATTGAATCAAAACCAAAACAATAAACCTTTGTAATATCTTACATATAATCCTTTATCAATTTCCATCCTCAAAACACCTATGCAGGTCAAAACAATTAAATACCATGATTTGAGAGATATAATGGTAAAGGAGATCCTAACAACCATGTGTTGGAATTTAGGACATTGTGTAGCAACATAGTTTTTTAGGACATGCTCCTAGATAAATTATTACCCAGATCATTAAAAGATGTGGCCTTGAAATGGTTTTGCACATTGTCCAATAACTCAATAGATTCATCAATGGATTCATTCTATGAAGAGCACAACCCTCACCATTTAGCTCTTCCAAGAAGAGATTAGGAAGGTCTAGGGAAAATAAGTGGTTGACGAAGGGCATGACGATGGTCACAAGCAAGTAAAATAAAAGGAAATGGATAGCTTCGATCTTGATGTTGTGGTGGATACTAATACTATTTAGAAAGGTCCTCTACCTTTTGACAAGAAGCTCCACTTCCTAGCTCATGAGTGGAAGGTGATTAGTTGTCCCAAGTTGTTGGGACACTTATAGGTGTTATGTGGTCCCATTCTAGTCTTTTTTGGTGTTGTATCTATTCCTATTTAAACTATTCAAACTTTTAAATTTTTAGTTTTATGTTTTTGCTTTATTTTTTTGGGTGTTTCACTTCTTGTGATCTCTTCAAATTCCTTAATGGTTGTTTTGTAATGGGTACTAGCCCTTCCAAAATTAAACTAATAAAAACTCAATATATTTATTCACCTAGCCTGTTAGTCTATTTCTCCACCATTTTGAAGGAAACATTGGTCCTCAAGTGACATTATCTGACTTAATTCATTGTAAACAAGGAACTAATAAAAAGGTAACTAGCTTTATAGGGAAATATCAAATACTTTATTCATAAATCTCCTATAGTATTCCTAGTACTAAGATGAAAGTAGTGTTTATAGGAAATTTTCAACCCAACATTCGAGACAAGATATTCTTGAAGAAGTATCACTCTTTTCAACACTTATGTATGGCTCTTTGTGATTATCAAAATCTAGTTAGTTAGTATGAAGGCACACTTTCATTGACTCCTAGAAAACCTGAATCCATACCTCAAAATAGTTACCCACACTCGTCAAATCACCAATAATATGAAATGTAGGCTCCCACTATAAGTAATACTCTATGTTATCAATATTTACCACAAGATAGACAATTTACACAATTGCTCGATAATCTTCATTTGATAATTTTTTAATTATTAAGTAAGAACCTAATTTAATTGTTGGTGATTAGGCATATTAACACAAGTAATACTTTACTACCAAATTTAATTCCAAAAACATCTCATCAATATCACTGTACACCTAGACATGATACAAAGTGATGTATGTGTCCTATTAACGCAAGTAATACTTTACTACCAAATTTAATTGCAAATTTTTTTCACCAATATAACCATACACCTAGACATGATACAAAGTGATGCATGTGTCTTAAAAAACCTAGTGGGTGACCTAATCAATTCTAATCAAATCATATTAGCACACATTAATGAAAAATGAATAAGTTAGTCTTGCTACCTACCCAAAACTTGAAAATATTAACGAATCCATTACCAAGTCATCCATTCAACATTTTGCAATGAGGGATAATGTTCAAGAAGATCATGATATGTCTAACATGATAAATACAATTGAATTGCAACCTTGTATAGGTCAAACCACTTTTTTTAATGAAATTTATTTTACTCGTATAGATGCATCCATAAATGCACCTAATGGTCCCCTCTACATCATGATTCATATTAATGACAAACCCACAAGGGACATACTAATTAGTCTTGTGTGTTTAGAGAATGTCATCATTGAAGAATTTATATTTGTGCATGAAATTTACAAAGAGAATTATGAAAAAATTGACCCATACCCATTACAAAAAGGACATGGAGGCCATGTAAGGGAGCTCACAAAACTAAGACACCCAAAAAATAAAATAGCTAAATAGAGGTCAATAGAAAATAGAAACACGAAAATAAAAAGAGACCAACAAGAAACCAAAACAACTACTTTTTTAGCAACCCCAGGCTATTGATTTCTTGCCATTCATTGGAGAGATTACAAAAGAAAATAGCTAAATAGATCAATATATTATTTCATCTCCAAAATAGAAAACTACTTATTTCTCAGTTTCTAGCCACTCATTAGAGATCTTACAAAAAGTGACTTCATAGCTAAAGTGATTTCCTTTTGTTGAGCACCTTCATTTCCAATTTTTTTACCTTATTTGTTGTAGTAATTAATTACAAAAAATCTATTTCAATATGTCATTTTGGATGTTCATTGCTTCACTTAATTCATTCATTTTCTATATCAAAGGGGCACAAATAGCACAAAATGTTGATCAACTTGAAATCTATAAAAAAATAGCAGCCACAATCAATTTTTTTGAAGGTATATCTATCATTTATCTTTACATTTGACATTATTTTTGTGAATATGATCATTCATAGAACTATAAAGTATATTTATGTAAGTGTAGGTATATGGAAGACAGCTGGGTTTTCAAATAAAATAGAAAATACTAATAGAATCATTAATTTATGACTCCAATGGGCTATTAGTGCCCACATAGAGCTCATAGACTACTCTATAAGGCTCAACCTATTTAGGTTATAAGCTATGGGCTAGGAAGATGGTAGGGCCAGCCTTATTGCATCAAATTTATCTATATTTCTCTAGTAGAAGTTAAAATGTTTATATTTATGTATTTATTATAGTGTAGGAAAAATTATCCACTTTTCACACTTAATTTTGGGATTAATATTAAAATGAGATTAATTATGCCTTAATTTATTGTTGTAATATGTATTCTACATGTTCACATTAAGTTTAGGGCCCTATTTATTAAAATGAACCTTATAATTCCTTAATTTAGTGTTGTAAAATGTATTTATTTACACTTCCACACTTATTTAGGGCTCCCCTAGTTAATTGAGCTTAATTTTCCTTTATTAGCCGCTTTAACTCAAATCTAACCCTAATTAATTGCATTTTTTGAAGAGGAAAACCTGACATTCAAAAATTCAAGTACATAACACTTAACATTGGAAGATGTGTGTCCTAGGCAAGTGACCTAGGACCCATTCACCATAGGGAAAATGGGTTCTCATTTTGACCTGGGACCTTAATTTAAACTAAGGTTTTGATAGTATTTTAATGATTTAAAATACATAGTTCAATGTTGGCTTGTGATATTTGAATTTAAAGAATTAATGTTAAGATATGTATAAGAGGTAATTTCACTCTTTTTCACCTAGCAATTTTGATGAGAGCACCTTTATAGAAACTTTTATGATCAATATTATTGCCAAAGAGCATTGAAGAGAAAATTTATTCATCATTTCTTGTAATAATCAAGATCCAAGCATTATGTTCAAGTTATTAGGAGTCATGCATGTTTTAGGATCTAATATGTTGATGTATGTTTCATCATTTGATCAAGCATTCAAAGTACCATTTAAAGCCAAGATTAAGAGTCAAGATCCACTTCCATTGAATACATTTCATTCAAGTTACAAACCTACCTTATCAAGGTTCAAGTAAGGGTTTGGTGAGTTGTGACATATTTTTTCATTCATCATTTCATTCATTCTTTTATTCATTTCAATGTTTAATTACCAAAATGGTGTTTGACCAAGGAAAGCCCCCATTCACCAATAAAAGAAATTTTTCTCTCTCTTGATGTGTGTTTGTATATTTTAGGTGAAGATCTCTTGAAGAGAAAAAATTGCAAAGTTCTCAAAGTTGCATTTTTTGTCACCATTCTTGCTAAATCATGGAAATTGACCTAGAGGATTTACTTCAACATTTTTGACCACGAGCTTTGAGAATCTAGGAGTGTGGAAATAGTAGAACGAAACCCAAAAATATATTTTCAAGAACCCTAGCAAAGACCCATTCACCATAGGGTGAAGGATTCCTTAGTGAGCCTTGAAAAATCACTTTTTGTGAGAGGACCATAAGATTTATCCCTTCCATATTATCCCTAAAGTTAATAGATTCCATTAGTTTCATGTTTAAGCTTCTCAATTCACTTTATAGATCACAACTTGGAGTTTATTTTCTATTTTAAATCTTTCTCTCCAAAGTGCTATTAAACCTAGACCCTCGTCCTTGCATAAAAAGGGACATTTTTAGATTCACACTTTGGCTTGACTCACCTTTTGGTTGTTAGTTATTTCATTATGTGGATCTCATTTCCTAATGAAAGTAGAAGAACAAGACCCTTTCTCCCACTTTGGATACACTTTTCCATTTTGGGAAATTCCCCTATCCTATTTTTCATCATTTCATTCAGGTGAACTTGTGGTTGTATAACAAAATTCTAAAAATTGGAGTCCCTTTAACCTTAGATCTATGTTTTGCAATAGGTTGCATTAGGTTTTCAATACTTGCAATACATTTAGGGTTATTTAAATCTTGCATTAGCTTGCATTGCATATAGGAGTTTAAATTTGCATTTTTTTGGATTGTTTAAATATGAAACATTCAAAACTTTGCATGCATATTACATTAATTCTTCATAGTGTCTTCATATTAGTGTACTTTTCATTATTCATTTTCATAAATTCAGCAAAAAATGTATTTAAAAAATTATCACACAGTTCATCATTTCTCATTAGTGCTACTTGCATATACACATCAAATTCTGGAAAGGTTTGTTACACAAATACCAATTTGAGACCTAAAATATAGAACACATATAATCACTCAAAAATTGGGTTTTTGAAGTTTAAAAAACCTTGTACTAGGACACATTTTCCCATGGATGAATGAGTCCTTGGAGACCTATAAAAACCAACTTTTCTTACCTTTTTGTGGTTTTTTGTACTTCCTAGACCTGCTAGTAACCCACTATGTCAGTTTGGAAAGTATTAGGAATTTCTATTTTATGCATTAAGGTTTAATCATTTGTTTAATTTAGGAATTTAAAATTGAAAAGAAAAAAATTATTGCATTTCAGATTTTTAGAATAAATAGTGCATAATGTTTTCATTACAAAAGTCTCTTGTTATCATACTTCATGTTCTATTTATAGATTTTGTTGAAAACTAAAAGAAATTTCTCTTACAAGAATATGAATGTGAATTGATTTCCCCTCTTTTCTTGTTCTTCATTAATCCCTCTCTTGTGTAGGAAACTAAATTAGTGAAAGAAAATAGAATCTTGGACAATCATGAAAATCACAGTAGTTATTCTACCAATATCTCTCATATTTGTGAAGAAGATATTTTGGTTTTAGAAGATCCAATCAATGAGAGTCATGATAATCCTATTTGATTCTCTTCCCCTACTATGGAAAACATTATTGAAAAAGAGGATTACATCATTGGTAAACAAGACAATTCAACCATTAATAACTCTCATACTTGTGATGAAGTCATTTTAGAAGAACCAACCTTGAATGTCATGACCATCTACTTTTTAGCTCACCTAAAAACTCTCCTACTAAGGAAGATATCATGGTGGAAGTAAATGATAACATTGACTCGTATCTTTGAAAAAATAGTAATGTGGATTGCTTAGATGAAGATGATGATGTGATATTAGACTCCCCTTTGCTAAGAAATCATGAAAATAAAGATAATTTTGTTGAGGTTATGAGGGTACAAATCGGATCTCATTTAATTAGTGAGCCTCCTAAGTGACCTCGCATCATCGAAACACCTAAAAATAAACCATTATCCACAATGGATTTCGTAAAATTTACAATGTGACTTGATAGTAACAATGTTTTGTAGTGACCAAGTTATAATACCATTCTTGAAACATATAGGCAACGAAAAACCACTCCTCCTTCATTACCAAATTTCCTCAAACTATTGTTCCTCATTCACCTTTACATAATTTAGTTGAAGATCTTAAAAATAATCTTGTTAAGATATCCTTATGGGAGCTTGTTCAAACATCACCTACATACAATTGGATACTCCACTAAATGTTATAGATAAAGGAGGAGATCCAATCTTCTGTGAAATTTAATTATTTTGCATCCTTCTTTGATTGTATGCAAGCCACATAGTCAAAAATCACATTTCCTAAACATGAATTACCCTCACTTGAGATTCAAAATAAAAGTGAAACCTTGATTATGGGTATATACAGGATCATGATGGGCCAAAAAGTGGTGACATCTAAGTGATATATTGGCCCATGTGGCTGACGACTTTTTTTTTACCTAAAATTGATGAAACAAAAAGGGTTTTTAAAGGAGATTCTCAACTTTCCACCACTACAAATTATGATTTAATTTGGATTTAATAAATAATTATTATTCATTTTCTATTTGAATTATGACTAAATTCTTGATTCATAGGCTAATTGAAAAACATTTATAGCTTTCAAACAGTATCACATTTTTTGAATCTAAAACATGTGTCACATTCTATGCTTCACATAATATAGGATTAATATATATATATAAATTTCATGAAGTTTTGACCAAGTTGAGGTGGTCAAACATACGAGTTTCTATATTTTTTAAAAGTTGTAATAAAAAAATCATAATTAATTATTTACATGGAAAAAAAATATTAAAAAATATGCATCACATTAGGAAATGAGTCCTCTACTTATAACTAAAATATTATAAAAACATATTATCATTTTATTGTGGTTAGGGTGGTTAGATAGAAACCTACTTATTTCTTCCTTGAAATTGAAGTAATACTGCATTGAAATTTTAAATTTTCACCAACTAGGATTTTTTTAAAAATAAACCTAGTAGTTTAGAAACTAAATTTAATTTTCTACAGATTCTATTCTTACATATTTTGGAAATAATATAGATAACTAGTTAAAATTTTTATGTCAAGTTGCCTAACTCTGATTTTTCTAAAGTTTTTGCCACTTAAGGGCCTGTTTTTTCCATGATGATCCTGTACATACCCTTATAAAGGTGATAATTAATGAAACCATAGTTAGGCACACTCTCGTAGACAATGGATCAGGTCTTAATGTTTGTAGCATTAACCTCCTATATAAAATTGGTGTGGACAAGAGGCTTATTCAACTTAATAATGTTAATATTTATGGCTTTAGCAATGTTAATAGGCAACCATTATGATTGATCACACTACCTATTGAGGTTAGACCTATAGTGTTACCTACCCCTATCCATATCATGCTAAGACATCTTTCATACAATCTTCTCCTAGGGAGAACATGGATTCATGCTACGAAAGGAGTCCCATCTATACTTCACCATGAAATAAAATTTTAATACAACAAGATATACACAGTTGATGTAGATGAACGAAGCTATAAATAATATGATCATAACACTTCCAACTCCCCTAATACTTTCATTTGAAAAAAAAAAAGTTGAACTTATACAAGTTGATGTTAATCAGGTAATTGTCTTTCACCGACAACAAAACTCTTTAGTTTAAAATTTGGGGACGTTAGATTTTATGACTTGTTCCAATGAAGAGTCTAAAATCTCACACTCAAAGTTGAAAGAGTCATATATACAAATGATTCATTTTCAAATACAAGGTCTAATAATGATTGGCATTGATTAGATTTTACACCCTCCTTTATGGGGGAGTATAAAATATCACAATCTAAACAAAAACAAACTTATGTTAAATTTTCTCAACTTGTTTCTACATCACCAACATCACCCTATGGTTGTGATGGGGACTCTCTAACTCTCATTCCTCATGAGAGGAGGATGCATAGCTTTAAGGAATATAAAAAGGATTTTTTTCTCGTGAAGAATCCAATCATTCTCAGAAGCATAAAGCCTCTTCATCTAAGTTGGGAAAATGTTATGTTCTTGGATACAAACTCTTTTCTAAACCTTGACATAATGAAAACATTGAGTAGAATGGTATAGAACACACGAATTCAACACCATAATCTTTCAATAAAGATCTACATTTACCACCTTTATCTTCATTTTCTTCTAAGGCCTTATTATCTATTGTGTGTATGAAATCTTGTGCTAAGAAAGAAATATCCCCCACTATTGATCAAGAAAATATCTTATCGAGAATCCTCTAGGGTTTTTTGATATCTCTCCCATAAAGAACAAAAATAAAGTTTACAAAAAGAGTTAATTTTGTGCATATCATAGAGTTCATGGTCATTCCAATAATGAATGTAAGGCTTTAAGTGACAAAATTCAACATCTTAAAGATTTTAGTGCTCTTCCTTGTGTTGGATAATGCAATTCCTCTAGTTACTACTAATTCTCATGTTTATCATCACTCACCTCGGCTCACCCTTGTTGTACACTCAGTGGGGGAAAGGGGTTAGGTAGCCTTTTCCTCATATGACACTTATTGTTATGTCTTTTGGCTATTTGACTAGCTTCCATGAATATATAGGAGCAAGCTTGGGATTCAAATGACATACCTTAAGTTGGCTCACATGTGACATACTTTTCTTTCTATGTTTAGTGTTGCATTTTGGGGGAAACCTCTTATTCATGATACTATTTCATTCGGGAACCTATGACTTGGCATAGGACTTTTTGAATAAGCTCTAATGTTTCTTCTACATTAAATCATATTTCTCATAGCAATGGTGTTGGAAATCACTTTAAAGTGAAAACATACATCAACACTCATATTTTATTATGTAATTTTCTTTTTCTTGTGATGTGTTCTTTTCTTGGTGGTTTCATTGAGTTTGATATCCTCCAAGAGTGTGATATTTCATTAATTTTTCATCTATTGGAGACATTAGGAATGATGTTCCATAAGAAGAAACCTTATACAAACTAAGAAAAGTCCTTTTGAACAAAAAAGTTTACTTGCACATTTTTCATAAGTGCTTAGTATAACATAACTTGTTAGACCTTGTGAATCTCGAAGTTTCATTTTGTGGCACCCTATCAAATTTATCAAATGGATAGATTTGATATAGTTAGTATGATGAGAATCCTAAAAAAGTGCATGAATTTCTCATTGTATGGTGAGAAGCCTAGACAAATGTATGACTTTCTCACTAAGCCATCTATTGGGAAAAATCACCTAGTGGATAGACTGAGGTTCCACTACCCTAGAGTGAGCATGCATTTAGGAAAAATAACTTAGATGATAGTTGAGGCTTGATTCATCCCCCCTTTTTTTTTTCTTTTTTTATTTTAGTCTTTGACACTGTATGTTTGTGTATCTTCTCTCGTTGCTACATAACATATGCTTTATGTGTTTCCATTTGTGCTTATGTTGGTTTGACATGCGATCTTCAATCTTGGGGGCTTGATCACCCTTCTTGATCTTTTTCATCCAATACCATCCACATCGGTACACTAGGAACCATTTTGACTACGTTAGTGTGAGTTTGATGCAAGTTTCTCCTCTCAGTATAGTGGGGGCTAAATGTAGTGTAGGAAAAGGTATCCCTTTTACACACTTAATTTGGGAATTAATATTAAAATGAGCTTAATTGTGCCTTAATTTAATGTTGTAATATGTATTCTACATGTTCACATTAATTTAGTGTTTTAAAATGTATTTATTTACACTTTCACACTTATTTAGGGCACCCCTAGTTAATTTAGCTTAATTTTCCTTTATTGTCCCCTTCAATTCAAATCGAAGCGTAATTAATTACATTTTTCAAAAAGGAAAACCCAAAATTCATAAATTACAATACATAAAACTTAACTTTGGAAGATATTTGTCCTAGTTAAGTGACCTAGGGCCCATTCAACATAGGGAAAATGGGTTGTCACTTAGACCTAGGACCCTCATTTAACTATATTTTTGGTAGTATTTTAATGATTTAAAATACCCAATTCAATGTCTACTTGTGACATTTGAATTTTGGGAATTAATGATAATATGGGTAGAAATAAGAGGTCATTTCACTTTATTTCACCTAGCAATTTTGTTCAGAGCATCCTTATAGAAAATTCTATGATAAATATTATAGTGAAGATTATTCAAGGGGACATTTTTTCATCATTTTTTGCACCAACAAAGATCTAAGAATTATTTAAAAGTTATGTTTCTGGAGCTAATATGTTGATGTAGGTTTCATGATTCAATCAACCATTCAAACTATCTTTTCAAGCAAAGATTCAATGTCAAGATCCATATCCATTGAAGCTATTTCATGAAAGGTGCCAAATTCCATTATGAATGTTCAAACAAGGGTTTGGTGAGTTGTGACATAGAGTTTTTAATTCATCATTCCTTTCATTATTTTATTAATTTCAATGTTTAATTACCAAAATGGTGTTTGACCAAGGAAAACCCCCATTCAGCTAACAAAATAATATTTTTCTCTCTTGATGTGTGTTTGTATATTTTAGGTGGAAGATTTCTTTAAGAGGAAAAATTGTAAAGTTGTCAAAGTTGCATTTGTTGTAACTATTCTTGCAAAATCATGGAAATTGACCTGAAGGATTTACTTCTAACTTTTTGACCACAAGCTTCGAGAATCTAGGAATGTGGATATAACATAATAGAACCAAGAAATATATTTTTAAGAGCCCTAACCAGAACCCATTCACCATAGGAGGAATGAGTCCTTAGTGATCCTTCAAAAATTACTTTTTCTAAGAGGTACGCAAGATTTATCCCTTCTAGATTTTCCCTAAAGTTAGTAGGTTCCATCAGTTTTATGTTTAATCTTCTAAATGCACTTTATAGATTAGAACTTTGAGTTTATTTTATATTTTTAATCTTTCTCCCCATACTACTATTTGACCTAGACCCCCATCATTGGATAAAAATGGAAATTTGTAGATTCACACTTTGACTTGACTCACCTTTTGGTTGATAGTCATTTCATTGTGTGGATCTCATTTTCTAATGAAAGTAGAAGAATAGGACCCTTTTTCCCTCTTTGGATCCACTTCCATTTTGGGAAATTCTCCTATCCTGTTTTTCTATTTTTCATTTATTATACTTAGATAGTGATATGATGAGAGGCCAATTCTTTTTTTAGGTAAGGAAGATTAAAATTTTGTTATCTTTCTTATAAACCTAATATTTTATAACTATCTTTAAGTGATGTTGGATTAATGATGGTATTATTCTTTTAATTCATGGGAATTTATTTATTGATTTATTTTTCTTATTTCCTAGACCCTTAATCTTCCTTGGTGGGGCTTCACATATCCCACCTATTTGTCATGGATAGTGTTTGGGGATAAAACCCAACATCTTCTCTTTCCTTTTTTCCTATTCCTTTTATTTTTATTTTATAATATAACTTGTCCAAAAACATATCCCCTTTTCACACTTAATTTGGGAATAATTAATAATAAAGTGACCCTATTGTTTCCTTAATTTAGTGTTGCAACATGTTTTTCATATTAGCATTAAGTTTAGGGCCCTTTTAATCTAAATGGTCTTAATTGTTCCTTATTTAGGGTGTTGTAATGTGTTCATTTACACTTTCACACTAATCTAGGGATTTATTAATTAATCGAGCTTAATTTTCCTTAATTGGCCCCTTTAATTCAAATCCAAGCCAAATTAAATACAAATTCCAAGGGATAAAACCTGACATTCATAAATTCCATTATATAACACTTAACTTTTGAAGATGTGTGCCCTAAGTAACTAACCTAGGACCCATTCACCATAGGGTGAATGGGCCCTCACTTACTCCTAGGACCTTGATTTTGCATAATGTTTAACATTGTCTGATGTGTGTCTTAGGTAAGTTGTGAATCTGATACAAGTTTCACAAACCCAAGGTGCACCCAAAATGGATAATAGGTAATTTTTTAAGAAAAAACATAGAATGTAAAGTGCAATGCAAGTATGTAAAAATAATTTTTAGATCTAAAGTAAGATAACATTCTGATTATGCTATGTAAAAGCTTGAAAATAATGTCTTTTAGATTTCATTTTTGAATTCAAAAAATGCACTAAATTTTACAAATTAATCTTAATATGAAAAATTTTAGATAACAAAAAATTAGAAAACTGAAAAAAAAAGTAAATACAAAAACATAGGTTACAAAAACTATGTTTGTGATGAGCTCAAAAATTCAAAAAAAGCCTTGATTAGGGACTGATTCGCCCATGGGTGGATGCATCTTAGTTTATATTTAAAAAATTATAATTTATAGGTCTCTGAGGTGATTTCTATGTATTTTACATTCTAGTTTCAAATAGGAGGTTATAGTTTTAGATTTCTAAAAAATGACGTCTAAATTCAAGTACAAAATAATGCTAAATGACAAACAAGAAGACATAATTTGAAATGTAATTCTGATTCAATTTTTTTATGAAGATGATTGATTATGTAATGTTATGAAAATACTATAAAAATTGATTGAGATTTTTGATTTTTTTAGATTTTAATGAAATCTAAAATGAAAACCTAAAAACCTAATTAAGATGCAAAATAATGCAAGTTAAGAAACCTAAATGAGATACAAATCAATTTAACACAATGTAAATTTCTTCAAATCCTATATCTAGGGTTGAAAATGGACTCCAAAATTAGCATGTTATGATACTCAAATTTGGGTTAACCAGAATGAAACAAAGAAATTTAGGTTAGAGAAAGATATGATTTTGATAATAATAGGATATTATCATGCACCTCTTTCCTTTAGAATAGTAGGGCAACAACAGAAGAGTATTCATTTTATTCGTCTAGCTAGTAGTAGGAAGTACTCATCGGTCATGACGGTGGGCATTAGTAGAGAGGGGGGTGAGGGTGGCTTGGATGGGCTTGCATTGGATGGAATCTGTTTGGGGTGGGAGGAGATAGATGGGAAAAATGACTGGGATGGGATAAGGCCACTAATGAATAAGTGAATGTTCCTTCAACCAATGTTGTTGTAGCCGAGGCTCCTATACAAAAAGAGGTAGTGCCCTTCAATTCGGTGGTCTGGAATCTCTACATTGATAAGTGTTGGGTACCAAGAAGATGGAATAACCGAGAAAGCCCAGAGTTGAACCTGCTTGTGTCCTATCCTCCATCACTGTTGTTCTAGCTGTAACGAACGGGTCACCCTACCATACTCTATTCAACATGCCTAAGCCTCGCCCACGCATCTAGAATGGATGAAAGAAAGGGCCTCATGCCCTTGGAATAGTAGGGGTGGGTGGGTGGGAAACTATAGTTGCTCCACCCATAATTAATGAGTCAATCAATCTCCTTCGTCATCAGTGGGGCGCTGAAAGGAAGAATCTCCATTTCATCCATAATGCACACTTCTAGGCGGATTCAATGTCTCATGTCCCATAGGGATGGGTGGGAGGAAACAATCCTAGATATTTATTTTCTACTCATTGTAATACTGCATCTTTATTTTATAATCATTGCAATTCTAGGTTATATCTATTGCCGGGTAGGGATGTAGTATATTGTTTGGAACGGACATTAAAATATTGCCAATTATTTACCAGGGAGGGTTATATCTATTGATGGGCATATAGATGTGGCAATAACATGCCCACTTTGCAAAATTTGCAAGAACAGGAACAATGGATAATAAGTTGCATCTATAACATGGGTAGCAGGATTCATCTCAAGTGACTGAACAGAGAGAAAGGGATCCCTCCTCGGTATGGATAGTCTGTACAATGGATTAGCAATCCACCGCCCGGGTGCCCTAAAATTATATGGCTCAATAAATGAATAGAAGGGCTCAATGGAGACTTAACCCCCCTAGGGCTACAGGGTGGTAGGTCGGGGCCCTATTGCCACCCACCCACCCCCAGTGTGGAGGGAATTATAGTTCGGTGGGCCCTACTATTCAAGGATCAATTCTTTAGAAGCAGTGCTTGGTCAAGTGGACAGCTATCACTCGCTTGATAGATCAATTCCTTAATTTGTATGGGAGATACCCATCACTGGTGGACCTTGCTCCTTTTCCCTTCCCCCATCCCTTTCGAACTTAATAAAGAAAGGTGGCCCATGCTTCCCAGCAGGGTGGGAAAAGTTATAGCTTATAGCATCTCGGTAGGCCCCCCCTCTCCTAAATGAGCACTTGCTTTTGAATCCCGACCCGACACGAAATGAATCAACTGCAACATCGACTACTATCCAGCAATAAAGTGGGTGAAATAATGAACCCATCAACTAACACATGCCTAAAGTGAAGCTAACACCCACTCAACCACACATACATATGGCAGATACTGGTCGCTACACTCGACACTATCCCGATAGTGGTCGTAAAAGGCTGATCAATGCTACTACTAGATACATAACATGATGGTAACATCCATCATGCTACGAAGCATATAATGCTAAAGGTCCACCCTGATCAATGGATGGTAATATCGATGTATCAGTATTCTAAGGGAAGAATAGGAAATGAGATCACCACAAAGAATTGATTAACAACCCTTAGGTGAATCAACTCAATATGAGAATATACAAATTTCCTTTTTCTTCAAGGATTTGGGTCAAGGTCAAACAACACTTTTGGGAAAAAAAATATCAAATCAACTCTAAAATGCAATCTAACACTTGAAACAAAAATATTAAACTCAATATTAGCAGAACCAAAAAAAAGTACAAATTTGGGAAGGGTAGAAAAGTGTTTACTAGTCACCAAAGGGTAGTTTTTGACGGTTGACTAGGACTCATTTTCCCATGAGAAAATGGATCTTTTTTTTTTGTAATATTTCTTCTCAAAAGGTCTTCAAGCATTCTTTAATATAAATCTAGAATCGCAAAGACGAGAGAATTTTTTTTTTCTCTAGGAGAATTGGGGTTTATCTTGATCAAACCCCATTTGGTAATCAAACCTTGTTTGAAATAATGAATTGAATAGTGAATGAAGAATGAAGAATGTTATGTTAGCACTCAATAAACCCTTGATTGAAACATTTATGTAGTGTAGAAAAAAATCCATTTTTCACACTTAATTTTGGGAATAATTAATATTAAAATGAGCTTAATTGTTCCTTAATTTAGTGTTTTAATGTGTTTTACACATTCACATTAAGTTTAGGGACCCTTCTAAATAAAATGGACTTCATTGTTCCTTATTTAGGGTTTTGTAAAGTGTTTCATTACACTTTCACACTAATCTAGGGATTTATTAATTAATTGAGGTTAATTATGCCTTAATCAACCCCTTTAATTCAAATCCAAGCCTAATAAATTGGAGATTCCAAGGGATAAAGGTTGAAATTCATAAATAATATTGCACAACAATTAATTTCACAAGGTGGGTATGTGCAGGATCATCATGGAAAAAACAAGCCCTTAAGTGGCAAAAAAATTTGAAAAATTAGTGTTAGGCAAACTTGACGAATAAAAAGTTGTAGTTTCTAAAACTAATTTTATTTATATTATTTCAAAAATATTTAAGAAATAGAAAGTCTGTAGTCCATTAATTTGAATGTATGTTTCATAAACTCCTAATGTTTTCATAAAAAAAAAAAAAATGTGATATCGTTTGAAATTTATAGATGTTTTTCAACCAGCCTATCGATCAAGACTTTAGTCGTAATTGTAATAGAAAATGAATAATAATTATTTATTAAATTCATTCATATTGGTGAAAAGCTGAGAATATCCTCTAAAAACCCTTTTTGTTTCATCAATTTTGGGTAAAATATAAAGTCATCACCACATACCCTACAAATACCCATAATATTGCCACTTTTTGGCCCATCATGATCCTGCACATACCCAGGTATGTGCCCTAGATTTGTGCCTTGGGACCCATTCGCCACCTAGTGAGTGGGTCCTCACTAGGTCCTTGGACCCCATTTCAACATAAAATTTTGTCATCCATCAATTGTGTCCTAGGGTATGTGCATGATCATCATGGAAAAAATAGTCCCTTAAGTGGCAAAAAAAATAGAAAAATTAGAGTTAGGCAACTTGACGTAAAAGTTTGAATAAGTTATCTATATTATTTCAAAAATATTTAAGAATAGAATCTGTAGAAAATTGAATGTAGTTTCTAAACTACTAGGTTTTCTTAAAAAAAAAAGTCTATTTGGTGAAAATTTGAAATTTCAATGCAGTGGTACTTAAATTTCAAAAAGTAGGTGTCTGTCTCGAGCACCCAACCACAATAAAATGAAAATATTTTTTAATAAGATTTTAGATATAAGTAGAGGACTCATGCCCCGATGTGATGCATATTGTTTTGTAATTTTTTTCCAAGTAAACAATTAATTATCAATCTTTTATTACAACTTTTTGAAAAATATAAAAACTTGTATGTCTGACCACCTTAACTTGGTAAAAACTTCATGAAATTCAATTTTTATTTTTTTAATCCTATAGTATGTGAAGAATAGAATGTGATGCATGTTTTGGATTCAAAAAATGTGATATCGTTTGAAAGCTATAGATGTTTTTCAATTAGCCTATCAATCAGGACTTTAGTAGTAATTTGAAAATAAAATGAATAATAATTACTTATTAAATTCAAAGTAAAGAATAATTTATATTGATGGAAAGATGAGAATCTCCTTTTAAAACCCTTGTCATTTCATCAATTTTGGGTAAAAAGATATTCGCTAGCCACATACCCATCATATTGCCACCTTTTGGCCCATCATGATCCTGCACATACCCCTAGTTATGTATGCTAGTGTTGGAAATAGGATGCCATTTAATTGCAAATCCTAAACATTAATTATTTCATGTATCTCCTAGATTCTTGGAATGTGCTCAACAACACTAAGATTAGGATGAGATTAATATTTGATTAAATAATCATGATTATTCACATTTGTAATTAATTCTAAATGTAAGAAGCATGTGAGGGAGTCCATAGTGAGTTCCTAAATAATAGGGACACATGGGACACTGACATGGTAAGGTGAAACTCACCTTGTGTCCAGTTAACTATAGAGAGTAACAATTAACACTTCTAAATTTATGTAAAGATCCTAGGAGTTAGGATTTGATGTTTGCATGCTTGAAGTTTAGTTAAGTTAAGTTCAGATCAGTTCAGTTCAGTTTAGTTCACTTTAGTTCAGTTTAGAATCAAGTTCAAATTAGTTTAGTTCAGTTTATTTTAGTTCAATTCAGTTTAGTTCAGTTATCTTCAGTTGCATGCAAGTGCATGTTTCATGCATGTTGGTTATTTTGAGTTGCATGTAGTTAGCTTCAGTTAACTTATAATGCATGGCTAATAACATTGAGTTGTATGACATATAACAGGGACTACCTCCAGTTAACAAGGGATGACCATTCTTTGGGAATGGTGTTGAGTAAATGTTTTAGCTGACTATAAAGCACTTGAAGCCAACCTTGGTGCCCAAGATGCTTTATTGGATTTACCTCTCATGCATGATAAGATATTTTTGAAGGCTCAATTAAGTAGCTTTACTTAGGGGCACCAACTTTGAGGAAGAGCTTTGCAATTATCACCGAAGTGAAGGAGAAGTTGTAGCTTCAGTTTGGGACACCCAAATGCATGAAGCACATGTTGTAAGCTTTAGTCTTCACTAAATAACTCAACTTGAAGGAATATGGCATACCTTTTCAAGGGCCTGAGCTTGTGCATTGTAATTATCACCATTTGGATATTACAACGTTGGATGTATTGTCTCTATATCTCATTCAAGTTGAATAGAGTTTTCATAATTGTTATTGTAGGTGTGAAGAAGATTGGTAAAGATAGAAGAAGTATTCTCAAGCAAGAATTGGAGCTATTGTAATTTAGAGTTTGAATAATAGAATAATTCTTGGTGGAGTTTTTTCCCGAAAGGGTTTCTCCACGGTACATCTTATGTGATCTTTCTAAAATCATGTCTAGTTCTTCTATCAACTTCTCTCTACATTCTACAATAGTAAAATGGATTAATCAAGATAATCATCAACAAAGAATATATGTAAGAAAGAAAGAGCTTACTTAGATCCACAATATTAAATTTTTACAGAGTATTAAGCTAAGAAAACACCTCATTTTTCAACATTTGGTATCAGAGCTGAGGTTGGGTAGAGTATTGGGACGCCTTTCTCTTTAAAGATTGGAGTTTTTTTAGCTTTGTGGGAGCTCTTATTATTTTTGTTATTTTCTGATTTTGGAATTAAGTTTTGTTACAATGAATTCAAGGTTAGAGATTGAAAGGTTCAATGGTTCTAACTATAAAATGTGGAAATTAAAAATGGAAGATCTTCTTGAAGAAAGAGATCAGTGGTTAATGGTTAATAATGAGACAAAGACACCTACAACTATTTCAGATGAAGATTGGGCTAAGTTAGATAAGAAGGAAAGAGGAACAATAAGGTTATGTCTTGTTGATGATGTTTTTTTAAATGTTTCAATGGAAACTAGTGCATATAAATTATGGAAAAGAATAAGGGACATTTATCAAACTAAGAGTCTCACTAATAAGTTGTGTCTGAAAAGGAAATTATATTCATTGAAAATGAAAGATGGTGATTCAGTAGCACAACATTTAAATGCTTTCAATTTAATTCTCATCCATTTAGCATCTATAGATGTAAAGATTGAGGATGAGGATAAGTGCATTTTATTGCTTTGTTCTTTAACAAATTCTTGGGAAAATCTAATTGTTGCAATTAGTGGAAATGGTGCAAATCCAAAGATGGAAAACATTATTCCTACTCTCCTATTAGAGGAGATGAGGAGGAAGTCTAAGGAGGAAATCCAAGATGCCTTGTTTGTAAAAGGTAGGCCTAAGAAAAAGGAGCCTAAGGGAAACAAGGAAGGGAAGGGTAAGTCAGAAGGATGAAGTAAGGTGAAGTGTACGAATTGTGGGAAACCAAGACATGTGAAGAAGAATTATAAGAATAAGAAAGAGTTCTGATTCTTCTATAGAGGAGTCCTATGATAATAGTAATGATGCATTGGTTATTTTAGCTAATATTGTTTGTGATAACTCTTTGCTCCATGTTTTAGAGTAATCTTCATAGAGAGGATGGTAGTCACAATGCCATGTATGAATCGGTATCATAGTTCAGTGGGAGTTGTTAGCAGTGACTTGGATGCATCATTGGTAAGGTTATCTCCATGTGATTAGAGATATGGTTTCTTGGTTTAGAGTATATTTGTTATGGATGTCATGGTTTACTCTTGATATGCATTTAGAGTTTGGCATATTGCATGGTTCTCTTGAGATTAGGATGTATAAGTATGTTATGATGCATGTGATCTCCTAAGAGGAGATGGTTAGATCATGGATGTCATGTTTATGTTCATGATTCATGATTGGAGCTTTAGCATTGATCTTGTGTGTTTCTCTTAAGTATTTGGTACATTAATCATTTGTTTGATTACTTCATGAAAGTTTTGTGTTGCATTTGGAGTTTGGCATGGATTGGTTGGTTACAGGTCCTCATGGATACTTGGAGAAATAGGTGAGGCTATAATTCTCTCGTGGTAAGAGACATTTGTTTGAATGGTTACTTGAAAGCAAAAATTTCAACAAAAAAGACCGAGGAGTATACACCTTGGTTGAATGTGAATTCAACACACTCAGTGGTTTAGCATGCCTCTAAAGAGGTGGTTTGGTTACAGAGGCTTGGGAAAGGTAATGGTTTGGTTGATAATGGGAAGGTATTAATTGAAAAAGTTAACACTTTAATTAATGTTACAGATTATCTTATGAAGCCATACAGATAATTTCTCTTGGTTTTAATCATTTTCTTGGAAGCTTCATGATTATGCATGTTGCATTTGAATTTAGCATGGTTTGATTAGTTAGTGCAAGAAGGCCATTTCCCTTGACTCTTGTACTTGTTTTATTATTCCTTGTTTAGAATAATTGCAATGTATAATGTCAAGTGGGAGAATGTTGGAAATAAGATGCCATTTAATTGCAAATCCTAAACATTAATTATTTCATGTATCTCCTAGATTCTTGGAATGTGTTCAACAACACTAAGATTAGGATGAGATTAATATTTGTTTAAATAATCATGATTAATGACATTTTTTATTAATTATAAATGTAAGAATCATGTGAGGGAGTCCATAGTGAGTTCCTTAATGATAGGGACACATGGGACACTCACATGGTAAGGTGAAACTCACCTTATGTCTAGTTAACTATACATAGTAACAATTAAGACTTTTGAATGCATGTAAAGATCCTAGGAGTTAGGATTTGATGTTTGCATGGTTCAAGTTCAGTTAAGTTCAGTTCAAATCAGTTTAGTTCAGTTCAATTCAGTTCAGTTCAGTTCAGAATCAGTTTAGTTCAGTTTAGTTTAGTTCAGTTTAGTTCAGTTTAGTTCAGTTCAGTTTAGTTCAATTATCTTCAGTTGCATGCAAGTACATGTTGCATGCATGTTGGTTATTTTGAGTTCCATGTAGTTAGCTTCAGTTAACTTATAATGCATGGCTAATAACATTGAGTTGTATGATAGATAACATGGACTACCTCCAGTTAACAAGGGATGACCATTCTTTGGGAATGGTGTTGAGTAAATGTTTCAGTTAACTATAAAGCACTTGAAGCCAACTTGGGTGCCCAAGATTCTTTATTGGATTTACCTCTCATGCATGATAAGATATTTATAAAGGCTCAGTTAAGTAGCTTTACTTAAGGGCGCCAACTTTGAGGAAGAGCTTTGCAATTACCACTGAAGTGAAGGAGAAGTTGTAGCTTCAGTTTGGGACACCCAAATGCATGAAGCACATGTTTTAAGCTTTGATCTTCACTGAATAACTCAACTTCAAGGAATATGGCATACCTTTTCAAGGGCTTGAGCTTGTGCATTGTAATTATCACCATTTGGAGATTACAAGGTTGCATATTGTCTCTATATCTCATTCAAGTTGAATAGATTTTTCATAATTGTTATTTTAGGTGTGAAGAAGATTGGTAAAGATAGAAGAAGCATTCTCAAGCAAGAATTGGAGCTATTGTAATTCATAGTTTGAATAATATAATAATTCTTGGTGGAGTTTTTTCCCGAAAGGTTTTGTCCATGGTACATCTTGTGTGATCTTTCTAATATCCTGTCTACTTCTTCTATCAATTTCTCTCTACATTCTACAATATTAAAATGGATTAATCAAGATAATAATCCACAAATAATATATGTAACAAAGAAAGAGCTTACTTAGATAAGCAATATTAAATTTTTATAGAGTATTAAGCTAAGAAAACACCTCATTTTTCAATAGCTAGGACCAAAAATCCACATGGCGAATGGGTCCTCACTTAACCATAGGACCCCCCCTTGGGATATGTTTATGGTGGTATTTTAATTATTTCAAATTCAATATCTAAGGTTGGTTTGTGTTATTATATATTTGGAAATTAATCTTAGGATATCAATAAATACAAGGTTATTTCACATAGTTTCATCTAAGAAATCTAGGAATCTATATATTTTTCATCAAATTAAGCATCCATATTCAAGAAGCAAGAAAGAGTGATGTCTTGGAGTGGAATTATAGTGTTTTGGTAGGTATTCAAGCTCATTTTGTTGTCAAAGATCAATCATTATCAAAGGAATGATGATAGATGCCTATGAAGAATCATGATGGATTCTAGGTTTTGGGGAGATGAATAAGACAATCAAACAAGCCTAATGACATATTTCCTAAGTGATTTCATCTTCTATGAAAGTTCTATTTTTATCCTAAAGTGAGATGTGTTGTAGATCCAAATTTGAAAGAAAATATTTCAAGTAAAAATAAGGAATTGTAGATCTGAAACTTTAAGATTAGATTCATAGTCTTTTGGTAGAGCCTACCGAGACCCATTTGCTACTTGGTGAATGATTTTGTATTAGGGTTTCTAAGGTAGAAAGTTTTCAGAGGTTATAGGCTACAATTTTTGATTCATGGTTCTTTGGAGAAGACTACCAAGACCCAATTTCCACCTAGTGAATGAGTCCCTGTTAGGGTTGTATAAACAATACATTCTATCAGGTGCACAACATTCCTTACTCTTAGTTTTTCTATAAAAGTCATTGTTTCCTTCTATTTTGTAATAGATCTCTCCATTGTACTTTGTATACCTAGAATTAGAGGTTTTTTTATAGTTTTAATTCTTCTCCCCAAGTTGTGATTTGGCTCACCACCTCGTCCTTGCATAAAGGAGAAATTTCAAGACCACAAACCTTGATTTGACTCACCTTTTGAGCTGATAGTTACTTCATGGTTTGGATATCATTTCTTCAATGAAATATGGAAAAATAGGGTCATATCTTAGGTCCCATTTCTCTATGTTTCATTTTGGTGAACCCAACCTTTTTAACACTCTATTTTTTTATTTAGATTGAATTCAAACCCTAGATGCTAGTTTGAAATAGTTTGCATTATATTTGCATTACTTGCATTACATTTATCGTTCTTTCATTTTTTCATTACTACAAATTTCATTTAGGGTAAAATTCCATGTTTGTATTGCTTATATTCAATAAATATCAAAAAAATTGTATTAGATTTGAGTTTTTTTTTTGCATTGAAATCATCATCCAATCATTTAGATTCATATTGCACAATAAATTTATTCACCTTATCCATAATTCAACCTTAGTCAAAATTACATTTAGAATTTTGAGATTTAGAAAATATGTTACAGAATTGACTGTTATAGAAGAGAATCAACAAACACATAGGATCAACTCAGAGAAAAAAAAAAGTCAAATCTATAAAACCCTAATCTAGGACCCATTCACTATAGGGTGAGTGAGTCCCTATACACACATGTTTAGAAAAAATTCTAAGTTATTTTTGGTGTTTGATTTACATTTCTATCCCTATTATCAAACCTAAATCTAGGACCATTCGCAATAGAGTGAATGAGATCCTGTATAGATTTTAGCATCAAAATTTTTGAGTGATGTTTACTTTTTGATATGCATTTCTATTTCTATTGTTAGATCTGAGTAGTCTCCTGGAATTGTTTGTATTTGGATTTAATTTTTTTTTCATTTAGGAAGAGTTTGCAACATTAGGAAAATAATTTATTACATATTTTCGGTAAAAGTAGAATTATATTTTTGCAATTTTCTTTCATTCCTAGCATTATTGCATGTAGTATCAAAAAATGTTTTCTATGACATTTTCAAACTTTTTTGGATCCTCCTTATTAAATTGAGCTTAATGTTGCCTTGATTTTATGTTGTAATGTGTTCAACACATTTACATTAAGCCATGGGCCCTTGTAAACTAAATTAACTTAATTGTACCTTATCTAAGGTATTATAAATTGTTTTACCACACTTTCACACTAATCTAGGGTTTTCATTATTAATGGGGCTTCTTTATTCCTTAATTGGCCTCATTTTGCATCCACGAGCCTTATTTAATGCATCTTTCCAAGCATAATAATGACATAAACTAGTATCCAATCAGAATTTAGGTGTTTTTGAGTTGTATGGCCTATATTTAATTGTTCAAGACTCATATGCCACCATGGGCATATGGGTCCCACCTATGTTTTAGGGCTTTGATCCTGATTTCACATGAATTTAAGCACTTCTTCAAAAGTGTGTCCCATATTCTAGCCTAATGGGACTCATATGCCATTTCTGGCATATGAGTTCCATGTGGCTTAAAATTAAATTTAATTCAATTTTTTTGCAGGATTTTATCCTCCTAGATCTCATGTTGGCTTGCAGTGTTATAATTTTAGGTAATTTGGCATAGAAATTTATAAATACAGGGTTATTTCACTTATTTTCACTCAACACTTTCATGAGAGCATGCTTATAGAAAATTTGAGTTCACAAGAACATTCAAGTGTTTAAAAGATAATTTAAGAGCCTTCAAGAGTTGAAAATCAATTATTTTGGAGCATTATTGAAGTATCAAGCATTATGTCAAAGTCATCATGCATCATTTTTTTTTTTGAGCTAACAATTGTGATGTAGGGTTTCATGATTCAAGCAAGTTGTCAATTCAACATCCATATCATTCAATCAAGAGTCAAGATCTACATGCATTAGAGTCATTTCATACATGTTTGCAACACTTTATTGCTAGCATTTGGTTTTTTGCAACACATCATTTTGTTCATCATCATTCCTCCTTTCCATTTGATTTCATTACAAGGTTTGATTACCAAAATGAGGTTTGAAAAAGGAAAACCCTTTCCACTAACATTTTTTTTCCCTCTCTTTATTTGTGATTTATAGATCTAGGTTGAAGACAAATTGAAGAGAAAGAATGGAATGAATTTTTCAAGCTGTAAAGTTGTCCAAGTTGTTACCTTGTTTAGAAGATCATCAGAAGACATTTACAAAGTAAAATTTGGCAATTTGGACCTAGGAATCAAGTTAAGGAGGTAGAGAATAGATTGAAAGTATATTCAAATCATGATTCTGCAAAAAGGAAAAAATAGAATAATACACCACTTCTACCATATGAGTCCTAGTACAATCAAATTCATAGATTTCAAGAGTTTCATACTTGTCTTTGTTAGATTTCTATTCCTATCTAGAAACCCTAATCTGGGACTAAATCACCCAACCTAGCATATGAGTCCTAGTTTGCATTAATTTTAGTGTTTTCAGTATTGCAATACTTCATTCAAGTTGCTATAGCTTTCCAGGTGCCCTCTATGCTTTCCTAGTTTTATATTCTATTTTGCATTCATTTCTTGGTCATTTAGCAAATCTTTACATATCATTAGGTTTTTTTGTTATGTCTTACATGTTAGATATCTTTCAAATCCCTAGCTTGTTGGTGAACCCTTGTTTAATCATTAATCATACCCTAGGATACCCTAATACAAGATCCCTTTCCCCTACTTCATCCTTTGATTAAGATCTCTAGGGTTTCCATGAATGAGAAGTGTAGAAGATTGTTGTTTTATGTCCTAAACCATAGCCAGTGACAATTTTCTTCCTTTCATTTTGGTGACCCTGCATTTAGAACATCTTAAATTCTCTTTCTTTGTTTCTATTTGTTGTTGTTAGTTATTTATTTTAGTTTGTAGAGTTTATGTCACTTCCATTTTATTGCATTTATCTTAATTTACTTTCGAATTAGAATTAGAGCATAACATTTATCTTGTGTTCATTTCATACTAAATTTCCTTCATTTTCCCTTATATGAAACTTTCTACTTGGTGTTCTATTGCTAATACTATATAGTGAGACAAAGTTAGAGACTCATATCATCTCGTAATAGCACAATTATCGTGGATATTAGGTTATCTAGATCTTTCACTACTAGTGTTGACACTAGTTCACTAGGTATGGACCACACCCTTAAAAAAACATTTCCTTCAAGTAGTGTGATGCATCTAGTATCCCACAAGAAAACATAATCCAAACTCATGAAGACTTAGCAAACCTATAAAATAAATAAGTACTAAAAACATTTCAACCACTGCTATCCCTACAATAGATAGCATACATCACATGATTTAAAGTGAAGAAAGAGTTGATCTTATGCGTAACATAATTCAGATTTTTGGACCACACATTACCTCAACCACTAGTTGTCCTTTACCTTCAAACAATGCTACAAGTCAAGGATGAATTCAAATTCCTCCTCTCACAACAATTGCCTCTATCCCTACCTACACCAAACCTCAATTTAGAACAATAATTCAACCTACTATTAATTTGATTCCTTCTTTAGGTATTTCCACTATCATCTCTAATACCTTTGTGGCATCACACGTCATATCTCCTACCACTTTACCTCCTATAAGCATTCCATTTACTTGTCCCTCTAACACATACACACCTCCACCTTATTCACCTCTATCTCAACATTCAAACAATGATCCACTCATAAACCAACTTTTGCAAACTATTTCATCCCTTCAAAGAAAAGTTTCCACCATAAACCAAAATTAAAATGGCCAACCTGCATTTTATGTCAAAAGAAATCTCTTTTCTGTGTATATATTGATAACATCGATGCCACAAGGTATAAAGGTTCCTATATTTGAGAAATATGGGTGAAAAGGAGATCCTTCTAGCCCTTTTTCCTCCTATACGACCCTATGTAGTGACTATATTCTTGAGGATAAGCTCTTGGTTAAGATTTTCCATAGATCCTTGATGGACACCACCTTAGAATTGTTTTCTTTGTTACCAAACAACTCAATGTTGGAACACAATGATCTATTAAGAGGGAGGTAATACAAATATTACAAATTTAGCTCTTTAAAACCTTCTATGCAGACTACTTTCTTTAACTCTTAATGTTCGGATATTAATCATGTGATACAAAAATATGCATGCACAAAAAAACATCGCATAACACGAGATATACGTGGAAAACCCAATATGGGAAAAACCATTGTGACTAAGGCTGCTTGAGTCGACTGCTCAAATCCAACGTCACAATCCAAATCTATGTTACAATTTTTTAGGGCTACAACCCAAGGAATTATCAACTACCTAATTTAGAAGCAACCACTTCAAGGATGCAACAACACCCTATTTTCGGAGCTACAACCCCAAGGATGCAACAACACCCTAATTTGAGCCACAACTATGTATAATGACAATAGTTTCAAATATGGATAGACTTGGTTCTGCAAAACCTATAATGCATCATTCAATTCAGTACATTGTTGCACTTACTGCAACTCACACTTTGCTACTAAAGCTACACTCTCAACAACACCCCTTCTTTGCACTCTCTCTGCACATAGAACAATCATTGTTCTATCTTGTTGAACTGACAACTCTCTTCACCATGAATACAAAAACCTAGAGGATATTTTGTATAACAATAAAGGACTTCTCAAAATGCATTTGTTGTCTACTCTGGTGCTCTCTCTTTTCCTCTTCTACACTTTGAAATTTTTTTGTTCTAACTTCCCATGCTACACACTTTCCCTCTATACCACTACTACACACTCAATAATACATACTTTTGTTCAACACTTTGTGCCCCTCAGAATTCACACACACACAACAGATTCAACTTGTTTAACTATTCTAATATTTTCTTCATTTTTCCATTGATCTACAATCTGTTCCTTGATATTCTCTCAACCACCTAGATCAGCTCGCATCAGATTAGGGTTTCCTTTTCTTACAAACTTCACCAGAAAGTTGCATGTACCTTGAGCTACACACCACTGTCTAGATCATCATTAATTCATCTAATAGGGTCTATCAAATATCATCATTATCACTCTACCTCTACATCGAGCTGGTTCCACATTGAATTTGGTTACAAAGAATTTTCCTCAATCTTTCTGTCAAATCCTAAAATCTGATTATGCATTCAAAGCATTCTTCTGTCCACCCAATTTAATTTGATATCAATCAGCTATTAGGGTTTACCACATATTTCTCGCTACACCATACCTATGCATCGAGCCTCACAACATTAAATACTATCTCAGAGAGTTTTCTAAGAAAAGAAACCCCTGAAACCCTAGAATCAAATATGTATTAAATGTGTTCTCCTATTCAATCATTCTAATTTGATCTCAATCACCTCTATAGTCTATTGCATCATCTTGAAGATCATATCTTCATTCAATTGGTTGTTTGTTATAACTTGATCAATAAAATCCTTCCTCTATGTCAATTACTATCCATAACCCTTGTGTCACTTGCTACGATCCTTTGTTCATCTTGGCACCTTTAAATAACCATCATTTGATTAGCTTCAATTTTACTATTGACATTGATCCTCATCTCATGCCAGTCTCTTATTGCCATCCAATCTTTACAACTTGATTTCCATTTTCGTTCTATCATATCACTATGTCATTGGGACACTTTATCAACTCTCTCTAAAACAAGTAGGTCACATTGATATTCTTGCAATGTTATATGATCGGGATCACAACCTAAATTTCATCCATTTCATCACCACTTAGTTCACAATAATGATGTGAATTGAGATATCGAGCAATCATTGATCACCACCTATACTTTTGAATCATAATGTTTCATCACTATCATCTTATCAGGTTCCACATAGCACCTCACTGCTCCATTAGGGGGATGCCATCCCTAGTCCTCCTGATGCATCAATGTCACATCAATGTGCTTATCAGTCCATTAGAGGAACACCAGCTACACTACTATTGATGCACCTTTGTCTTGTCGATAAAGATTCTCACTTTATTAGGGGGATGTCCATTATAGACCTACCGATGTTCCTATGTCACACTAATATCCTTCATTGTTGTATGATCCCCATGCCCTCATGTCACCACATATCATATTTCATTTGAAGCTTTCTACCATGTGCCATCCTATCATTCAATATTTGTGCATACCTTGGATGCATGTCATCTTACCTAGTCGGGTCCCACTATCGACATCATACTCCTATCACCCTATAGTTGGTAATAGATCTATAGTCGTAGTGATACCATATTCTCACTGATGGGTAGGTCATCGGGTTGTCAGGGAGACATCCTTCAACATTTTTCCAACACCACTTTGTCATGTCGATGAAGACCATTGATGAAATCACCAAACCACTTCATCGCCATGTGTCTAGATAGTAGTCCACAAAAAGGATATGGATTACCTTTAACACAATCCCATCATGCCACGTGACATCTTTGTCATCATTGTCACCCACGTCATCATGATTGGGTCCCACTCGAGCACCACCTTCACATCAACATGTTGGGGAGACATCTAAATGACTCCCACCAAAAACATTTAGTTACACTAATAACGCTTCCATACTCATTATCGCTCCATCGCTAAGAACATAAACTTTAGAACCTCTTGTTGGAGGTTACTAAGTTATGAAAACTCACAACATGCCAACATACATGATCATCGGGTTGTTGAAGTGAATTCGATGCATGTCCCACCAACAAGTTCTTGTCACGCTGATAGAGTAACCATCAAACCATCAAAGATACTCCAATGCAAGTCCCACTGAACAATGCTTGTCACCCAGATGAATCTTCATTGAGTCATCAACAAGACTTCTACTTGACTCATGTTGACATAGAATTTTCTTGCTGATCTACTAGAGATGTATAACCTTGAAGTGCTAGGCAGAGGGGTCAATCAACCTCATGACTTCAATGAGATAGGTGATAACTTATGTGATCGGTTACTTGATATTGACATCCAACACCGAAATAAAAATTTTGTGAATGTCATCACTATAATTTCTACACATGTAGGTTTTAACTGATAAAACCTAGATCAAAAGCATGAACAAATGAATGTTGATATATCCATTGACATCAAGACCTACAAAATACCTTTCTGGAAAGGTCTCAAAAAACCTATCATGAATTTGCCACTCAATTGTCCATCAGATCCACTACTCTTTCATCCATCTTCTAGTATCATACTCCTTTTCTTCATTTGCACTTTTGACATAAATGACAAGTATATGCACTTCTGCACAAGATCAATACACTTCATTTCAAGGCCTCTATACCAACTAACCTATTTTTAACCAACATGCAATGGTCAGATACCAATTTAAAAATAAATATACAAAACAATTTCATTTTAGCCATAATTATTCTTCTTGTAGGAAAGAAGCATTTCTCTTAACAAAGAATCTACACCACTTTTTCTTCAATGACTAATACCTATGGTTGATATCAATTATTGTAGCAAACTATCCACTATCTGCTAATTTTCTTACACCTTGACAAGCATTTCAAGGAGCAAGAATATGACCATAAATTTGCAACCATCAAATCATTAGAAATTTGTAAGAAATATTTTACTTGACTTGATCTCTCCATCTTCATTTCTAGGGATGGATGAAATATCAATTTAACTCCCCCTGGATTCATGCCCTATCACTAACACTTAGTGGTGTAAGGAAAAAATAGCCTCATGGAGTGCTACCTACTAGTCTTTTTCTTTCAAGACCTTCTTGTTTCTTTTCTCTATCAGATCAGCCTTCTTCTCAAGAGTATGTGAACCATTGTTAACTTTGGAAGATGTATCTTTCCTTGTATTCATCCTCTTGCTCTGTAGTACTAGTCTCACAAAATCTAATCTGTAGTCTTTGGCTATGTGACCAAAATTGTCACAATTGTAGCATACAATATACATATTTCCTGCATGAGTAAATAAATTTCTATTTACATGTTTTCTACTCCTTTTAGGTGCAACTCCAAACTCTCTAGCTCTATGACCATACTAATTACAAGCATAGGATTAACCATTAAAACATGGGGAGTACCTGGTCGTAACTCAACCTTGTGTAGGATGGGATATTCTTTGATTTGACATCTTTCCATATCTCATCCTTGGGGTTCCATTCTCATCATCTCCCATAATATTTTATCCTTTCCTTTGATACATTAGAACTAATTTATTCATCTTCTTCCCTACTGTGGTCATCTTCTTTTGATAAGCAACGTTTGAATAATTATTCCTTTTCTTTTTTGCAGCAAGTCTCTCTTCATCTTCAACTCTCTTCTTATCGGCAATGGTCTTCTTTTCTTCTTTTTATTTCTTCACTCCAGTAGTTCCTTTCTCTTATCTTCCATTTCTAGAGGTACTTTCTCTGGAGCAACTTGTCCAGGCTTCCTATTACTTTGTGTAACATCCTTCTTCTACTTTAAATTTTTCATACAAGTTTATAGAAGTACTGGTAGACGAACTCATTCCTTTCTCAAAGCCATGAACACTTTTTTCTTTAGGTTTTGATGGATTTTGTGATTTCACTAATTCATTGAGTATCTCTAAGCCACCTTTCAACTTCATGCTTTTTTCAATACGCTCTTTAGAAATTGCTAAATCTTTTCTCAAGGCCTCTATTTCTTTCAAATTTGTACACTCTTCTGATTTAGACTATAGTTTAGTTTGAACTACATATTTTTCTCTTCTTTCTTCTTCCACCTCAATCTTCAAGTAGATCACAATTTTATTAGATTCTTCAAGTCTCTTATTCAACTTTTCCATCTCTTTTTGTGCATGAAACTTTTATTCTTCATTCTCTTTTCTCAATTTCCTAATCTCATTCAAAGCATTGACGAGTTCTCCTTTTAGGTCTACTCCTTCTCCTTCATTATCGAAGGTTTCATCTTCTTCATCTCTATCAGACCTCTCAATCTCTTCATTAGAGGTTATTGTAAATGGGTGAACCCCATGGAAACTTCCATGTTCATCATTTGATCTACCACAACCATCATATGACCCTTTTTCTTCACTTTTTGGTTGATCCTTCTTCTCATTCTCCTTGCACTCCTCTTATTTCTTAGGATTATACTTTTTACTATGAAATAATTTAGCAACTATATGAATTATTCTACTAGACTTAAAAATTTTAGTGGGTAGCTTACCTCTATATCTTCAAGAGCCTCTTGTCAATATTTTGATGCAATCAGCTTCCTCTTCATCAATCTCTTTTGATCCAGAAGTGGATGTTCATTCTTCATCACCTCTTGTTGCAGCTTCATTTTACTCAAATTTTTAGATTCACTTTCATATTTCTAAGTCAATGACTTCATTTCTTCTTTACCATTCTTTTCATACATTGTCTTCAACTTGTTCCATACTTCATCTTTTATTTCATAATGCATGACTTTAGATAACACAGAACTTGAGAGTCCATGAAGAATTATATCTCTTGTTGTAGCATTATCCTCATATTCCTTCTTTTCAACTTTAGTTAATGGAGGTATAGCAGAAACTATATATCCATTTACAACTAACATCCACACATCAAATCCTATGGATACAAAATATCCTTCCATCAATGAGCTCCAAAAAATATATCTTTATCCATGAAAGATAGGTTCATCATATGCAAGTAAAATTTCTTGACTAACCACTGTGTTCACTCTATCAAGATCTACCAGAGATGATTAAGCTTCTCCTAGGGAACCTAGGGCTCTTATACCAATAATTGGAACACAATGATCTACTAAGAGGGGGGTAAATCAATAGATATTAAAAATTTATCTCTTTAAAACCTTTTATACAAACTACTTTCTTTAACCCTTCATGTGGAGATATTAATCATGTAATACAAAAATATGCATGCACAAAAAAACATCACATAACACTAGATATACATGAAAAACCTGATATGGGAAAAACCATGGTGACTAAGGTTGCTTGAGTCTACTGCTCAAATCCAGCATCACAATCCAAATCTTTGTTACAATGTTTTAGGGATACAACCCAAAGAATCATCAACTACCTAATTTAGAAGCAACCACTTGAAGGATCCAATAACACCTTGTTTTAGGAGCTACAACACCCTAATCTAGGCCACAAATCAGTACAATGACAATAGTTTTGAATATGTATAGACTTGGTTTGCAAAACTTATAATGCATCATTATATTCAGTACATTGTTACACATACTACAACTCACACTCTACTACTAAAGTTGCACTCTCAACAACACACCCCTTCTATGCACTCTCTCTGTACATAGAGCAATCATTGTTCTATATTTTTGCACTACTCACTCTCTTCACCATGAATGCAAAAAACTAGAGGATATTCTATATTACAATCTAGGACTTCACATAATGTATTTAGTTTCTACTCTGCTACTCTCTCTTTTCCTCTTCTGCACTTTGAACATTTTGTGTTCTAACTTCCTATGTTGCACACTCTCCCTCTATACCATTACTACATGCTCAACAATAGATACATTTGTTCAACACTCTATGCCTCTCAAACTTCACACACGCACAATAGATACAACTTGTTCGACTATTCTCAAATATTCTTTATTTTGTTTAACTCCACTGATCTACAATCTCTTCCTCAATATTCTCTCAACTGTCTAGATCAGCACACATAAAATTAGGGTTCCTTTGCTTGCAAACTTCACCAGCAAGCTTCCTACACCTCGAGCTACACACCACTATCATGCTGATCATTAATTCATTTGATAGGGTCTATCAAATATCATCATTGCCACACTGCCTTTACATCAAGCAAGTTCCACATTTAATTCGGTTACAAAGAATTTTCCTCATTTTCTCTGTCAAATCCTAAAATCTAATTATGCATTCAATGCATTCTTCTATTCATCCAATCTGATTTGATCTTAATCACCTATTATTGTTTATCACATATCTTTCTCTACACCATACCTATACATCAAGCCTAACAACATTAAATTTTGTCTCAGAGAGTTTGCTAAGAATAGCCACCCATGAAACTATAGAATCGAATATGTATTGAATGCATTCTCCCTTTTAACCGATTTGCTTCGATCTCAATCACCTCTATAGTCTGTTCTGCCACCTTGAAGATCATATCTTCATTTAATTGGTCACTTGGTGTAGATGGATGAATAAACTCCTTTTATCCCAGTTTCCAGTCATAGCCCCTATTCACATAGACCAGACCATTGTAGATCTTCAAGTTTTAATACTAGTCATTGATCTTCTCTCTCACACCAAGATCCTCTGTTCATCTTGGCAGCTTCAAATCACCACTGCTTGATTAGCTTTAGTTTGACTATTACCATTTATCCTCATCTCATGCTAGTCTCTTATCATCATTTGATCCTTACTGCTTGATCTCCACTTTCAATCTATCATATCACTCTATCACTAGGACACTTTACCAACTCTCTTCGAAACAAATAGGTCACATTGTTATGCTAGCAATGTTATTTGATCGGGTCCACAATCTACATGTCATCCACTTCATCACCACCTAATTTGCAAGAAGGATGTGTATTGACATATTGAGCAATCATTGATTGCCACCCACACTTTTCAATCACAATCTGCCATCACCATCATCCTATCAGGTTGCACATAGCACCTCATCGCTTTGTAGGGGGGATGCCATCCCTAGTCCTACCAATGCATCAATGTCATGTCAATGTTCTTATTGATCCATCAAAGGGACTCCAAATACACTCTTGTTGATGCACCTATCTTGTTGGTAAAGCTTATCGCTTCATTGGGGTGATGTCCATCATAGTCCTACTAATGTGCCTATGTCACACTGATATCCTTCACTATTGTATGATTCACATGTCGTCCTACCCCCACATGGCATATTTCATTTGATGTTTTCTACCACATTCCATCCTATCATTTGATCTCTATCTGTACCCTCGACGCACACCATCTTACCTAGTCGGGTCCCACTAGCAGCATCATACTCCTATCGCCCTATCATTGGGACTAGTTCTATAGTCCTAGCGATACCATATTCTCTCATGGATAGGTAGATCATTTGGATGTTGGGGAGACATCCTTGAATGTCGATAGGGAGAGGGATTGGAGGAATCACTTGCTAATTCCTGCTCTTGGTCTTTCCTCAATAGACCCCCTTGATGCCTTGCTCCACCAAGCTAACCTATAGGTCCCTGCTTCTGCCTAGGAACCCCTGGTTGACTGACCAATCCCTCTTCTATCCACTTGCTGTCCATTTCCCAAACAAATCTTAGTGCTTCACCATGTTCTCTTCTTAGGCCCTTAATCTGCCTAAAGGCCTAATAACCTCAAACTTCTTCAAGGTTCTTGCAGGGGTTTAAAGGTGTTTCAAGAACTTCAAAATGACCAATCTAAGGTCCTTCTGCAACCACAATCCTCCAACTCTCCATCGCTTCCTCAAGCTTCCTTCCTAGGGCTTAAAAAGGCTAGTAGCCTTTCCCAATTAGGTCTCTGAAACAGGGGTTTAATGCTTCCTCCTTCTAAACCCACCAAGGATCCAGGTTCTTGACTTAGGAATGGTGATTCCCCTGCCCTCACCTCCAAGAATTTTGTGGTCTCAAGCCTGCTCAGGCTGTGTACAGTCCAAACACAAAAATGCACAAGAAACTAGGGTTTCCTTAGCTTTCTCAGGATGATTCCGGACTGGTGAAAATTTATTCATTCAAACATATTGATAAAGGCTCTTCCTTGGCACCAAGTAGAGCCAAGACACTCCCCTAAATCCTCAAAAAATAATTTCTTCAAAAACTTCACTCCCCTGCAAGTTATTGAAATTTTACTTCAAGACTGCCCCAACCGGGCCTGCTCTGGCTCGCCTAGGGCATCCATTTGCTAGCCACCAAAGAACTCACAAAGACTCCTACATTTACATTATGTACAAGGATGGAGTCTAGCTTTGTTTCCACTACATCCATACTCCTTGGTACGGACAGAAAATAAGCTAAAACTCCATTTTTTTTATCTTTACCAGACAAAACAGCAAAACAGAAATTAACACAGTATTTACAAAAATTAATGAAAGTGATGAACAAAAGAGTTTAACGTGCCACAACAGAGCCTCTAATGGCTTCACTACATGCTATAAACACTATAAAATTCTTCCACTAATCCATTTGGCAGCAATCACGCGGCCAAGAACAGAAAATCTAAACTTTTTACACAGAAAATACTATATTTTTATTATTGCATAACCTTTCAAACGTTTCCAGAACTCCCAACCTTCATCCAAGGTCGAGAATAAGCTTTTACCACACCAAGAAACAGTTAGGTTTTCAAATTTTAGCCTAAGAGCGGCCAAAAACTAACTGTTCGAAAACACAGTGTGTTTTCAAACTTTTACAAAAACTTAGGAAATGACCACCAAAACATTTCCCAATTTATTCAACTTTTACCTATAACCCAAAAGGTCCTCAAACACGATCTAAAAGGTAAAAAATACCTTACCCAACAAAAAGAAAATAGATTTTTAAAACAAAACATCAAAATATTCTTGCACCTTGGCACCTTGGCAGGTGCTCCTACACCATTCTCCCCCTCTCAGCACAAAGATCAAGGAACTTGAGGAGATATCAGTGATAAATCAATTCCTTGCTTCTTGAAATCTGCTTCTTCAACCCAGGTAGCCTCAGATTCAGGTTTGCCCTTCCACTTGACAAGGTGTTCCATGTATGCCTTGTGTCTTGTTGCTTTCTTCACCCTGGACTCCAAGACCTTCTCTACCTGAGCTTTCTCTTGACTTGGAAGGGGTATATTACTGATATCCTTAAATATTTCTTAACTGTTATGAACTTCATCATTGACTGTGCCCTTATACCTGATCAAATCAGCAACATTAAAGACTGGAGATATACCCAAATCTGATGGAAGTTCTACCTTGTATGCATTCTTCCCATACTTAGCTAACACTTTGCATGGTCCTACTCTTTTCATCTACATTTTGGTTGACATGCCCTTCTGCAACCTTGATTTGTTAAGATGAACCATCACATAATCACCTACTTGAAACTGCACATCTCTCCTTGACTCATCAACTTTATCCTTCAATTTTTGTGTTGTTGTTGTGATTGTCTTCTTAACCTGCTCATGAATCTCCTTCATGGTCTGACTGAAGTCTTATGCATGTCCACTCCTATTCTCCATTGTTCCAAGGTCTCTGAGTTCACAAACTCCTCTTGGGTGCATTCCATACACAACTTCAAATGGACTTTTCCCTGTAGTTCTATTAACACTGTCATTGAATGCATATTCAGCTTGGGAAATCACCATATCCCAGGTCTGTCCATATTCCTTTGTCAAGCACCTCAATAGGTTACCTAACACTCTGTTAACCACCTCTGTTTGACCATCGGTCTGAGGATGGTATGCTGATCCAAATGATAGATTTGTACCCAATCTGCTCCATAGTGTTTTCCAAAAATGGCTCATGAATTTCACATCCCTGTCTGAAACAATGCTCAATGGCAATCCATGGATTCTTACAACTTCCCTGAAAAAGAGATGAGCTATGTAACTTGCATCATGGGTGGTTTTGCAAGGAATAAAGTGACTCATCTTGCTGAATCTGTCCACAACTACAAAAACACTATCAAAACTAGTTTTGGTCTTTGGAAGACCTACCACAAAATCCATGCTCACACACTCCCATGGTCTATTAGGAATAGGCAGGGGCTGATACAAACCAGCATTACTAGCTCCCCCTTTGGCTTTCATGTAAACAACACACTGTTCTACATACTTCCTAACATCTCTTGCCAACTTAGGCCAGTAATAAAATCTTTGTACCAGCTCTAAAGTTTTATTTATTCAAAAATTCCCACTAAGACTGCCATTGTGTTTCTCTTGGATCAGATTTTCCCTCATTGATCCTCTTGGGACACATAACAGATTTCCCTTGAATAACAATCCATTTTGCAATGTATACTCAGCATACTAACTATGAAAATGATTTTCAAAATCTGAACATACCTTGTAGGCTCCTGAGAAATCTTCATCCTCACCATAGAGGTCTTTAAAACACTCTAATCCAATGCTTTGCAACTGTATCTCTTGGATTGTCAGCATCCTCTTGCTTAATGCATATGCTACTTTGTTTTGCTGCCCCTTCTTGTGTTTAATGGTAAATGTAAAAGCTTGGATGTACTCCATCCATTTCAAGTGTCTATTGCTTAACTTCTCTTGGGTGTTGGTATAACTGAGTGCTTGGTTATCTGTGGAAACCACAAACTCTTTGGGCAATAAATAATGCCTCCATTTCCTAAGGGACTGCACTAAAGCATAAAGTTCCAGATCATAGATAGAGTACTTTTGTTTGGCTTCATTGATTTTTTCACTAAAGAAGGCTACATGCCTACCTTCTTGACTAAGGACTCCTCCTACTGCTACTCCACTTGCATCACACTCCACTGTAAACAATTTATCAAAACTAGGCAACAAAAGTATAGGTTGGGTTGCTACCTCTTGTTTCAGCTTTTCAAACCCTTTATCAGCTTCTTGTGTCCACTTAAACTTTGTTTTTAAACCACCTTTAATAGTGTCTAGCACTGGTGCACATATACCACTGAAATTCCTGATGAATTTTCTATAAAACTGAGCTAAACCATGGAAACTTCTTACCTCTGTTGTTGTGGTTGGTGTAGGCCATTTAGGATGGCTTCCACCTTACTTGGATCCATCTTCAAATTCCTTGGGATACCACAAAGCCTAGATACAAAAGTTCTTGTTTGAAGAACTCACACTTCTCAAGGTTGATTGCTAACTATTCTTCTGTGTCTTCTTGAAAATCGATATGTCATCCAAGTAGACTACCACAAAATCCACAATGAAATCCTTAGCACCTCATTCATTAGTCTCATGAATGTGCTAGGGGAATTTGAGAGCCAAATGGCATCACTTTCCACTCATACAAACCATCATTTGTCTTAAAGTTGTTTCCATTCATCACCTTCCTTAATTCTGATTTGATGATACCCGCTCTTAAGATCTAACTTGGTGTAATACTGTGCTCCTCAAAGGAAATCCATTAAATCTTCAATTCTAGGTATTGGGAATCTATACCTAATGGTGATCCTATTAATTGCTCTAGAATCAATACAAAGTCTCCACTTACCTCCTTTCTTTGTTGCTAAAACAACTAGGACTGTGCAAGGGCTAATGCTCTTTTGAATTAGGCCTTGATTCAACAATTCTTCCACTTGTCACCTCACCTCTTGGTTATGCTCAGGTGTAGCTTGTATGCTGCTTTGTTAGGCAATGAGGCTCCAGGTATGAAGTCTATTTGATGACTTATTGCTCTCTTTGGTGGTAGAGTTGCAGGTGTGCCATCACTCACTATGCTCTTGTATTTTTCTAGCAGCCTTTGAACTATTTCAAGTATGACTGTCTTCTCAACCTTCTCTTCCTCTTTGGACTGCATAACAACCACATAACCTTCATTCCCTTAGTGTAGTTCCTTGATGAACTCTTTACCACTGCTCAACATGATATTAGGAACCTTGGACTGTCCTTCATCATCCTCAATCAATGATTGCAGCTTGAAGGTTCTTCCATCCTTCTTGAATTCTATGGTGTTCTCCTTTCCATGATATAAAACACCTCTGTCATATTGCCATGGCCTGCCAAGAAGAACATGGCATGCATCCATGGGTAGTACATCACAAATCAGCTTGTCTTTGTAGCCTCCAATTGAGAATTCCACTGTAACCTGCTCATTCACTAGAACACTCTGCCCTTTATTCAGCCAAGTGACCTTGTAGGGATTGGTATGAGGTACCTTCTGCAATTTTAACTTAGTTACTGCCTCCTCAGAGATTATATTGTCTGTAGAACCAGAATCTACAATAACTTTGCATACCTTTCCCAATATCTTGCACCTTGCTCTAAACAAAGCTCTCCTTTGCTTGGGTTCTTCCTTGACCGGTTGTCTGATCAACACTCTATTAAACATTAGATTTTCACCTACTTTTGATTCTATATGACTGATCTCAGGGGATTTGACACTCATGGTGTCCTCCTGTGCATAAGCTACTCTTTTCTCATTGCTAGATGAAGCTTTCTCCAGGCACCTATAAGCTAGATGGCCTAGCTGATTATAGTGATAGCACTTCATGGTGGCAAAGTAGGAGTTACTTCTTCCTGATCCTCTTCCTCTGTTTGAACACCCTTGAGGTCCTCTTCCTCTATTAAATCCTCCTCTTGATGATGTTTCACCTCCATGCTCAACAAGCTTAGATTCTCCTTGGGTTCTTTAATCATTACCTCTTCCTTGGTAACCTCCATGCTGTCCTCTTTGATATCTGCCTCTGCCTCTTCCCTTAGAGGACTGATCATGCTTTTTTTTATTCCTCTCTTCAATCTTTATAGCCAACTGATAACATTGGTGGACTGTCTTGGGGTTGAGTAAAGCCATCTCTTCCTGTATGCTCCACTTCAAACCATTGAGGTACCTAGCCACTTTTAGGCTCTCATCTTCTGCCACATTTGATCTCAAACAAAGCTTCTGGAACTCTTCAGTGTAGGTGTTGACATCTTGATCTTTTTGTCTTAAACTCTACCTCTTCTTGTGAAGTTGGATCTCATAATCATCTGGCATATATGCTTCTTTCACCTTAGCAACCATTCCATTCCAAGTTGATATGGGCTGCTTGCCTTCTTTCTCCCTTTCAGTCTAGACAAATTTCCACCATGTCAAAGTTGATCCTCTCAACCTTGATTTTGCCACCTTCACCTTCTGTGCTTCTGTGACTCCATCACATTCAAAGTGATTCTCCATTCCATCTATCCAATCCATGACCAGATCGGGATCCATCTTTCCATAGAACAATGGTATGCCCTCAAGTCCTTTTCCACTCAGGGCTTTTAATGCCTTCAAGAAAGGCTCCTCCTCAAGAACAGGGTCAGGTTCAGGGACTTTGTCTTCCTCTGCAACCTTTTCTTCTTTTGGCACTTTACCTTCCAACTTTGCATTGTTCAATGCCTTCTCCAACTGCTCTATTCTTTCCTTCAGAAATTTGTTATCCTCTTCTTTCTCTTCAACCATCTTGGCTAACTGTGCATTTTTCACCATCTTGGGTGGTTCATTTGATTCAACTTCTGACATATAAGCTACTTTCCCAAATCTTTAACTGCTCTGATACCAATCTGACAGGGAGAGGGATTGGAGGAATCACTTGCTAATTCCTGCTCTTGGTCTTTCCTCAATAGACCCCTTGATGCCTTGCTCCCACCAAGCTAACCTACTCGTCCCTACTTCTGCCTAGAACACTTGGTTGGTACGACCAATCCCTCTTCTACATCACTTGTTGTCTATTTTCCCAAACAAATCTTAGTGCTTCACCAATGTCCTACCGACACAAATCTATCACATGGATGAATTTCATTAATGAAGTCACCAAACCACTTCATCCATTGTGTCTGCATCATAATCCACAACAAGGATGTGGATTACCGTTCACTCAATCCCATCATGCCACGTGACATCTAGGTCATCACTATCACCTACATCATCATGAATAGATCCCACTCGAGCATTTCCTTCACATCACCATGTTGAGGAGACATCTGAACGAATCCCACTGAAACCTTTTAGTCACGCTGATAACACTTCCACACTCCTTATCACTCCATCACTAAGAACCTTAACTTTAGAACCTCTTTTTAGAGGTTACTAAGTTATGAAAACCCATGACATGCCGACATACATGATCATCGGGTCATCAAAGTGACTCCATTGCAATTCGCATAGAAAATCTCTTGTCACACCGATAGAGTGACCATTAGACCATTGGAAAGACTCTGATGCAAGTCCCACTGAATATACTTATCACCCTGATGAACCTTCATTGAGCCATCGATGAGACTTTCGCTTGACTCCTACTGACATAGAATTTCCTCGCTGATCTGATGAAGATGTGTAACCTTGAAGTGCTAGGAAGAGGGGCCAATCAACCTCATGACTTCAATGACATAAGTGATAAATTATGTGACCAGTTACTAGCTGTTGATAGTAAACATTGAAATAGAACTTTCATGCATTCCATGACTGTAATTTTTGCACATGTAGGGTTTAACTAATAAATCATAGACCAAGAGCATGAAAAAATGAACGCTGACATGTCCATTGATAATAGGACCTACAAAATACCTTTCTAGAAAGTTTTTGAAAAACCCATCATGAATATGTCACTCAATTTTCCATCAGATCCACTGCTCTTTCATCCATCTTCTATCATCATTCCAAAAAAATCATTTTCCTTATTTTCACTTTTGACATCAATAACGGGTATGTGCAAGATCATCATGGAAAAATAGGCCCTTAAGTGGCAAAAACTTTAGAAAAATTAGAGTTAGGAAACTTGACATAAAAATTTGAATAAGTTATCTATATTATTTCAAAAATATGTAACAATATAATCTGTAGAAAATTGAATTTAGTTTCTAAAATACTAGGTTTATTTAAAAAAAATATATCGGTGAAAATTTGAAATTTCAATGCGATTATTACCATTTCAAGGAAAAAAATAAGAAGTAGATTAATGCAATGAGCCACCCTAACCCAATAAAATAAAATGATAATATTTTTTTATAGTATTTTAGAAATAAGTAGAGGACTCATGTTTGGATGTGATGCATATTTTTATAATTTTTTTTCCAAGTAAATAATTAATTATGTTTTTTATTACAACTTTTAAAAATAAAAACTTGTATGTTTGACCACCTTAACTTGGTCAAAACTTCATGAAATACATTTTTTTTTTTTAGTCCTATAGTATGTGAAGCATAGAATGTGATGCATGTGTTGGATTCAAAAAATGGGATCGTTTGAAAGCTATAGATGTTTTTCAATTGGTTATCAATCAACACTTTAGTTGTAATTCAAATAGAAAATGAATAATAATTATTTATTAAATTCAAAGTAAAGAATAATTTATATTGGTGGAAAGATGAGAATCTCTTTAAAAACCCTTTTCATTTCATCAATTTTGGGTAAAAAAAAAGTCATCAGCCACATACCCTACAAATACCCATCATATTGCCACTTTTGGCCCATCATGATCCTACACATACAAAGGAAAAGAAAGAAGAAACATTTATGGCAATGAAGATTGAAGATGATCCAGATAGTGATGGTTCTAATGAGTTGGAAGTGAATTTCACTAGAAAGTTGATGAAAAGTATCGATAAGTATAAAGGTATGTTTCCCTTTAAATGTTTTAGTTGTGGTAATATTGGTCATTATGCTTTAGGATGTATGAAGAGAGTTGTACATAAGAAGAACAAGGATTATAAAGATAAGGATAGAAAGGATAAGAAATATAAGAAGTTGTATTATGTTAAAGAAGAAGCTAGAATCTATGATGATGAATCTTATTATGAGGGTGATGATAGTGAATGCTTATTTTTAGCTTTAGAGAATAAATCTATGTTTGCTAACCCTAGAAAATGTGCAAGGAAGAATGTTTGAGAAAACAAGAAGAATGGGATAGAAGGTACTATGGTCACAACCTTTCATGCTATGTAGGATGAAGATTATTGGGTGATTAGTAGTGGATGTTCTAATCACATGACTGGTGATAAAAGTAAGTTTACTAAACTTGAAAAGTATGATGAAGGATTGGTCATGTTTAGTGATGATTTAGGAGAAAAAAATATTAGGAAAGGTACAATTAGTTTTGATAGAATACACAACACTGATGATGTATATTAGGTAAAGGGTTTGAGGCATAACCTTTTGATTGTTGGACATATGTGTAGTAAAGTTTTTAAACTCATGTTTCAAAATAATACCTTTGAGATTAGAGAATGATATAGAGATATGGTTGTTGTTGGAAAGAGATCTCATGGAAACATCTATCAGCTTGAAGGTGTGGATGGTCAGTGCCATGTATCTCAAATCAATGAAAGTTGGTTACGGCACTAGAGAATGGGACATGTAAACTTTGATAATATGGTCAGAATTAGTTCAAGAGATGTTGTCTAATGTCTAGCTAGAATCACAAATCCTGCAAATACTATTTATAGAAGTTGTTAGTTAGGGAGACCTACAAGATGTAGCTTTATGGAAAAAGAACAATCTTCTACCAGAATGTTGGAGCTAATTCATAATAACCTTTGTTGTCTGACTAGAATAGGAAGCCTGAATGGTGATATATATTTCATGCTCCTTATTGATGATTATTCATGAATGACATGGGTTGCTTTTCTTAGAGAGAAGACTCAGGCTCTGGATAGGTTTAATGTGTTTAAAGAAAGAGTGGAAAATGAAGTGAATTCATGAATCAAATGTTTGAGATATGATAGAGGTGGAGAATTCACTTCTGGTGAGTTGAATACATTTTGTGAACAACATGGCATAAAATTTTAGTTTTCTTCTCTGAGAACCCCTTAGCAAAATGGAGTAGTTGAGAGGAAAAACTAGATGGTATAGGATTCTACAAGAACCATGATGAAAGAATCAAATGTACTAATTATGTACTCAAGAGAGACAATACACACTATTTTTTATGTTCTTAATAGAGTTTAGATTAGAGGCAACAACACAAAGACTTCTTTTGAGTTATGGAATGGTAAGAATCCTACTGTTAAGTACTTCAAGTCATTTGGAAGCATATGTTACATTATAAGAGATGATGAAAATCTTGGGAAGTTTGATGCTAGATGTGATGAAGGAATTTTTTTTGGGTACTCTACTACCAGCAAATCATATAGATGCTTCAATAAAAGATTGAGAAAGATTGTTGAAAGTGATAATGTGAAAGTGGATGAAGACATGCACAAACCTATTGAGATAAGTGAAGTTGAACCTAATGATCCTATCTATGGACAAGTACCTGAAGAGAATAAGGAGAAGGAAGAAGAAGAGGAAGAAGAATAGACTGAAGAAGAAGAAGAAAATGAACCATAACCTATTTAAGAATCCTAAGTATGTGCAGAAGAATTATCTAGAGGAATAGACAATTGGAGATAAAAGTGAAGGTGTGAAGACAAGAAGTAAATTAGCAAGTGAGGTAAATCTATTTTTACACTTTAAAATTGACCTCTATGAGTGAAGCATGTGAAGATTTGCAATAAATAAAAAAGAATTAGACATGGGAATTAGTTCCTAGACATGTGAATAAGAATGCAATTGGTTTGAAAAGGGTGAATTATGGAATAAGTTGAATGAAAATGGTGAAGTTATAAGAAATAAGGAAAGACTTGTATGGAAGGGATACTCATAATTTGAAGGCATAGACTTTGAAGAAACATTTTCCCTTGTGGCTAGAATGGAAGATATTAGAATGTTTTTGTCATTTTTTGTCCACAAGGATTTCAAAGTATAACAAATGGATGTCAAGTCAGCATTTCTGAATGGTGAATTGGAGGAAGAATTATAAATGGAACATCCTAATGAATTTCAATTATTTGACAAACCGAATATGGTTTGTAAGTTGAAGAAGGAATTATATGGACTGAAGCAAGCTCCCAGAGCTTGGTATGCAAGATTGGATAGATACCTAACAAAGAAAGGATTCAACAAAGCCTTTGTTGACAACAATCTTTACTTCAAAGTGCAAGGTAACAAAATCTTAATAGTGGTAGTAGATGTTGATGATATCAACTTTGGTGGAATGGAAAGCATGTGTAAAATATTTGTAGAAGAAATGCAAAAAGAATTTGAAATGTCAATGATTAGTGAGCTGAATTTATTTCTTGGTCTTCAAGTAAATCAAACTCATAAGGGGATATTCAATTTACAATCTAAGTATGTGAAAGAGCTATTGAAGAATTTTGGAATGGATGATTTAAAATTGGTTAGTTCCCCTATGGTGATTAGATGTGAGCTAAGTAAAGATGATGAATCTGCTAAAACTGATCAGAGCAAATATTGATCTATGATTGGTGGATTGTTGTATTGTACTACTATCAAACCAAATATTATGCATGTAGTATGTTTAGGTTGCATATTTCAAGCAGATCCTAAAGAGGCACATGTTACAACAACAAAGAGGATATTTAGATATCTTAAAGGTACATTGGATTATTGATTATGGTATCTTAAGGGTGTTGATTTCACCTTGGGTGCCTATACCAATGCAGATTAGGCTGGTTGTGTGGATGACCAGAAGAGTACCAATGGGGGTGCATTCTTTCTTGGAAAAAGATTGGTTTCTTGGTTGAGTAAGAAACAAGAATCAATTTCTTTACCCATTACAGAGGAAAAATATATTGTTGCATGATCCTACTACACATACATTTTGTGGATGAAGCAAATACTAAAAGACATTGGAGTGATATGTGATGAGCCTATTCCTAATTTGTGTCACAACACAAGTGCTATAATCATTTCAAAGAATCTAGTTATGCATTCAGGAAAAAAACAAAAATCTATCAGATATCATTTCCTATGATAGGAAGTATTGGAGAATGAATTCAGGTTGGAGTATGCGACAATAAAGGAAAAAATTGCAGATATATTTATTAAGGCTCTTCTGAAGGATACTTTTGAGTATCTTAGGGAGAGGTTAGGGGTCATTTTCCCTCCAAACTAGGTGCACATGAAGGTGCATCAATCTAGTGAATTCGTAGATCCTTCATTTATCTAGACTGATGAATGGGTCTACTCCGCAGGGGGAGTAGAAAAGGTTTTCATTGTTGTAGTATGAGTTGCATGAGTGCACTCCTAAGGGGGAGTGACCAGAGATTTTGATATTTTCCATTGATGTCAAAGGGGGAGAGAGATTCAAGTGAAAAATAATTGAAGAGGAAGAGAAGGAGAGAGTTTTCTTTGATGGTTTTTCACATAATGTGTTTCCATCAATGACAAAGGGGAAAATTGTTGCAAGTATAAGCATATTTGGTGGTGTTCTCATTAATGTTTACATTGATGTCAACATAGTTCATTATACTGCAGATTGTGCATGTATAGTTGAGAATTGTGGAGATGTAAGTACATGGAGCTATCCTTATGATGTTGTAGATGTGCTGAATTAATGAGTTTCCAAGTGGTTTTGAAAAAATTAATAAAGAGAGAAGTAAAAGTTATGAATGTGTTCAAAATGTGCTCTGGTATGTGTTCCACATTTCTCCTATGTTGATCCTATTCTTGTGCAGATCTAAAGAGTTTTTTTTATGATATGATCATGACATCTACTAATTTGTAGCTTCTATTTGATGAAGTGTGAAAATTGTGTTGACCAGTGTGTGAACCATTCTGGTAGAGTTAGCATTCTATTAATGGGAGAAATGTTTTTGCTCTACAGTCCTCTATTGTTCTATTAAATTAGATCCTGAAAATCTGGAATATTTCTTATAATGGTGTTCTCTTGGTTTTGGTGATCTGGAAGTCAAGTTTTAGACTTGTATGTGTTTGTATAGTCAAAGTGGACTAATGGAAGGAGTTCAGTGTTCAAAGATTTTTTCACTTGTTTTAGATGTATTTGACGGAACCTAAGATGTGTTCTCACACATAATAAAGTGTTTTGCATCATCCACGTGCTCTATTTTTGTTGGGAAGAGTCTACATCAATGTTCATTTGTGTTTTCATTAGGTTTGGTCGACCTGGTGTTGACACTTCATTTCAAGAATCAAATTTAATTAAGGAAGCATGTGGTTGATACAAGACATTATTTTTGGTCTTGGTTAAGTATTTTTATTGGTCTACTCTCATTCCTTTCCACCACAGAAATTTTTAGTTGTTGACCTAATTTGAATTTATGAAATGAGGTGTATGTGGCTGTCCTTGGAGAAAGTTTCTTAGGTTGAAGATGGTATAAATGCAATTTGAATTATAAAGAATTAGATAAGGAATTAAAATGAAGTAAGCCACATATCAAAAGAGTAGAAGTGTGCAAAAGTGAGTTGAGGAAACAATACTTCATTGTGTTAGATTCCTTAAGGTAGTGAGCTAAATGTTTCTAAAATCTTTTGATCAAGGCTTTGGATGTGTGTTAATTGTTGTGCTAGATATTTTGTTTTATATTGTATCAGTAGGTAGTGAGGATCCCTATTGTATAGTGAGTCCTTTCTGTTGGTAGTGATCCTTTGTATCTAGATAGTGAGTCCTCTTCTAGGTAGTGATCCCTTGTAAATGAGCCTTTGTAATAAGTTTTTCCATCCCTTTATATTGTGAGTTAATCCTCATCATGGTTTTTTCCTCATTGAGTTTTGCATGTAAAATCTAGTTTTCATTGTGTTAATTTTACTTTTTGTTATCTGCATTTTTTGTTAACACCTAATAACATAACTGTGTGGTTGTGAAGCTAATAAGTATTTAAAGTTTTGAATTTGAATTTGGTGACAACTGGTTCACCCCTCATGTCAATTGTCCTATGCCATTTAACAACTTGATACTTCAATAATGCTCCAAAACACTTGATAATCAACTCTTGAAGGCTCTTGAATTCTCTTCTAAACTAAAAATTGTTGTAAGGATGCTCTCATGAAAGGCTTGGGTGAAAATTATTGAAATAACCTTGTATTTATATGCCAAATTACTCAAAATTAAAACACTAAAGCTGAACTTAGATCTAGCAGAATAAAATCCCACCAAGAATTTGAATTAAATTTAATTTTAAGCCACATGGGACTCATACACCAAAAGTGGCATATGAGTCCCATTAGGCTAAACTATGGGACACAGTTTTCAAGAAATGCTTAAATTCATGTGAAATCAAGATCAGGGTCCAAAAAATTAGGTGGGAGCTATACAAGGCGGTGTATGAGTCCCAAATCAATAAATATTGGTCATACAATCCAAAACACTTGAATTATTATTTGATACTGGTTTCGTAGGATTATCCTTGGAAAGATGCATTATTTAAGGCTTGTGGATGTAAAATAAGGCCAATTAGGCATAAATAATCCCCATTAATAATGAAAACCTAGATTAGTGTGAAAGTGTAGAACACTTTACAACACCTTAAATAAGGTACAATTAAGTTCATTTAGTTTACAAGGGCCCAAGACCTAATGTAAATGTGTTAGACACATTACAAGACTAAATCAAGGCAACATTAAGCTCAATTTATCAAGGAGAATCCAAACAAGTGTGAAAATGTCAGGGATGAAATTTTTTGACACTATATTTATCCCTCACTTTAGTGAGAGGATGAAATTGCTTCAAACTCACACTAAAGTAGACAAACTCTTATCAAGAGGGGTCCAAGTGCACCAATATCAGTAAGATAGGATGATAATGATCAAGAGGGATGATCAAGCCCCTAGGGTCAAGATCCTATGACAAAAAAAAAAAGGAACAAAATAATGCACATTAAAATGATATAAGGAGCAACAACAAGGTAGAAGCATACACTCCTAAAGACAAAGAGAAAAGAAAAATGAAAAGCAAAAAGGGGCTAGATCAAACTTTGATCATTTTCCCATCACAATATGGATAAAATATAGGTTGTTTTTCCAAAAATGCATGCTCACTCTAAGGAAATGGAACTCCAGGCTGTTTGTTTGGTGAGTATCCAAAGTGGTGAGACACATATGCATGTGACTGGTATGCACTCACAAACACAAGAAATTGGCTATTGGAAAGTTGTGCCTAAGTTTGGCTTCTTTTTCAACCAGAGCAAAGCTATACCTCATAATAACTTTGATAAGGTGCCACACAACAATGAACTTTGAGCTTCATGAGGTAAGAAAAACTTTGTATGCTTGAAACTCGTGAACAAACAAGATGGCTCAATAGACATGCAAATTGTTTTATGCAAGGTGGCCATATAACAAAATTTTTAAATGTAACATAGTAAGGTACATTCAAAGGAATCTTTCTTAGTTCGTATAAGGTATTTAAATTAGGTAAAATTGTGCCTAATGTTTGCAAGAGAGGACCAATCAAAGAATAGTAGATTCACAACTTAGGGGATATAGTTTGTTGCATCAAGCCTCCAAAAGGAATATAACATGCTAATAGAGATCATGCTCTTGAGGGAAATCATACCCAATGTCACTAAAAAGTGAAAGATGCATCACATTAAGTAAGAAGAATACACAATGAAACATGAAATACAAAAGAATAATGCCAATGTAAGCCCCCACTTCAAAGAAGTTTCTAAACACCATGCTATGAGCAATTACTTTAAAGTAGCCAATGATAAATTCTAATAAAGAAGACACAAGAGCTAACTTGGAAATCCCTATGACAAGTCATATGTCTCCAAATGAAGCTACACCATGAAATATGAAGGGGTTCCCCCCAAAATGAAACTCAAAAAAATGAGGGATCCATGGATTTGGGGTCAAGATGTTCTTGCTAAAATGTTTTTAAGAGAGCTTGAAACTATCATCATTCTCCAAATACTCATAGAACAAGAAGAATGACATAAAGAGAGCAAAAAATAAAATAAAATTGAGTCAACATGAAAGAGACATGAATACTTTGATGCATTGTGTTATCCCCAAAAGGAAAACACAAGAAAAATGAAAAATTTAAAAGGAAAATATTTTGGGTCAACATGGAAGAGACATGAAAGTCTCAACACCATGCATCATCCCCAAAAGGAAAATACAAGACGAATGAAAAAATATTTTGGTCAACATGGAAGAGACATGAATTTCTCAATGCCTTGTGTCATCCTCACAAGGAAAACAAAAGACAAAGAAAATATAAAGGAAAAGGTAAAAAAAATTTATGACAGAGAAGAATGTAGATACAAAGAGAGGAATGTCACAAAGAGAGAGATGATGCAACAAATATAACAACATAAGGGATCACATTAAGAACATGTAATCACACAAAATATAAAGGAATCATGCAAGAGACTAGTAAGGCACATGGGGGTCAACCTATTAGTAGGTCATCTACATCCTATTCATGCACATCATAAATAGAAGGTGGATAACTAGCCAAGTAGAAAATATCAAGTGTTGAACTAGGGTTGTCACAAAGTTTAATACTTTTTCTAGGAGAATAATCATGTAAGATCGTAGAAGAGGAAACCAATGTATTCAATTCTTTATGGAACTCCTCGCCAATTTTAGCAATCTCCTCCTCATTATCTAAATTAGTCACAATAGGATGTCTAATGATAATGTAAAATGAAGGGTTTAGATACTATTGTGGTTGTGGTATAGGATCTTTTTGTTTCATCAAAGAGGGAGACTCATCGTGTATTAATTCAATCAAGTTTGTATTTTTATTTTCTTTGTTTGTGTCTTCATTTAACCTTCGAGCAAGAGCACAATGCATATGCCTATGCTCTCTAGCATTTCTATTTCTTTTAGTATGACTTTCAAGTTGTGTTTGTGTAGAAGTGGGTTTATCAACCATAGGTTTCTTTTCTTCCCTAAGGGGAGGAACAAAAGGAACCATGGAAGGTCGTTAAATCACTTTCTCTTTAGCTTTGTAAACTTGCTTTATCCTAGGAGACATGATGGGATTATTTTCGTCATTTCTCAATAATTTGTAGGAAATAGGTAAAGAGTATATATTAGGTTGGTGTTGGTTATTTGGAGTTTCTTTAGGCCCAATCATGGTTTTGTCAAGGATTGTAGGTTGGGTCATAGGTTGAGGCATGTTTTTAAGGGATAGTTTTTCTATACATTTTTCCTTGAACTTTTGATAGTATTTGAAAAAGAATTCTTCTCAAGGTTTAATAGGTTCCTTAGGGTCAGGCCAAAATAAATCTAATGAAAGGTTCCCTCCTAAGGATAAAGGATTAAAGCCACTATGACACACAATAAATATTTTATTGAAAAAGGGAAAATTTAAGCATTTGTTCATGACTATGGGATAGCTTCCATAGAGCATAGCCATAGATAACCATGCTTCACATGGAATTGGTTCAATGTCAATATGATGGAGAATGATACATCTAATATTTTCGGTGCTATTTGTAAAGGTACAGTGTTTTATCCCATTGTAGGGAAAGAAAAACAATTATGTGTTTTTATCTAGACTTTCAATTTATCATAAGTTTCTTGATAGAGTTCTTGCATGATTAGGAATTCCTCAGTGATCACATTCTCTTCACAGATAGGATCAATTAATATCCCATTAGTGGGATTATCATTGATTCAATCAGCTATGTAAAGAGGACCATTAGGTGAATTTTAAATAATATCTCTAGAGGATAAATCAATTTCAATAAGCTTTTTAATTTGACCCTTATGAGGTTGAGTTTTGATCAATGTAATCAAACCTTTTTCAATACTATCCATAGGACCTTGTTCAATGGTATCCATAGGACTTTGTTGAATTGTATCCATGTTTTCATTATATGTGTCAACTCTCAACACATCATTCTTTGAAGTTTCACTAGTTTTGACAAATGAAATATTATGTTTTGGCATAGGGTTGGTAAAAATTTTCAAATTTTGATTAGGAGAGGAAACATAATTATTTCCTTGATCATTAACACCTACAACTAAAAGATGGCCAAAATCAATGAGGTCTTGCACAAGATGCTTAATATGCTTACAGTGTTCCATGTCTTGTTCATTTTGTTAGTGATAATGGCAATATGAATTATATCTAAATTTCAAAAGTAAAGGTTTATTAGGATCGAGAATTTTAACAAGAGAAAAGGTGACCATATTTTGTTCTAAAATTCATGACATTGTGTTTTGGAGGGTATTTGGTAAAGGAGTGAATTGTATAGCTAGATCCCCAAATATGAAAGGAGTTGTCCTCCTTATGCTAGCCACTTAGGTATCAAAATGTTGAGTTTTTTTTTAGAGGTATTTAGTTGAAGGAAGCCTTTATCCTATTTTTAAAAGGTTGATAATTTTTTTGGTTTGCTGATTTGGACTTCTCAAGACATCTAAAGGTGGGTTTTGTTTCACATCTACTAACTGAATTTTGATAATCATGAAGGGCAGTACATAAGTGAATGAAAGAGGGGAATTTCATTATAGTATTCATATCTTTTATCTTACTTTGTAAGATCTCAATGCAAATCCTTTTAATGTGAGGGTTATGAATCTTTACATCGATTTAGGAGTAAACTAATTGATATCATGAAATAAAGTGGGTAATCTTTTCCTCTTCTTTTTGCTTACATCTCATCAAATCAGCTAAGGTCATATTAGGAGTCATATGCACTTGGAAATGGTTTATAAAGGCCTATACAAGTTCCTTGAATGAATGAATTGAGTGTTGGAATATGTTGTCATTGATTTCTAAAGGGGATCAAAGGAGAAATGTATTGATCCTGTACAAAAGTGCATATAGTTGTATGGGGCTCCCACTCCCTTCACTTCTTCTCAAGTATCTCCATCCCACCCTAACTAGAGAACACACATTCTCTGTCTCTCTCTAATGTCTCTCCATCACCCCGCCTCTCTCTCTCTCTAAGGTCTCTCCCTCCCACCTCCTCTCCCTCTTTCAAGTCATTCCCTCCCACCCTAACTAGATAATATTTCTCTCTTCCTCGCGGCCCCTATATCTCATCTATCTCTACCACCCCCTCCCTCTCCTTGCTCCTTTCCCTCTCTCAAGTATTTCCCTCCCACCCTAACTAGAGAACTCTCTATCTCTCTCTCAAGTCTCTCCTCTGTTAAGTCTATCCCTCCCACCATAACTAGAGAACTCTCTCTCTCTCTCTCTCCTTCTATCTCCCTCTACATCTCTCCCTTTCTCTCTCCCTCTCTCCCTCTCTCTTAGTTATATCCCTACCACCCCCTCCCTCTCTCTTAAGTCTATACATCCCAACCCCTCCCCTTCTCTCAACTCTCTCCCGCCTTACCCCCCCTCTCTCTAAAGTATCTCCCTCCCATGCTAACTAGAGAACACACACACACACTCTCTCTCTCTCTGGTCTCTCCCCCACACCCCCTCACTCTCTCTCTCTCTCTATCCATCTATATCTCTCTATCTCTCTCCCACTCCATATATGTCCCTCTTCGTCTCTCTCCCTCCCACTGTAACTAGATAAAACTCTATCTCTCTCTCTCTCTCACCCTATCTCTTAGGTCTCCCTCTCCCACCACCTCTCCCTCTCCCAAGTCTCTCCCTCCCACCCTAACTAGAGAACACAAACACTCTCTCTCTCTACCTCTCTCTCCCTCTCTCCCAGGTTTCTCCCTCCCACCCCCTCTCCCTCTCTCGGGTCTCTCCCTCCCACCCTAACTACAGAACTCTCTCTCTATCTTTGTCTCTATCTCCAAGTTCTCTCCCTCACACTGCCCCTCTCTCTCTCAAGTATCTCCCTCGTACCCCCTCTCCCTCTCTAAACTATCTCTCACTCACTCACTCCTATCTCTCTTCCCTCTACCCTTAACCCTTAAACCCTCTACCCTCTACCCTCTATCTCTCTCCCACTTCCCCACTCTCTCTCTCAAGTATCCCCCTCATACCCCCTCTCCCTCTCTCAAGTCTCTCTCTCACTCACTCACTCTTATCACTCTTCACTCTACCTTAGCCCTTGAACCCTCTACCCTCTCTCTCTCTCTCTTCAAGTCTTTCCTTCATACCACCTCTCCCTCTCTTAGGTATCTTTCTCTCTCACACACTCACTCCCTCTATCCCTCTTCCCCCTAACATTAACCCTGAACCCTAAACCCTTAACCCTTAAACCATAAACCCTTAAACCATCTATATCTATCAAGTCTCTCCCTCCTACTCCATCTCCCTCTCTCAAGTCTCTCTCTCACTCACTCACTCCTATCGCTCTCCCCTCTACCCTTAACCCTTAAATCCTCTACCCTCTACCCTCTATGTCTCTGCCAGTCCCTCCCTCTCTCTATTTCTCTCAATTTTCTCCCTCCTACCCCCTCTCCATCTTTCAATTCTCTCTCTCTCCCTCACTCACACCTTCTATCACTCTCCCCTCTACTGATAACCCTCTACCCTCTACCCTTAACCCTTAAAACCTTAAACCCTTAAACCCTCTACCCTAACTTGCCAATTTGATGAAATTGGGAATGTAGTGGCCTGTTAGAAAAAAAAAGGGTCCAAGAAGTGGGGTCATTAGACCTATTTTTCAAATAGACAAGATAGGTTTCAAAATTCATCAAATTGCCAAGCTACTGGACCAACTGGCTTGCCAATTTGGTGAAATTGGCAATGTAGTGGCCTGTTTAAAAAATGGGGTCTCCTAGTGATTTACATCACCAAGAGACCCCATTTCTTGGACCCATTTTTTCAAATAGCGCAAGTTAGGTTGCAAGTTTCACTGAATTGGCAAGTTAGTGGGCCCACTGGCTTGCCAATTTGGAGAAATTAGCAATGTAGTGGACTATTTGAAAAAATGGGTCCATGAAATGGGGTCTCTCGGTGATGTAAATCACTGGGAATCATATTTCTTAGACCCAATTTCACTAAATTGGCAAGCTAGTGGGCCCTCTACCCTCTAGTCTTAACGCTCTACCCTTTATCTCTCTCCCACTCACTCCCTCTCTGTCTCTATCTCTGTCTTTGTCTCTCCTCTCTACCCTTAACCATAAACCCTAAACCCATAACCCTTAAATCCTAAACTCCTAAACCCAAAACCCTTAAACCCTCTACTCTCTACTCTTAACCTTCTACCCTCTATCTCTCTCAAGTCTCTACCTCCTACCTCCTCTCCCTCTCTCAAGTCTCTCTCTTACTCACTCACTCCTATCTCTCTCCCCTCTACCGTCTACCCATTGTCTCTCTCCCACTCCCTCCTCTCTCTTTCTCTCAAGTCTCTCCCTCCTACCCCATCTCCCTCTATCAAGTATCTCTCTCTCACTCACTCACACCTTCTATCTCTCTCCTCTCTACCCTTAACCTTTCTACCCTAGCTTGCCAATTCAATGAAATTGGGAATGTCGTGGCATACTTTAAAAATTGGATCCAAGAATGGGGTCTCACAAGGACCCTATTTTTTCAAACAGGCAAGTTAGGTTGCTGATTTCATAGAATCGCCAAGCTAGTGGGCCCACTAGCTTGCCAATTCAGTGAAATTGGAAATGTAGTGGATTGTTTGAAAAAGTGGGTCCAAGAAATGGGGTCTCTTGGTGATTTATATCATTGAAAGACCCCATTTCTTGGACCCATTTTTTCAAACAGGACAAGTTAGGTTGCCAATTTCACCAAATTAGCAAGCTAGTTTTGTCACTAACTTGCCAATTTAGTGAAATTAGCAATGTAGTGGCCTATTTGAAAAAATGGGTCGAAGAAAAAGGGTCTCTTGGGGATGTACATCATAGGGAGACCCTATTCCTCAAACCCATTTTTTCAAACAGGCCAAGTTAGGCTCCCAATTTCACTAAATTGGTAAGCAAGTGGGCACTCTACCCTATACTCTTAACCTTCTATACTTTATCTCTCTCCCACTCACCCCTTCTATCTCTGTATCCTTGTCTTTATCTCAAGTCTCTACCTCACACCCCCTCTCCCTCTCTCAAGTATCTCTCACTCACTCACTCCCTGTATCTCTCTCCCCTCTACCCTTAACCCTAACCCTAAACCCTTAACCCTTAAACCCTAAACTCTTAAACCTGAAACCCTTAAACCCTCTACCCTATACTCTTAACCCTTAAACCCTTAAACCCTCTAGTGTAGCTTGCCAATTTAGTGAAATTAGGAATGTAGTGGCCTATTTGAAAAAATGGTTCTAAGAAATGGGGTCTCCTAGTGATTTAGACACCAAGATACCCCATTTCTTGGACCCATTTTTTTCAAATAGCAAAGTTAGGTTGCCAATTTCATTGAATTGCTAAGTTAGTGGGCCCACTGCCTTGCCAATCTAGTGAAATTGGAAATTTAGTAGCCTCTTTGAAAAAATAGGTCCAATAAATGGGGTGTCTCAGTGATTTATATCACCGACAGACCCCATTTCGTTAGCCCATTTTTTTCAAATAGTGCAAGTTATATTGCCAATTTCACTAAATAGGAAAGCTAGTGGGCTCACTGGCTTGCCAATTTTGTGAAATTGGAAATGTAGTGGCATGTATGAAAAAATGGGTCCAAAAAATGGGGTCTCCCATTGATGTAAATCACTCGGAGACCCCATTTCTCAGACCCATTTTTTGGAAAGCTAGTGGGCCCTCTACCCTCTATCTCTCTCCCACTCACTCCCTCTCTCTCTATATCTCTATCCCTCTCTCAAGTATCTACCTCCCATCCCCTCTCCCTCTTCGTGGTCTCTCTCTCTCTTAGTCGCTCCCTATCTCTCTCTCCCCTCTACCCTTAATCCTAAACCCTAATACCTTAACCCTTAAACCCTAAACCATTAACCCTTAAACCCTAAACCCTTAAACCTTAAACCCTTAAAACCTTAAACCCTCTACCCTCTACTCTTAACCCTCTATCCTCTATCTCTCTCAAGTCTCTCTCTCACTCACTCACTGCTATCTATCTCCCCTCTACCCTTAATCAAAAATTGTTAATTCAAGTTGTTGAGGTCTAGGCTTTAGGTTTTGGGATATTTTCTCTAAATTAGGTCAATATGACCAATTTTATGTTAAATGAGTCATTTGATTCATGTTAAAGTGTCTAAGGAATATTTAGTGTTGATCTAGCAAAAAATACATTTTGTTGCAAAAGTTGTCAATTGAAAAGTTGTAAAATTGGTATTTTAGGGAATATGAAAAATCAAGTCAATTTAAATGGAAGATAGGAAGTTGCAGCCATTTTTTTTTGGTGGGAATAAGTTTAAATATGCTTGATAACTTCTTGTGAATTGGTAGGAGACGTTTGTAAAGGAGATTCAATTAATAAAATTCTATTATTCCATCAATTTTCTGTTGTTTTTATTATACGTGGTAGCAGCAAATTGTATGCCATATACACCCATTATTTGATCCAAATTTTTTGTGTTTTCTGTAGTAGCTGGTTTTACCTTTCCTTTGAATCCATTTTGAAGGTTTTCTATTAAGTTTTGTGCATTTTATCACCAAGTTACTGAAACTAGTTTGAACTTGCAAATTTAAGGGTTTTTAGCCAATAAAATGGACAATTGACACATTCATCTTTCTATAATCTCTGTGACTTGAGGAATGGGTCTGCATCATATTTAATAAGGTGTGATAATGGTTAGTAAGAGAAGGGGAGGTCAAGAAATGAGATGGGTGTGAAGCCCTAGTATGAAATATTTAGTTTTCCATATGAAAAGAGTGGTTTTGATGTGTCAAATTGAGATTTTGTGTTAGGAAGCATTATTTTTTGTTGAATTAAGTTTTATTAGACTATTTTATACTTTTTTGAAGAGGTGTTATGTTTTTGTAAGGTTGGGAAGTTTCATTTTCAATAAGCTCTAGGTTTTATGAATGAAAAAGGAGGGTTTTGTGGTTTGGCTATTGGGTAATTGAATCTTTGAAAAATAGTGGTGGAATCATGACTTTGAATGCCTAAGAATTTCTGCCCCAAAGGGTTTGAATATTTTGGAAAATATTGGTGAGTGGTTTCTTTGTAAAAGAGGGCTAATTTGATCCCTAAAAGGCATAAAAACCATCTTTGAGTGGGTTGTTACAAAGGGGTCATTGGTGAATTGTTGACATGTTTTTTTGACCTTCAAAATGGTTCCTTGAAATTGGTCAATTCTTGGTTTGAAAGGATAAGATAGTTAATTTGTACCTGATTGATTGATTTCCCATTGCTACTAGGGAAAGAGTTGATTTGATGAAATGAATTTTTTTTATGAGATTATGATTTGATAATTGTTATTGCATATTGGAATTGTGTTTTGATGACTGTAGGACCTCCCTTGATTACATCAAAGTGGTATAAGAGAAAAGGTACTAGGTCTTTGTGGAGAAAAGTTGAAGATTTTGAAATAGAAATTGGAAGGTGAAGAGGCAAGATTGTGAATATGCCTCCAAAAGGAAAGAATACAACAAAGGAGATGAATGAATTGAAGAGGCAATACATAAGAGAGATCAGAGAACTAAAAGAGAGATTGGCAACATTAGAAACCAATAAGAGAAGAGAAGTAGTTGAAAGCAGTGAATTAGAGGAAGAAGATGATGAAGAGTTTGAAGATGTTGAAGAAGAACTTGATACAAAAGATCAGAGAATTGCCATGTTGTTGAAGGAAGTAAAAAGTGACAAGTAAAAGGAAAAAATTGATGTGCAAAAGTTTAGTGGAAATCTGAATGAAGAGGAATTGTTAGATTGGATATCTTCTTTGGATAATTATTTTGAGTGTGAGGATATTCCAGAGGAACAAAGAGTGAAGATTGCAAAAAAAAATTAAAAGGTCATGCACTTGTATGGTGGGATTATCTACAATTAGAAAGAACAAGGAAATGAAAGTCCAAAATTGCGGCATGAGACAAGATGGTAGCTAAGTTAAAAGGTAAGTTTATCCCTTTAGATTATTCAATTCAAATGTTTAAGAGATTTCAAAGTTTAAGTAAAAAGGAAATGGATGTAAAGGAATACACTGAAGAATTTTATATATTGAGTATGAGATCTATCCGCAATGAAAATGAAGATGAAAAAATAGCTAGGTACTTGGGTGGCTTGAGAATGAATATATAGGATGAGTTGGCTTTGGCAAGTCCTAGGGGCGTGGAGGAATGTTATCAAATGGCATTGAAGGCTAAAGATAAAGTGAAGAGAATAGAAGAGAAAACCATAAGAGGAAGAGGTACCACCATGAGGGGAAGAAGAAATTTCTCTACTCCAAGACAAGAAACTGAAAAAATCAAAAATAACCAAGCAAAAGAGATGAACAAGTTGTAGATTTTAGAGGTAGATATAGAGGCACAAGGGGTAGATTTAGAGGTGGAAGGAATTCAAACACTTTTATAGGTAGATTTTATCATTACCAGGAATATGGTCATCCTACTTGGAAGTTCCTTAAGAATATTGGTTCAACTTCAAGTGGAGGAGAAAAGAAGAATGATAGGAGAGCACAAATAGTTCATGAAGATGAAGCTAAAAGTTCAAACTCCAACACACTTCGTGTTGTTCCTGAAGTTGGAGAGATGTTGATGATGAAGAAAAAGGTTTTGAAGACAACAAAGGAGCAAGAGTTGCTTCAAAGAAGGGCCTTATTTAGGACAAATTGCAAATGTAAGAACAAGGTATGCAAAGTGATTGTGGATTCAATTTGTACTAATAACATTGTTTCTAGTGAAATGGTGGAAAATTTGCATTTGTAAAAGGTACCTAGGGAAAGACCATATAGGGTGTCATGGGTTAGTGATAGTCAATCTTTTGTGGTGAGTGAATAATCATGATTTGAGTTTCAGATTGGACAATATAGAGATGAAGTTATTTGTGATATAATAACCATGAATTGTTGCCATATGTTGTTGGGAAGGCCCTAGAAATTTGAGAGATCAACTGTGTACAATGGAAGGAAAAATATATACACCATTGAAAAGGATGGGAGAGAGTTTATTTTACCTCCATTGGTTGAGGAAACAAAAGAACAAGGTGAGATTATTGTGCTTGGGAGAAAATATTATATGAATGTAGATTAAAGGAAGAACATGAGTTTAGCAGCTAGTACAATGCTCGACAGAGATAGGATAGTAGGTATAAGAAGTGAGAGTGCTTTGTAGATAGTGACAAAGAAGAATGTTTATAAGTGGAAGGAAAAGGTACATTGAAGTGTGTCTCGGTTTGAGACAGTACAATGCATGTGTGAAGGGCCTTTGGAAAGGCAAGGAAAAAGTGATGGTATCAAGACTAGGACTGATATGTGTCCTATAATAGGGAATGACATAAAAGGACAGTTAAGGGATGGTGGAATTGATGTGACAATGAATAAGAGGAGAATAAAATGTGATGATGATGTGATACAAGAGTGTAAGGTTGCTAGAATAGTCAAGGAGTAGACAAAAGATGTTAGTAAACAAGTTTATGAGAATGGAAAGGAAGAGGAAAAGAAGACAAAATTTTGTGTTGATGATAGGACAATGGAATTAACATATGCATGCCTAACAAAGGTAGATAAATGTGAAGGTATAGAAGTTTAAATGTTTGACAATAATAAAGTTACAGTTGAGAGGACTGATGGAGAGTGGATAGAGAATGAGGAATAGAGGAAGGTGATGATAGGTGAAGGAGAAAAGTGTATAGGTGTAACAGGAAGCATTACATCAATATTTGAAGTTAGAAAAGAAGAAAAACACCCCAAAGTATCTAGTAAACAGTTGGAGCATAGTACAAGTGTTGGTGAATGCAAGAATGTTGAAGACAATGAAGAATCAAAGCAAGAAGAACCTAATGAAATAAATAAATGAGAACTAAAGCATGAATATCACAAGAAAGCTACAAGAATCTTTCCAAGAGACTTGGAAAATTTTCAAATTGGGGTGTATGGTGCAGTGGTGCCATTAATAAAAAATTGTCAATTCAAGTTGTTGGGTATGTGTAGGATCATGATGGGCCAAAAAGTGGCAATATGATGGGTATGTGGCTGAACTATTTTTTTACCCAAAATTGATGAAATGAAAAGATTTTTTAAAGGAGATTCTCAACTTTCGACAAATATAAATTATGCTTTACTTTGAATTTAATATGTAATTATTATTCATTTTCTATTCAAATTACAACTAAAACCTGATTGATAGGCTGATTGGAAAACATCTATAGCTTTCAAACACTATCATATTTTTTGAATCCAAAACATGCACATTCTATGCTTTGCATACTATAAGATTAAAAAAATAAAAATTGAATTTAATGAAGTTTTGACCAAGTTAAGGTGGTCAGACATACGAGTTTTTATATTTTTTTTAAATTTGTAATAAAAAATTCAGAATTAATTATTTACTTGGAGAAAAATTACAAAAATATATGCATCACATCGGGGCATGAGTCTTCTACTTATATCTAAAATATTATAAAAAATAATTGTCATTTTATTGTGGGTAGGGTGGTTAGAAAGACACCTACTTCTTATTTTTTCCCTGAAATTTAAGTACCACTGCATTGAAATTTCAAATTCTCACCAAATAGATTTTTTTTTTTAAACAAACCAAGTAGTTTAGAAACTACATTCAATTTGCTATAGATTCTATTCTTACATATTTTGAAATAATATAGATAACTTATTGAATTTTTTATGTCAAGTTGCCTTACTCTGATTTTGCTGATTTTTTTGCCACTTAAGGGCCTATTTTTTCCACGATGATCTTGCACATACCTTGTTGAGGTCTACACTTTAGGTTTTGGGATATTTTGTCTAAATAATGTCAATGTGACCAATTTTATGTTAAATTATTCAATTGAGTCATGTTTAGGTGTCTAAGGAGTCATTAGTGTTGATTTAGCAAAAAAAAATTTTTTTTGCAAAAGTTGTCAATTGAAAAGTTGTAAAATTGCAATTTTGGGGAATATGAACAATCAAGTTAGTTTAAAGGGCAGTTAGGAAGTTGTAGAATTTTTTTTTTGGAGGGAATAAATTTAAATAGGCTTGATAAATCGTTGTGGGTTGGTTGGATAATTTTGTAAAGCAGATTCAATTAATAAATTTCTATTATTCCATCAATTTTCTATTGTTTTTGTTGTATGTGGTAGTAGCAGATAGTAAGGCATGTACACCAATTATTTGATCCTAATTTGTTGTGTTATGTGTACTATCTAGTCTTACCTTTCCTTTGAATCCACTTTGAAGGTTTTCTACTAAGTTTCGTGCATTTTATCACCAAATTATTGAAACCAGTCTAAACTTGCAAATTTAAGGTTTTTGAGCCAATAAAATGGAGAATTGACCCATTTCTCTTTCTGTAATATCTGTGACTTGAGGAATGGGTCTGCATCATATTTAATAAGGTTTGATAATGGTGAGTAAGAGTAGGGGGGTCAAGAAATGAGATGGGTGTCAGGCCCTAGAGTGAAATATTGAGTTTTCCATATGAAAAGAGTGGTTTTGATGTCTCAATTTGAGATTTTATTTTGGGAAGCATTATTTTATGTTGAATTAAGCTTAAGAAGATTATTTTAGACTTTTTTTAGGATGTGATATATTTTAGTGAGGTTGGGAAGTGTCATTTTCAATAAGCCCTAGGTTTTGTGAATGAAAAAGGAGGGTTTTGTGGTTTGGCTATTGGGTAATTGAATCTCTAACAAATAGTGGTGGAATCCTAAGTTTGAACACCTGATAATTGCTTCCCCAAAGGGTTTGAAGAGTTTGAAAAATATTTTTGAGTGGTTTTTTTGTAAAAGAGGGCTAATTTGAGCCCTAAAAGGCATAAAAATCCTATTTGAGTGGGTTGTTACAAAAGAGTCATTGGTGAATTGTTGATATGTTTTTTTGAACTTCAAAATGGATCCCTGAATTTGGTCAAGTATTGGTTTGAAAGGATGAGATAGTAAAGTTGTACCCGATTGAGTGGTTTCTCAATGCTACTAGTGAAAGAGTTTATTTGATGAAATGAAGAAGTTTTGATAAGATTGTGATTTAATAATTGTTGTTATAGATTGGAATTGTGATTTTTTGATTGCAGGACCTCCCTTGATTACATCATTGAGGGTATAGGGCTAAGGGATTAGGGTGGAGGACCTATAGGGTTGATGATTTTGGTTATTGGGTTGAAGGTATAGGTTTGAGAGATAAGGGTTGAGGGTAGAGCGTATTGGGTATCTACCCTCAACCCAATACCATCTACCCTCAACCCTTAAACCCTTAAACCCAATAAAATTGTCTACCTTAATCGCTAAACCCTAAGATGGAGTGGGGGAGAGAGGGAGTGATGGAGAGGAAATGGAAGGGAGATAGAGATAGATAGAGGGAGGGAGAGAGAGAGTGGTAGGGATTGATTGAACAAGAGGTACATAGAAAGAGGGAGATGGTAGATAGAAAAAATTAGAGAGGGTAGGAGAGAGGGAGGGAGAGAGATGTGAGATGTATATATAGAGAGAAAGGGATAGGGGTTGACTATATAAGGTTGAGGGATTAGGGTAGAGGACCTATAGGGTTGATGATTTAGGGTATTGGGTTGAGGGTATAGGGCTGAGGGATTAGGGTTGAGGGTTGATGGTATTGGGTTGATTGTAGAGGGTAGAAGGTTTAATGGTTTAGGGTTAAAGGGTTTAGGGTTGAGGGTTTAGGGTTGCGGGTAGAGGGTTTTAGGTATAGGTTTGAGGGTATATGGTTCAAGGATTAGGTTGAAGGTCTAATGTATAGGGTAGAGGGTATAGAGGTTGAGGGTTAAGTGTTTAAGGGTTGATATTTGAGGGATTAAGGGTTGAGGGTTGAGAGTTGAGGGTTGAAGGTTAAATGTATAGGGTAGAGGGTAGAGGGTTTAAGGGTTTATTGTTTAAGGTTTGAGGGTTGAGGGTAGAGGATTGAGGGTATATGGTTGAGGAATTAGGGTTGAGGGTATAATGTATAGAGTAGAGTTATAATGGTTGAGGGATTAGGGTTTAAGGGTTGAGGATTGAGGGTAGAGGGTGAGGGTTGAGGGTTGAGGGTTTAAGGGTAGAGGGATTAAGGGTTTAGGGTTGAGGGTTTAGGGTTGAGGGTTAAGGGTTTAGGGTTTATGATTTAGGGTTGAGGGTTTAGGGTTGAGCGAAGAGTGTTAATGGTTTAGGGTATAGGTTTGAGGGTATAGGGGTTGAGGGTTAAGGGTTTAAGGGTTGAGGTTTGAGGGATTAAAGGATGAGGGTTGAGAATTGAGGGTTGAGGGTTTAATGTATAGGGTAGAGGGTTTAAGGGTTTATGATTTAAGTGTTGAGGGTTGAGGGTTTAGGGTTAAGGGTTTAAGGTTGAGGGTAGATGGTTGAGGGTATAGGGTTGAGGGATTAGTGTTGAGGGTCCATTGTATAGAGTTGAGGGTTTAATGTATAGGTTAGAGTGTATAGGGTTTAAGCGTTGAGGGTTTAAGGTTTAAGGTTTAGGGTATATGATTAAGGGTATAGGGTTAAGGTTCCAATGTATAGGGTAGATGATATATGGGTTGAGGGATTAGGGTTTAAAGGTTAAGCGTTGAGGGTTGAGGGTTGAGGTGTGAGGGTTGAGGGTTGAGGGTAGAGGGTAGAGGGCTTAAGGGTTGAGGGATTAGGGTAGAGAGTTTACCTAGGTACAGATTTTACATCACTAGGTCAAGAGACCCCATTTCTTGGACCCATTTTTTCAAATAGGCCAAGTTAGGTTACAATTATCACATAATTGGCAAGCTAGTGGGCGCAGTGGCTTGCCAATTGAGTGAAAAATTGGAAATCTAGTTGCCTGTTTGATAAAGTGGGTCCAATAAATGAGGTCTCTCGGTGATGTAAATCACTAGGAGACCCCATTTCTTAGAACCATTTTTTTTCAAACATGCCAACTTAGGTTGCCAATTTCACTGAATTGGCAAGCTAGATGTCGCACTGGCCTGCCAATTCCTCAAAATTGGAAATGTACTAGCATGTTTGGAAAGATGGGTCCAAGAAATCAGGTCTCTCAGTGATGTAAATCATTGGGAGACCCATTCCTTGAACCCATTTTCTTAATCAGGCCACGTTAGTTTGCCAATTTCATTGAATAGGCAAGCTAGTGGGCCCACTAGCTTTCTAATTTAGTGAAATTGGCAATGTAGTGGGTTTTCTTAAAAAAGAATCCCAAGAATTACATCACCAGGAGTCCCCATTTCTTGGACCCATTTTTTCAAACAAGGCAAGTTAGGTTGCCAATTTCACTGAATTTCCAAGCTAGTGGGCCCACTGGCTTACCAATTCAATGAAATTCACAATGTAGTGCCTTGTTTGAAAAAATGGGTCCAGTAAATGGGGGCCATCTCTCCCTCTCTCTCTCTCTCCCCCTCTCTCTTTCAGGTATCTCCCTCCCACCCCTCCCCCTCTCTCAAATATTTCCCTCCCACCCTAACTAGAGAATACTCTCTCTCTCTCTCTCTCATGTCTCTCCCTTACACACCATCACCCTCTCTAAAGTCTTTCTCTCTCTCCTAAACCTTAATCCCTATACCGTATAAACTTAACCTTAAACTTTCAACCTAATACCCTCAACCCTATACCTGATATCCTAAATTTTAATCCCTATACCCTATAAACTTAACGTTATACCTTCAACCCTACACCTTAAACCATAAACCCTACACCCTCAACCCTCATCCCTATACCCTATACCCTAAACCCTAAATATTATCCCTAAACCCTTAACCCTATAATTAAATGCTAAACCCTACATTAAACCTTGTACCCTAAACCCAATACCCTCAACCCTATACCCAAAATCCTAAACCTTAATCCCTATAACCTATAAACTTAACCCTCTACCTCTAGCCTTGAACACAATACCGTAATCCTCAACCCTATACCTTAAACACTAAACCCTACACCTTCAACCCTCATCCCTCTACCCTATAACCTAAACCTTATAACCTAAGCCATGAACATCATCCCTAAACCCTATACTTAAACCCTAAACCCTACATTCAACCTTGTACACTAAACCCTAAACCCTAAACCCTCAACCTCAATCCTAAATTGAATACCCTCAACCCTATATACCCAATATTCTAAACCCTAATCCATATACCCTATACACTTAGCACTATATGCTCAACCTTGAAAACTATCCCTCAACCCTCGACCCTATACCTCAAACCCTAAACCCTACACCCTAAACCCTCAACCCTCATCTCTATACCCTACACCCTCAACCTTATACCCTAAACCCTAAATATTATCCCTCAAACCTATACTTAAATAATAAACCCTACACTCTCAAGCATTAACCCTATACCTTATACCCTACACCCTACACCCTAAACCCTAATTCATATACCCTATACACTTAACCTCATACCCTCAACCCTGAACATTATATCTCAAACCTCAACCCTCAAACTTGTACGCAAATCCTAAACCCTAAACCCTCAACCCTAAACATAATATCCTCAACCCAATATGCTAAACTATATACCCAATATCATAAACCATAATCCATAGACCCTATACACTTAGCCTTATACCCTCAAATCTAAACACTATCCCTCAACCCTCAACCCTATACCTTAAACCCTAAACCTTAAACCCTCATCCCTCATCCCTATACACTATACCATCAACTTTATACCTAATATCCTAAACCCTAATCCCTATTCCCTATACACTTAACCCTATAACATCAACCCTATACCTTAAACACTAAACCTTACACCCTCAACCCTCACAGGGGGAGAGAGAAAGAGGGAGAGGGAGGGATTAGGGAGAGAGAGAGAGGGGGGGTTGGGAGGGAAAGAAGAGATAAAGATAAGTAGAGAGGGAAGGAGAGGTAGAGAGACATGAGAGATAAAGAGTAGATAAGGAAGGACAAATCGAGGGAGAGGTATGGAGGGAGAGAGAGGGAGGTGAGAGAGAGGTGAGATATAGAGAAATAAAGAGAGTGTGGTAGGGAGTGATAGAGGGATATATGTTTAGAGAGGGATAGGTGAGATAGAGAGAAGTAGAGAGAGATAGAGATAGAGGGAAGGAGGGAGGGTTGGGGAGAGAGGGGAGGAAGGGAGGGGTGAATAGGGATAGGTGAGATAAAGATAAGTTGAGAGATAATGGTGAAATATAGAGGAGAGAGTTATAGAGAGGGAAAGAGAATCATGAGATAGAGGGGAGAGAGTGAAATAGAAAGAGGGTGAGGGAGGAGTGAGAGAGAGAAAGAGAGAGATAGATTAGTAGAGGGAGGGAGTTGAGAGATAGATATTAGATAGGGGAAAAGGTAGGGAGCGAGACATCTACTGAGAGAGAGAGGGCTAGGGGAGATAAAGATAATTAGAGAAAGGACATGTATATAGAGACAAGTAGAGAGAGAATAAGGGAGGGAGAGAAGTGAGATAGAGAGGTGTAGAGAGAGTGGTAGGGTGTGATGGAGTGAGAGGTAGGTAGAGAGGGATTAGGGAGATAAAGAGTATAGAGGAAAGGGGAGGGAGAGGTATGGAGGGAGAGAGAGAGGGAGGTGAGATATATACCAATAAAGAGAGTGTGGTAGGAAGTGATGGAGGGATATGAGGTTAGAGAGGGATAGGCTAGATAGAGATAATTAGAGAGAGATAGAGATAGAGGGTAAGAGAGAGGGTGGGCAAGAGAGGGGAGGAAGGCAGAGGTTGTTAAAAAAAAATGGACAACAACTAAGAGGGGGGTGAATAAGTTCTCACAAATTATTTAAACTTTTCAAAATCTACTTAAGCTAATCTTATATCTGGTGAATGAACAATAAACCATAAACAATCAACACATCAAAAACACAGAGAACACCAATATTTTTATATGGAAACCCTGTTAGGGGAAAAACCATGGTGGATGTTAGTCAACAATATTATACCCTGTTAAAAGTATAATGAAAAATAATGGGAATGCATATGCATTCAGTCACACTACCTATAGCTCATTGCTCAATTACAAGATTTCTCACTTCCCAAGAAATTTTTTAGATTAAAACCATCCAGATTGTTAACTGAGAAAATAGCTTCTTCAAAACCCTTATTACAGTTCTAGTTAAGCACAAAAAATCTTCTTCACACTTCACTCAAACTTCTGCTCACTCTACTTTTCAATTGAATGATTAGAATACTATTCACACATCTACACTTTCTTTGGCACACACTAACTTCGCTCAAACAATCGATGTTATATATCTACAACATTAAATTACATCAAAAACTTAGTTAGCCAAAAATATAAAACATATTTTCAATGTCAACCCAAATTCAGAAATAAATTTTCACTGTGGATCAAATACCATCGACTAATATCATGATGCGACCCAAAAAAATACACTCAATTGCACCAAACATTCAATTTTAAATCTTCAAGGATTCGCAACACCCTACACCACTATATCGGTCGAGAACACAAAAATTGAACATATCGAGAAAAAATCTTCAACCATGAGCACACCGATCAACACAGACATACAAAAAGGATAGAGAATGATATAGAAACATCCACAAGTGACAAGAACTAACATATAAATATCCACAACAAATAATATTACCAGAATTACAAAAAAATCAGTTAGGAATAGTGACAGAGAGCACTAAAACACTGTCATAACACAACTATTCATAGCACAGTCAAATCTTCACATGAACCTATGAAACTTCTGGTGGATAAACTAGATGCACTGAATATAAAACCCTTTAATCCACAACAATTGATCTTCAATGCATATAACAAGACACCTTCATGACCTTCACTAAACCAGTGAGAACTTGCAATACTTACTTTTACAATTTTCTCAATATCCTTGACATATACAACCTTCAATACATCAAATTCTAATAGTGTTGACAACAATGAAAACCACATATAAACAAAACAATAACAACATCCAACAATCTCCCCCTTTCAAATTGATGGAAACATATGATGTTAAAAACACCATGAACCCAACTCTCAATTAGCAATTACTCCTTAGATTCTAACTCTTCTTCCTTAACCTCTTCTACATTATCTTCGCACATGACTCTTCACTCCAGGTAAGAAATAGTTTTTCACATTACTCTTCTCCCCCTTTGAAATCAATGGAAATGATAAGCATTTTATTTCCACATACAAGCTTTGAACCACATATCTTCACATCTGACTATTCCCCCTGAGTAGCAGCCTATGAAACATCAATCTAGATTAGGAAATATCTATGAAGCACATAGATTGATGCAAGAAAATTCATATTTAGTTTATATCAAGAGGGGTAATCACCCCTTGCATCCCTTTGAGATACTCAAAAGTATACTTTAGAAATGGCTTGATGAAAATGTATGCAATCTACTCTTTGGTAGGAACATACTCCAGTCTAACTTCTTTCTCACTCACTTTTTCCCTTAAGAAGTGAAACTTGATTGATATATGCTTTGTCTTAGAGTGTAGCACTGAATTCTTTGATATGTTTGTTGCAATTATTTGCCACAGTATATGGCAATAGGTTCATCATATACTACTCTAATATCTTTCAACATCTATTTCATCCACATCATTTGAGTAAAGTTGTTTGCAGTAGCAATATACTCTACCTTAGCAGTAGATAGAGAAATGGAATTCTTCTTTTTGCTCAACCAAGACAATAACTTCTTCCCTAGGAAGAAGGCACCACCACTAGTACTCTTCATGTCATATACATCTCCTGCCCAATCTGCATCATTATATTCATTCAAAGTAAGATCATCATCTGTAGGATACCAAAGTCCAAAATCAATTGCTCCTTTCAGATATTTGAAGATTATTTTTACAACAATCACATGAGACTCTTTTGGATCAACCTGAAATCTAGCAACCATACATACAACAGTCATAATGTCTTGTCTAGTCTGAGTTAAGTAGAGAAATCCACCAATGATTGACATGTATATTGTTTGATTTTCCTTAGGAGAATCATCATTCTATTTTAATTTTCATCTAGTTACCATTGGGGTACCAATAGGTTTCCAGTCTTCCATACCAAACTTCTTCAACAACTCTCTTACATATTTGGATTGAGATATGAAGATCCCCTTGTCTAACTGAGTAACTTGCAATCCTAGAAAGAACTTCATCTCTCCAATCATACTCATCTCAAATTCATTCTTCATTTCATCAACAAACTTCATACATAGATTATCATCTCCTCCAAAAATAATGTCATCAACAAAGACCTCAATAGTTAACTCTTTGTCATGATCCAATTTGAAATACAAGTTGTTGTCAGTAGTACCTTTTATTGAATCCAAGATTTAATAAGTATTTGTCTAGTCTATCATACCAGGCTCTAGGGGCTTCCTTGAGTCCATATAGAGCTTTCTTCAATTGACAAACCATGTTTTCCTTATCAATTAGTTGAAATCCATCTGGTTGTTCAATATATACTTCTTCTTCTAGCTCACCATTCAAAAAATTTGACATCACGTCTATTTGATAGACTTTATAGTTCTTATATGCAGCATAAGAAAGAAGTAACCTTATAGCTTCAATTCTGGAAACATGGGCAAATGTTTCTGCAAAATCAATACCTTCCATTTGTGAATACCCTTTACATACCAATATTTCTTTATTCCATACCACTTCACCTTGTTCATTTAGCTTATTCCAAAAGACCCATTTAGTAGCAATCACATTTTTATCTTCAAGTCTAGGAACAAGTACCCATGTATTATTATTTTCAATCTGAATTAATTCTTCCATCATAGCTTCCATCCAATGTTCATCATTACATGCTTCATTGAAATATTTAGGTTCAGTCTTGGAAATCAGACAATACTCTTCTGCAATCTTTCTTCTAGTTTGCACACTTTTATTCTTGTCTCCTATAATTTGATTTTCAAAACGATTTCGCTTTACATACCTCAAAGTTCTAGGATTCTCTTGAACTTCTGATTCTTCTATTCCTTCTTCTGTACTTGCACTTCTCTCTACTTCGTGACTACCTTGATTTATTGAAACAAATGAAACATATTGAACATATGGCATAGTTTGAAGTTGATTATATTTCTGAGCATTATTCCCTTTGTTTGTACTATCTTCCTAGTCATCTAAATCATATCCACAATATCTGGATAATTTAGTAGGGTCCTCATCAACTCTGACATTTTCACTCTCAACCATTTTTCTTAATCTTTTGTTATGGCACCAGTATGGCTTTCTTTTAGTAGAGTAGCCTATAAATATTTCTTCATCACTTCTTGCATCGAACTTTCCTATATCAGCATCTCTCTTGATATAACACTTGCTTCCAAAGATCTTGAAATATTTAACACTAGGATTATAACCAAACCATAGTTCAAAAGGAGTCTTACCAGAATTACCATTTCAATTTACCTAGTTTAATGTGTACACAAAAATGTTTACAAATTCACTCCAATAGATGTGAGGCATATTTCCTTCAATCATCATTGTTGTAGTAGCATCTAGAATTGTTTTGTTCTTCCTCTCTGCAACTCCATTCTGTTGAGGGGTTCGGGAGTAGATATTTATCTTATGATTCCATTCTCTTCACAAAAACAATTAAACTCCCTAGAGGTGAACTCACCACCTCTATCTAACCTTAAACATTTTATTTTCATAATTTTCTCATTCTCTTCCATAGCTTTGAAACTTTTGAAATTTTCTAATGCTTCACATTTTTCTCTTAAGAAAGCAACCCATATCATTCTAGAATAATCATCAATAACTAACATAAAGTACCTTTTCCAATGGAGACTTATGACTCTGGAGGGACACATAGATCGGTATGCACCAAATACAATAATCCATTTCAATGATGTTGTTTGCTCTAAAAAGAAACTCTAGTCTATTTTCCCATTTGACACTCCTTGCAGATTGTGTTAGTAGGATTCACTAGCTTAGGTAGATCTCTTACTGCTTGAGTGGAACTTACTTTAACAATGTTATCAAAATTCACATGACACAACCTTTTATGCCATAACCATGTTTCATCTACTTGAGAAATTAAACAACTTTCACTAGCAGCATTCAGGTGAAAAATATTACATTTTGTATGTTTACCTAAAGAAATTACATTTCCAAAGCTTCCAAATATCCTGCATCTTCCATCTTTGAATTGGAGATCATAACCCTTGATAGCAATGAGAACCCAACTATCTTCATTTCCATTATCTTTATTAGACTCATCATTAGTCACTCCATCAACAAAGTAACATTTATTTTGGAATCTAGATTTGTAAGGCTTAGATCTAGGATCTCTTTCAAGACACCTTGATGGAAAATGACCTATTTTACTGCAAGAAAAAAAAGTTGATAGGAAACTTTCCTTTATACTTACCTTGTCCTCTACCTTATTTCTTTACAATCAGTGCTTCCAACTCTTCTACTTCTCTTTCTTCATCTTCAAGTTGTTTCGTTTCTTCCTCATACTAGAATGTCTTTCTAGAACTCTCTCCTAGATCATATATTTTCATGTTTCTTTCACATATAGTATCCTTAAATGTAGTTTCATTTTTGGGAATAGATTCACCAAATTCACTCAACTCAAAGGCAACATGATTACCAATCAGTGTATCCCTTGTCGCATTCATCAATGATCCAGTTTCTTCAATAGCATGAGCCTTTTCTTTCTAGGAGGGAGGCAATGATCTGAGCACCTTAGCCACAATTTCTTCCTCATCCAGGGTACCACCAGCAAATCTCATACCCATCACTAGCTCATTTACTCTCTACATAAAAGAAGGAATATTTTCATCTTCACCCATCTTCAAATTTTCATACTTGCCTTTCAAAATTTGTAGGTTAGCCATCTTCACATGTACATTTCCTTCATACAAAATTTCCAGGTTCACCCACTTCTCATGAGCTATCTTCAGACCTAACACATTTGTCATTTCTGAATCTGTTAGAGCACTCAACAAATCTTCCATAGCCTAGAAATTATTCTCAGCCTCTTTATTCTCATCAGTAGTGGAAGGAACATTCTGAGGAATAACATATGGATTCTTTGTAATCTTCTAGAAGGGTTCACCAATACACTTCAAATGACACTCCATCCTATCTTTCCAAAATGATTAGTTTGTTCCATCAAATCTAGGACTGTCCTTCTTGAATGATGCCATCTCATATCACCTCAAGCTTTTAAAATTCTTCAGACAAACCTGATCTGATACTAATTGTTGGAAAAAAAAAAGACAAACAACTAAGACGGGGGGTGAATTAGTTGCCACAGATTATTTAAACTTTTCAAACTCTACTTAACTTAATATCAAATCTGATGAATGAACAATAAACCATAAACAATCAACACATCAGAAACATAGAGAACACCAATATTTTTATGTGGAAACCTTGTTAGGGGAAAAACCATGGTGGATGTTAGTCCAAAATATTATACCCTATTAAAAGTATAATGAAAAATAATGGGAATGCACATGCATTCAAGAACACTACCTAGAGCTATTTGGTCAATTACAAGAGGGCTCACTACCCAAGAAAGATTTGGATTAAAACCATCCAAATTGTGAACTGATAAAATAGCCTCTTCAAAAGCCTGATTACAGTTCCAGTTAAGCATAGAAATCCTTCTTCACACTTCACTCAAAATTATTCTCACTCTACTCTGCAATCAAATGATTAGAATGCTATTCACACATCTGCACTTTCTTTAGCATACATTCAATCTTATGCACACACTAACTTCACTCAAAAAATCACTCTTATATATCCGCAACATGAAATTACATCAACAACTTAGTTGTCCAAAAATATAAAACATATTTTCAATGTCGGCCCAAATTTACAAATAAATTTTAATGTGGATCAAGCATCATCAGATAATATCATGATGTGACCCAAAAAAATACCTTCAAGTACACCAAACATTCAATTTTAAATCTTCAAGGATCCACAACATGCTGCAACCATGGTGTCAGCGAAGAACACACAAAATTGAACATACCAAGAAAAAATATTCAACCAGGAGCACATTGATCAACACAAACATACAAGGATAGAGCATGATCTAGAAACATCTACAAGAAACAAGAACTAACAGAGAAATATCCACAACAACTGATATTACCAGAATCACACAAACTTCAATCAGGAACACTAACAGAGACCACAAAAACACTGTCAGAACACAATTTTCCATAGCATGATCAAATCTTCACATGGACCTCTGAAACTTCTAGTGGATAAACTAGATAAAATCAACAAAAATCCCTTTAATCCACAAGAACTGATCTTTAATGTACAAAACAAGACACCTTCATGACCTTAACTGAACCACTGGAAACCTGCAATACTTACTTTTACAATTTTTTCAATATATTGGACATATACAACCTTCAAAACATCAAATTCTAATAGTGTTGACATCAATGAAAACAACATATCATCAACAAAATCACAACATCCAACAAAGGTAAAAAGGGATAGGTGAGATGAAGATAGGTAGAGAGAGAATGTAACATATAGAGAAGTAGAGAGTTATAGAGAGGGAAAGAGAGAATGGTGAGATAGAGAGGAGAGAGTGAGAGAGAGAGAGGATATATTGAGAGAGAAAGAGGGTGAAGGGGGATTAAGAAAGAGTGAGAGAGAAAGAGAGAGGTAGAGGTAGGGAGAGGAGAGATAAAGAGTAGATAGGGGAAAAGGTAGGGTGGGAGACATCTAGTCAGAGAAATAGAGAGGGCTAGGGGAGATAAATATAATTAAAGAGGGAAGGGGATGTGAGAGAGAAGTAGAGAGAAAATGAGGGAGGGAGGGAAAGAAGCGAGATAGAGAGGTGTAGAGAGAGTGTTAGGGAGTGATGGATGGAGAGGTAGGTAGAGAGGGGAGGAGAGGGAGAGGTATGGATGGAGAGCTAGGTAGAGAGGGATAGAGTGAGGGAGATGTAGTGAGGGAGAAAGAGGTGAGATAGAGAGAAATAGAGAGTGTTGGAAGGAGAGGTAGGTAGAGAGAGGGAGAGAGGAAATAAAGATAAGTAGAGAGGGGAGGAGAGGTAGAGAAGAGATAGAGAAAAATAGAGAGGGAATGATGGAGGGAGGGAGAGGGAGGGAGAGATAGAAATTTGAGTTAGAGAGGTGTAGAGAGAGACTGGTAAGGTTTGATGGATGTAGAGGTAGGCTGAGAGAGGGATTGGGAGATAGAGAGTAGATAGGGAAGAAGAGAGGCAGAGAGAACTATAGAGGCAGAGAGAGAGTGAGGTGAGAGAGAGAGGTGAGGTAGAGAGAAATAGAGAGAGTGGTAGGGAGAGAGAGAGAGAGAGAGAGAGGGAGGGAGATAGAGATAAGTAGAGAGGGAAGGAGGGAGGGAGGTAGAGAGAACTGAGGTAGAGAAAATTAGAGGGAAAATGAATGAGAGAGAGAGAGAGGGAGAGAGAGTTAGATAAAGGGATGGAATAGTGAGAGAGAGGTCTAGAGTGTAAGGGATAAAAATAAATGAGATAGAGAGAGAAATAATACAACTTGTTGATTATTGAAATTTGACCTCCTGATTACTAAAATTTGACTTAGTCTAAAATTTGTGAGATCTTCCAAAAACTAGAATTTGCATTATAACTCGTAGAGATCCAAAATCATTCTCAAACATCTTGAAACTATATACATGAAATATAACTTAAAGTATAATGAGAAGAAAGGAAAACAAAAGAGAAGAAAAATAAATTCGATGTAGATCAAAATGCGATAGTGTTATAATGTACTCGTGTTTTGTCAATGCATTCAAAAAATGTAAAAACATGGTCAAAACTAAGATATAATGTGACTGCATTATAACGCATGTGTGTTATATCTTGCTTTGGGAATCCCTAATCCTTGGGATTGGTATTTTCCTTGGAATACCAACCCAAAGGCTTGGAGGGCATTCCCAATGACTAGAGACGTGTTTTTGAAAATTATACAATATTTCACACAATTAGGTTCATGCTCACAATCAAGATGGCATGTGGTTCAATGTCGAACAAATCAAACACCTGGGTAATGTTAGGTTCTCTCTTAGCTATCCAATTATATATTTTTTCACTTTCTGACAATGTTGAGCCTTTCATCTATAATTTATTTTGTTTGTGTGTCTCTTTTTTAGTAAAGAGAAGTGTTTGGTATTTTTTTATTATAAATTAACCATAAGAGATATCAAGTTTCCACAATCCATAATTATGAATCAATTTTTCTTCTGGTTTTGATTGTGTTTGAGTTTTTTGTCATTAATGTTTCGGATCACACTCCATGATCCATCATCAGGATGAGAGAGAGCATGATGATGGATCATGGAGTGTGATCCGAAATGTTGATGATAAAAAAATCAAACACAATCAAAACCAGAAGCAAAATTGATTCATAAATTAACCATTCATCATGCTCTCTCTCATCCTGATGATGGATCATGGAGTGTGATCTGAAACGTTGATTACAAAAAACTCAAACACAATCAAAACCGGAAGCAAAATTGATTCATAAATTAACCATTCATAAAAATTTAAAATAAATGAAAATTTTAGAAACTAAACTCCATTCTACAAATTAAAAAAAAATTAAAAAAATTAAATTAGTTTACAAAATTTGTAGTGGTAGCACAGCCAAAATTATATTTTTCAGGAAGTGTCCACTTAGAAAATTAGTAAAAAATAAAATATTCATTAAAAAATTATCAGAAAAATCATGCATCAACTACATACTATTAGCTAATTTCTCACTAGAGTGATTTTCAAAATACTATAAAAAAATTCACCTTGCTAGGGACATACAAGAGTTGCTATGTTATGTTTTTCTGACAAAAACAACACCAATTTCTGTAAATTCCTCTTTTGAACTGCTTGATCTCAACCATTTTCAAAATAAATTAGTAGTTTAGAAAGTAGACTCAGATCACTTTGATCTGTGTTTTTGTTACATCTCAAAATTTTTAGTGTAACTATCAGCAATTTCACATCCAAAGTCATTATTTCCCAATTTTAGAAAAAAAGTGGTCACTTAAGCCCCCTTTTTTGGAACCATCTTTTTGCACTTACCCTACTATAGGTTGACTCACATGTTCCTTACTAGTCTTATTTTTATTTTCTTTTTCATTTTCTTTGTATGATTGTAGGTGTGCAATGTGATCCCCTGTATTGTTCTATTTGATGTGTCTTCATGTTCATTCAACTATTTGTATCTACATTATTCAATATGTCACAATCCTTTAATTTTTATATGGTCTTGTGTTTTCCTTTTGGGGATGAGACAATGTGTCAAGACATTTAGGTCTCTTCTATGTTGACCCAAAATATTTTTCTTTATTTTCTCTCTCTATGCATCATTCTTGAAGTTTTGTGATTATTTGGGGAATGATGATGTTTTCAAGATCTATAATATCATTGTAGAAAAGACATATGATGACCTTGAATCTATGGATCCCTTATTTGTGATTTTTGGATTTCATTTTGGGGGCACCACCCTTTTCATGATGTAGGTTCACTTGGAAACATATGTTTGACATAGGGATTTCCAAATACTTTCTTATGTCTTCTTCATTGTTAGCAATTATCATTTTCTACTTTAAAGTAATTGCTCATAGCATAGTGTTAGGAATTTCTTTAAAGTGGGGGCATACATTGGCATTATCATTTTGGATATCTTTAAATATATCTTATGTTTCATTGTGAAGTCTTCTTAATTCATGTGATGTTTCTTCTTCTTGGTGGTGTCATTGGGTTTGATTTCCTCTAAGAGTGTGACCTTTCTTTTCATACGACACTCCTCTTAGTTGGGATTCTATACATTGCATTCCCTAAGTTGTGAATATTTTATCTATACTTTTCATCTTTTGGATACATTAAGAATGATGTTCCCTAAGACGAGACATTACATGAACTAACTAAAACCCCTTTCAACATGTATTATCCTATTTTCATTTTTCTCATAAGTGTTTAGAATAACATATCTTTCTAACCTTGTGAAGCTTGAAGTTACAACCCTTTTTATGGCCACCAAACCTAACACACTTTTCTTTCCAATGCAACCTTGTTTGTGTTGGTTGTTTACAATGAACCAAGTAGGTCTTAACAGCTACCTATAATTTTTCCAAACTATATTCTTGAATACCTGCAAGACAGTGGCCAACAAACAGTATATAGCATCTAATTGATGTATCTCCTGCACTTCAGTCTTTGTAAAAACTAGGAGGGTGATCCCACAATGTATATTATACCACTATTTCAGAAAATTCATATGTACATTGCATATTCAAGAAGGTATATTCCCACCCATGGCTAACAAGATGAAATTCTCCAAGAAATTGGCAATTCCTTGAATGAAATATACACCTTAAGTTGAGAATATAAAACAACACAAAATACTACAAATTCAAGATAGATAAATGATTACTTAAAATATTGTTCTCAAATCGAGTAACTTGGACCATGAGAAATAATTAATGGGGTTATGATCAATGCCATTATCTATGGGCTAGGAGTTTTAGAAAATTGAAGTATAAGGTATATTTAATATAGAAAACCCATTATCTAAGTGATTTTACTTTGCAATTAACAAATCTGTAACCAAATTCTTAAGACTATTTATCAGAACCAATGACCCTACACATGAATTCATTGTTTGATTTAATAGTTTTCACTCATTCTAAGAACCAGAGCTAAAACCAAAACATATATCAAATTATGAAATAATGGAAATTAATGAAATGATCTCTAATCAATATTTTCATTAATAATTTGAATACAAAGCCAAAATGGAGAGACTATGGACTTGGAAAATCTCCATTATCATTTATATGTGTTCAAGAACCATACATTTGACAAAAAATTCTATCTAGACTCACAAAATTAGACTAAAGCTTAGCATATTCACTCTGTGTTCTTAACTTTTATAATTCAGTTCTAGAATTCAACAAAAGACCCACACAAATATCCCTGAATTCCTTTTTATAGAAAAAGGGAGCTAAATGAATCTTCAAGCTAGATGTATACATGTCACATTCTAATTGGACTGCTATAAGACATATTCCCTAATTAAGTTATATTTGCATTCTTCAAAATGGAGGGAATATACATAAGACAAAGATTATTTACATTTTTTGTAAGGAGCAACTTTGCATTCCAAAAAGAACATGTCAAAAATAATAATCTTCTTCGTTATAGCACATCCACTTCATCAAGCAAGATGAAAAAATGATGTAGACCAAAAGTGAATTTGCATCTTAGTGAGCATTCCACATCATCAATAGATGATACCTTCTTGTCAAAAATATATTTTATACATTGTAACTTCTAAGGATAGACCTGTACAATACTTGACCAATTATATGTTTCAAATCCATGTTTACAACCGAAATCGACCAACCAATACTCTTCCCCGTTCTTCATATTCCTCATCAAATGGACAGTTGAAATCGATAAGTTTATCTAATGTCTTCTTGTATGGGGAATACTTGGTTATAAAAGAGTTGGATCCCTTTTCAAAATCCTCCAAAGAGATAACAATAAACATCAGCTTTCCCAAAGTGTTATTAGTGAGCAAAATATCTGGCAATGGTGACAAATCTGCCAAATCATAATGAGCTATTAGTTCTCCTATCTTTTGCTCCAGTGGGGCTATCTATCCTTGAAATGTTTACTCACTTAACTCACACACAAATTTATAGGTTGGAAGCACATGATGATGCTTATCTTCACGTTGGCCAGCTCCAACTACTATTATCTTTAATCTTTCAGCTCTTGGGATCCACATGTTTAAGATTGGCACGGCCAACTCTTTATCTGTTTGAGACAATCCTATTGCTTGCATCATCAAGGGGTAACTTTCATGTAAAATATTTAGTCTACCCTGGATCTTCTCATTCAGATGCTTCAAAATATTATGAACAAGTTTTCATGCATTTTCATACATTGTGTCCTTGTCTTTTTCCAACAACTTCTTATATGTCTCTACTTGTAGAAGAAGTTGCTCCCTTGTTTGTTCATCAAATGAGCTAGGACCTAATTTACTAGATTCCTCAACTAAGAGAGATCCCTATCCCAAACTAAATGGAACCATTGCTAAGACCTAACCATGAGGTGAATGCTGGGAAGATGCAATTGGAGACACTGAACGTGGGTGGCTTTAGTTGGGCTGACCTTGTTCTCTTTGCATTTCTCCTCTTTTTTTATAAAATGATAATTCAGTTTCTAATACAACCACCTTCTATTGACTATTATAATATTCACTGAGAATCTCTCAATATTTATTTATGAGGTCATCCCTCTCTATAGTGAGACTTTCCACAATTGCTTTAGTGAACCTAGAAACATTGAAAGCCCTATCTACTGCCTCCAAAGTTGAGGTATTGGCAACTCTCTACACAAGAAATTGTCCACTGAAGTCTGATGGCTATAAAAGGAATTGTTTCCTGGACCCCATAGATAGTGACCATATTACCAATGCATACCAATACTCACTAAATGTTGAACCCCTAAGTTCCATTTCTAGCTCTTCTTCTATTTGCACCAAAGGCCTTTCAGCCCTCCTTATGGAATCTAGGAAAATAGTGTCAGGATTGTTCCATTATGGTAGAAAAAGAACACCACACTTCTTTACAAGCTCTCTGCGATCCTGGGCATTAATCTTTTGAAACTCATTCTTCATAATACTTCTCACATTTTCTTGAATGACACTTTCAAGCAATTTTGGATGCAAAATCCTTTCAGTGGACACTTTCTCTATATATTCTATAGCTTTAAATCTCCACCAAAAATATTTAAATGTAGATGTTTCAATAAAGGAGTCATCTTCTATAAACTCCTTACAAGCTTCTACTCTCAAGTCATCTGTAGTATTTAGACCACTGATGTCAAGTTTTCCCAATCTAAGACTACTTTGTCTTGAACTTGAGGCAATTTCCCCTTCAGGAGGAAGCATTCCTAGTTGCATATCTTAAGGATTGTTATAGATGTCATCCTCGTCTCTATTAGAATATTCAACCACTCCTCTTACCTCAGTTCTTTGCTTCTTTAGAGGTGGTTTCTCGGGAGGGATAAAACTTTCAGGGAGTGATTCAAAATTAATCACAAGCAAAGGATCCTGTGTGGGAGGTGGTGGCAATGCAATTTTAGAAGAATCTACCTTTGGCCCTTCAAAAGTGATAGGAGCTATCAAGTTTCATTCTTCATATATTTTTTTCTTCCTCCTAGAGTAAATTCTCAATTGCTTGGGTGGCTAGTATGTAGGACTTTCTTCCAATGTTACTTCAACATCTTCTTCAACCACCCTTGCCTTTCCTTTATCTATGAATTCCTATTGTTCCCTTAACATTCAAACTACATTTTAAAAATTATCCATAACATCCATGACTTTCCTAAATTCACTAAGTATGTTTGGAAGATGATCATATTTGGGATTCTTCTTCAATTTTTCTTCTACCATCTTCCTATAAGAAAGGTATTTAGCTTTCCTTTCATCTTTTTCTTCAGAGCTAAAAACATTCCTAATGACATTTCAGGACAATCAAAAACATGCAAAAAATTAGCCATTTTCTTATCTACTTTTAGTTTAATGATAAAGCACTCAGGATCATGATTCCTCGGGCACATAGTCATCAACTTATAAGCCGCCAATAGATGTACTATTTTCTTCCATGCCCCTTTCACTAGAACATAATAAGAAAATTATATCCATTCTAGAAAGAATGACCCTTTCCTTGTATCAAGTAGATGCACTATCTATGAAGCTCCTAGTTGCTTCATGATTTCAAGGAATCCTATTCTTAAAAGCATATCTCTTTCCAAGACATATGGGTCCAGACCATTATCATATACTTTGAAAATTATCTTACCAAGATATAAAATTAAGTCTCCCCAATTATGACTCAATCTCAAGTATGGCCTCATCTCCATGGGTCTCAAGAACTCATGAATTTCTCTAGGAATTATTGGTGGTTAATATATAAGGGATCTCTTTATTCTAGATGCAAAAACATTTTGAAACATTAGAAAATTATATTTCTTGTCATCTTTGTCTAAAATTTGGGTCTAAAACTGAACAAGTAGGTGAACACCTTCCTTTTTCCTTCTCAAAGAGATATTCTTTTTAAAAATATTTTTTCCTCTATGCAAAAACATGTGCATTAATAATGAGTACCACCAGAACTTTACCCATTGTTTTCCTTCCTTCAGCTCAACTAGGCCTTTGTGGATGTGTTCTACCAAATAAGTACTATAATAATAGACAATGCTATATGGTGGGTGTTGAAAATGTGTAGCCAAATAACAGTATTCTTTCTGTAAAGTGTCATGTGGGGTACAAACAATGATCTGGCATAGAGAATACACAATATTTCTGAAATAACTAACAAAATAGCTCATTGGGAAAGGCTCAAGCTCCTTGTCATCAATCTTAATCTATCTCTTATGTTTCCCAGTACTAGTCATAGTAGTATGTAGAGGTAACATATTTTTTCTAATGAACACCCTAGTATTGTTGTGTTATTTTCTAATATCCTCCATATCCAAAGGGACCATATATAGACTCCATTCATGCAAGTCGAAGATTTCTTTGATTTCCTTCCTAGTTATCCTTACCATATCTACCCCATCAAATTTCCTAACCACCCTGGAAACCGGGTCATAACTTGAGGCGATATCCTTCAAAAGATAAACATCCATCTATACATCAATTGGGAACAATCAAATTTCCCATATACAACCTCCAAGGGTTATTGAGAGGAGCTCAAAGGTTCCTATTTCTGAACCAATGTTGAAACAACTACCATTCAGTGTATGATACTTTGACATCCTTTATGAAGCAAGCTTTATCCATTACTCCCTCTTTCACAATAGGATAGTGAAACAAGATCTTTCATTGTAGTTTCTTATTCATAGATGGGGGAAGCAAGTCAATTACATCAAGGGAGAATAGTCTAGGCTCAGATGAAGAGGTGGAAATATGTACTTTGGGAGCCATACGTTTTATGTATACCAGGGTTCTAAGAAGAAGAATTTCAACTATCAACCTCCTAATTGCAACCTCTGACTCAAAAAAAATGCTAATTCTAGATGAATTATATGGTTACAACCTTTTAAAACATAATTAACCCTAATTCAAAGCAATGAAAGAAAAGCAATAAAATTCTCTTGTCTGAAAGCAAATTGAAAGCAATCCCTAATTCAAAAAACTTAAAAAAGCGTAAAACTACATTTTTTGTACTTACAACTTTCAATTGCAATAAACCCTAACACTAGTTGTAATGACTTCTACAAATTCCTTCTTGCAATTATTCGTATTGCTCGAAACATATCTTCACATCCAAAATTAGCAAGAACTGACTGTATACACAAATTTTGAAGGAAATTGAATAAGTTTATAGGTCACCACTTTCATTACTTCCCACTCACGCAAAGTGAAACAAGTGCAATAGGTGTACCATACAACTTTGAATGTGCATCGTCGATCTTTAGCTGAGACGACCTTCTCAAATGACTTAGATTGATTCAAATGCATTTGAATTTACCTCATTCCTTCAACTTGGATAAATGGCCAATAGAAACATGTCGACTGGACCTTATTCATGTACCTGTGGGCTCCACCCGCCATTAACCTTAGAGTGTACGTGGTAACTTCTCATGGATCTCAATACTTTTAATGACCTTGCATCTTACCTCCACGAGATGGCGAGGAACAATGGTGATCATATTTCATCTTTCAACCATCACCATTGATCTTAAAACCTCAAGGATTGGAATGGAACACAACAACTAGGCCCACATACCCGATCAAACACTTTTCAACATTTCGCTGATCTCACAACAATTAAACTTTTGTCACTTGGGATGCACGAGCTTGTGGAAAATGACCCAGATTAAATCTCACAATCATGTGATCTTCAAACCAACACATGCAATGAAGTTATTCATAAAAGATGGCCTTGACTAGGATGATGAGGATATACCCTTGGAGATTGATGAATTAAACTTATGCCAGGTATGAACAAAATATTAGAACCCGACTTTGGAAGAATTAAAACGCTTTGCAACTACTAGTGACCAAATAACTTAAGCAAAGGGGTCAGTAAGGAATGCATAACGATGGCTTGGAAGACAACTTATATCACTGACAATCAGGAGAAAAAGTTGACACAAAATTAAAATGCCCAAGGGTTATACATGGAGCCATTAAGAGCAAAGTTATCCAGGTAAAACCCTAAACCCTACCTGCAAGCAACATGTGACATGTTACTACCAAGCACAAAAGGGCCTCAAAATGTCAAGAATTTTGGGGGCTCTATCAGTGGCTCATGCTCGAGGATGCATATCTCTGGTGGCTATGGTGAGAAACAAATCTCTTGGTGAAGCATACCAAACACAAAGGAACTCAAAAAACTAGTAGCTTTCCCAGGCAAGGCAGGAAGATGCAGTAGAAATAAAACACACCAAACCTAATGTACAAAATTTATAGGACTATACAATGTACATGAAAACATAGCCTATCTCAGGAGAAATAAGGTTTTAGGAACTATCCATGTATTGGTACTTCTTGAAATTCACTTGTTGGTGATTGTAGGAAGTAGGAATCTTCCCAATGAGTGTTTTCAATCAAATAAGGCCCAAGCCATAAGGTGTCCAACTTCCCATGCTTTCCTTTGTCTTCCAATCTTTCTTTCCACATCAAAACCATATATCCTATTTCAAACTTCCTCTGAATAGACCTTTTGTCATGCAAATATTGGACCTGGTGCTGCAACCTTTTGTTTCTCTTGTGATCTTCTCTCCTCATCTCATCAAGCTTAGTCAGTTCATTCATTCGAGTCTGCATCTCATCACAAATGCCAGTATCATACTCTTGAAGAAATTTATACATTTTCATCAAGTGATTGTGTGGTATTCTGGATTCTACCCCATATACCAAGTTAAAAGGAGACTCCCCAATGATTGTCTTCACTGTGGTTCTATCTTCCCACAATGCTAATTGTAATTTTGAATCCCAAGCTTTCTTATTTTTCTCAAGGACCCATTTGATGATCTTCATAAGGCTCTTATTACTGGACTCAACTTTTCCATTCCCTTGTGGATGGTATGGGGAAGAATAAGATACATTTATGCCATGCTAGTTGCAAAAATCCATAAATTCCTCAAACCTAAAGCACGTAGCATTATTAGAGACAATCCTTTCTAGAACACCAAACCTACACAAAATGTTATATATCAAGAAATCAATGAAAACTTTACTAGTTTCCTTCTGTGTAGGAATAGCTTCAACCCACTTTGTGAAATAGTTAGTTACCACTAGGATCCAAGCATGTCCTCCACTAGACCTCACCGCCATTTATCCAATAAAGTCAATACCCCACTATTGAAAGGGGGCTGGTGCTAAGGCTAGTCTAAGTGGTAAATTACCTGAAAATTTCAGCTTACCAGTAAATATCTGATAGGCATCACACTTCTTTACATATCTATGTGCATCTTTGAACACTATGGGCAACCAAAAACAAACTCTTAATATCTTGTTTGAAGTAGTCTTAGCCATATATTGACCTCCACACACCCCCTTATGCATTTAAATTAAAAAATCTTCCACTTGGTCACCATCTACACATCTGAGGAGCACACCTTTTAGGTTTATCCACCAAAGTTCACCATCAATGATAACATATCTGATTTCCTATAACTATAAAGTCCTCCTCTCATTGTTTGGAATACAATCAAGACATTTCATAGTCTGCAAATATTCAACTATCCTTTGATAATAGCCACATGTTTGCATATCACAAATGGGAGTAATGTTTTCTTGTTCAACCTCATTAATCTGATTAGTCTCCAAATTAGTTTCAGTAATGAGTTTGGCCAAACCTTGGCCTCTTAGCACTTTAGTGATATGAATATCTATGTTGAACTCTTGGATTCTATTAATCCACCTGCATCTTTGACCTATAGTTTCTTGCTAAGTAAATATGTCCTTGACAACTACACTTGGGACATAAGGAACTACTATTGCACCAGTCAAATAGGTTATGAATTTTTTAACAACTTTAACTAAGACATAAGCTTTCTTTTCAGTAGTGTCATATTTGAGCTCGACTGTTTGCAAGGAATTTCTAAAAAAGGAAATTGGTTTTCTCAAAACCTTCATCATTTTTCTACAACAACACACCTTCTACAGTATGAAAAGAGGAAAATGTGAACAATTGGAATGGTTTGGAATAGTCAAGAGTCTTTAAGATAGGTGTAGCTTTAATAGCATCTTTAATAGCTTGAAAATCCTTGAGTGGATCTTTTGACCATACCACCCTTTCCCCTTTCTTGAGCATTTTCAAGATAGGACTAACTATTTCTACAAAATTAGCCACAAACCTCCTGAAAATTTTTATCTTCCCAAAGAAAGATTGAATCCCTTTAACATTCCTTGGTGGTGTAATCTTATCTACAACTACTACTCTTTTAGTATCAATCATGATACCATCTTTTGAAACAATATGCCCCAACAACTTACCTTCTTTAACTCCAAAGGAACACTTCTTAGGGTTAAAGGAAATACCATATTCCAAAGCTTTGATGAAAATATTCTCAAGATGTGACCAATGATCTTCCTCCTTCTTGCTATGAGCAGTGAGATCATCTTGGTAAATAGAAAGAAATAAATCAAGAAAATCAGCAAAAGCCACATCCATGGCTCTTTGAAAAGTATCACCAGAATTTATTAGGCCAAAAGGCATTCTGACATAAACATAGGTTCCCTATGGTGTGGTAAATTTTTTCTTGTATTGTTCTGTTTCCCTCACCATAACCTGGTTATATCCCGAGAATCCATCCATCATGGAAAGAAATTTACAAGGTCTGTTACTTTTTACAACATTGTTTCTTTATTAGGTAAGGGATAATTATCCTTTAAGGATGCAAAATTGAAGTTCCTAAAATACACACACAACCTTAAGTTTCCATTCTTTTTTCTGATAGGAACCAGATTGCACACCCATGAGGAATGCCTTATAGGTTTAATGATTCCCACATTGCTCAACTTTGTAAGCTCCTCTTGCAATTTATGTCTCAAAGTAGGATTGATTGGTCTCTATTTTTCCTAAAGGGCTTAGTATCAGGCTTCAATGGGATATCTTGTTGGAATAGGTCTTCCCTAGATATTCCTTTAGGTGTGAATACATTTTTGTACTTCTTTAGTAGAGTAATCAACATAGTCCTCACATGTGGCTTCTTTCTTTTGCAAATGTACACCTTCTGAGGAGAATTGTTTGTTCCCAAATTTATCTCTTCAAGGTCTGCTTTATGTGTAGTTGTTTTCTTAGCACTCGACCTATCTGGGCTATCAAAGACCCTTTCAAGTGCAACTAATCCCTTGGTAATTTTTTTTTTTTTCAACTGAATTACCTCATTTCCAAACAATGTCTCCTTTCCACCAACTTCCACCACATATGAACTAAATTCAATATCTTGACTTTCATATTGTTCAATATAGTGTAGGAACTTTAGAATGTCATTATCATCCTCAAACACTTGCTAATTGAAAATGTTTCTAGGTACTACAGGTCGTGTTTGTACCTCAATTCTTGAGATACCATCAAAAGTCACATCATCTAGCTTAACTGCAATGTTAGCTAATAAATCCACTCTTACATTTTTCCTTCTTTCTGTCCATTCTATTCCAAAGGAATCAAATGGCTCAATAGTGTCCCAAACATCATTCCTATATTGCCTCAACCTTTTGTCCTTAGTGACAAACCTAGACCTAACTTGGGAAACTACTAACTTTGAATCTCCAATACCTTTAGCAAAATTGTATCCCATGTTTGGAGGCTAGCTTCAAGCCAAGTAATAAAGCTTCATATTCAAAAAAATTATTGGTACACACAAACTATATCAAGGAATACTTGCAAGTCTTACCTTGGGGAGAAATAAGAATGACCCTAGCACCTGAGCCATCTTTGGAACAAGTTCCATCAAAATACAACATCTGTAAAGCATCTTCCTGTGGTGCTTGCAAGACTTCTTTAACAATTGGTGCAGGTTTAGCTTCCTCCTCTTATTGTTTCAATTATTCTACATGAAAGTTTTCTATACTAGTGTCCACAAAATTAATTATTGGGGGATCCATTGGTTCACCAATATGTTCAATCGTGTCCTAAAATATTGACTCCCTAGAAAAATTGACATCCTTCTAATCAATTGAGAAGGTAGAAAAGGATAGGTCACACTACATACTTCCTCACATAGAAGCACACCATTTTCTTGATAATAAAATTCCATAGGTTGGTGGAATTTCTACCACTATGACACTCATGACTAGCTCCTTTTCAGGAAAGGCTACCAGTTTATAGGGGACTTTATAAATTACCCGTATAATAGGGACCTCTCTAGAATCCATGGCACAACACTTTCCATAAGTGTTGTCCACCTTCAGGCCCATTTCCTCCATTATCCTGACTGTCATAACATTATTTGAAGTACCAGAATCTATCATGCAATTTCTAAGTAATTTCCCATCAATGATCAGGCTCAAAAAGAAAGGATTGACCAAACTTGGACTTGCAGTGATGATAGTTCCTAGATAAATATTAGGATTCTTAGTAATTACTACTCTTACCTTAGTGTCCTTTTCTTCGATCTTACTTGTTTCATGTGCATCCACCTCTAATTTGTGTTTTCTACTCCATGTAATGCTATTAATAACAATCATTATTTCATTCTTATGGTCATCGATCCTCATCATCTCAAGAAATGGGACTATAACCCGGATTTGAGATAGGACCTGCAGCATATCAATGGGATAATAAATTGGTATCTCTAGTAGTACTATCTCCTGGAGGACTACCTTATCAACTTGCTTATCAAAATTTTCAATGATAGGCTTTAACTCTTTGGCCTTCTCATCCTAATGTGTAATTTCAACAGTAACCTTTGCTTTGCTATCTTTTTTAGCCCAGATTCTTATTTATTTAACTTCTTTGGGTTTGGTCTCTTCCTTCTTACCCTCTGTCTTGAATCCTTTACTATATGCATTGTTCTATTTAATGAATAATCCTCTAGGATGGCCCTAATTTCCTCTCACCACCCTATTCCTCAGGTGGAGATCACTTCTTGCTTGAGCTCTAGCAACCAATTCAATTGTACATTTTTCTATTTCCTCATTCAAAGGTCTTCTCAAGGAAAAAATGCATGCCTGAAGATTAAAAGCAATGTATTCATCATCTCTTTCCTCATCTGAGAATACTTGTTGATGGTGCATATCTACTTCATGTCTTTGCACATTCACATCATTTATGTCAACATCATCACTAGAAGAATAATCACTACATTCAAGGTTGAACCTAGTCATGAATACACTTGCAGTATTATCTAGATTATGTGGAGAATCGGGTTCCTTTTGATCATCTTGAGTTTCTTCCAAATATCTCACCACTGCACACTATTGTGATGAATGGGGCATCTGACATACTCCACAACATGGTAAATATTCAACAACATTTGTTGTATTCTTATGTAAAGGGTCAGGCATAGCCTAAAAGTTGTTTTGATTATTCTGAACTCGCTTCCCATTATGCCAACTTGTATGGTATAAATAATCTTGAAGCCTTAGGGGCCTCTTATTCCTCTAGAATTGAGGTTTGTCATTTTTTTCCTATTTCTACAAGAAATTTAAGACTTGATCTAGCTTCTCATCTGGGGCTGTAGCTTTAACTTCTTTCTCAATTTGAGTTTTTGAGTTATTAGAAGGCCTATGGTCATCCGTTCTACCAACTTCACCAGATACCCTTCAATTATTTTCAATATTTACTGCCATCTTGTAAGCTTCCCTCAAAGACTATGAGTTCTTGTCTCTAAGCAAATAACACATTGTAGAGTCATATGAGTTACAATACACAACCAAAAATGTTCTTTCATTGGCCATCAGGCATCTAGGAACTTTATACATTGCCTTCTGGAACCTCACATTGAACTGAGTATCCATTTCATTTTTACCCTTTGTGATATTATTAACGTCATTTAACCTAAACTATGGATTGGTTTGGTCTCCATATTGCTCTCTAAATATTTGAAAGAATCAATCCTTAGAATCAATACTTGCATATGGAAAGATTCTATACCAATCCATTGCATCTTCTATTAGGGATTGCATAAAGTATTTCATAACCACATCCTCATTCCACAATTCAAAGTCTTCTACAAAACTCTGAAAATCCTTTAAATGGTCTTCACCACTAAGAACATTGTTGCCAATAAATTTGGGAACATGTTTCCTAACATTTTCTAGCACTAGATTTGGGTATCCTGGAATATTTTCAAAAAATAGTTTCCTATACCTATCAATATGGAATAATCTTCTCCTAGTAGATCCTTCTTCCTCATCTTGGTTATCATTGCCTCTCCTTCATTCACTATTATATCAAGACATTTTGTGTTGAAAATCATGTTGATCATTGAAGTGAACAATTCTAGCTCTACCTTCATGTTGTGAAGAAGAACTAGAGGGGTTATCAGTAGGTGAAGTTTTGTCACTATCATGAGGGCTTGAGGAGGATGTGCGGCCTTAGTGGCTCTAGGCTTTAGGGAAAATATCCTTCAATGTAGATTCTAAGAAGCTAAGCTTCTTCTCCATCTCTTTGTTTACAACAAGTAATTCCATCTCCTTCAACTTCCTGTCCAGTTCCTCATTTTCTTTCATCATTTTTTTTCAAAAATGGAATATAAGCATCTTGCAATGTATCTTTCTTGGAAGCACCCCCCTCATCAATTTTTACCCCTTAATTTCCATTTTTTTGTCCCATAGGTCGTTTCCCTTTATCAACATCACGAGATTCACGCTTTGTATTTTTGGGAGGGAGAGGGAAAGGAGATGAAGTAGATGTCTTTTCAGTAGTATTGTTTTGTGGATCTGCAATAGTATTTTCAGTTGTGGAATTTATAGGGATTTTTCCTACAATCTCCCTCACAACTTTTCTTCTCAACATATCCCTCTGCATCATAACATCCCTAATTATCTTCTTTTTTTCCATTCCTCTTCTTTCTATTTTCAAAACTTCTTCTTCATCTAGTAGGGTAGACTCTCTCTTAGATACTACTATAGTCTCAACTTGGTGGGGAGCGTCATCATTAGAATATTTTTCTCTGGTTAACAAATGAGGAGGGACATGGGTATATGTATGGGAATTTGGGGTGATATATCCTTCATCTCTAGCACACCTAGCACTAATATTATCCTTTTGTATTCTATCCCTTTCTATTCTATCATTTTCTCTCCTCCTCATAGCTTTCATACCAAGGTCTGAGGAGTACTCAGGGTATGTACAGGATCATGATGGGCCAAAAAGTGGTGATATGATGGGTATGTGTAGGGTATGTGGCTGACGACTTTTTTTATTATCCAAAATTGATGAAACGAAAAAGGTTTTTAAAGGATATTATCAACTTTCCACAAATATAAATTATGCTTTACTTTGAATTTAAGAAATAATTATTATTGATTTTCTATTTGAATTACGACCAAAGTCTTGATTTAGAGGCTGATTAAAAAAAATCTATAGCATTCAAACAATATCACATTTTTTGAATCTGAAACATTCATCACATTCTATGCTTCGTATATACTATATGATTAAAACAAATATAATTGAATTTCATGAAGTTTTGACCAAGTTAAGGTGGTCAGACATACGAGTTTTTATATTTTTTAAACATTGTAATAAAAAAATCATAATTAATTATTTACTCAAGGAAAAAAATTACAAAAAATATGCATCACATTGGGACATGAGTCCTCTACTTATATCTAAAATATTATAAAAAAATAATATCATTTTATTGTGGTTAGGGTGGTCGACAAACACCTACTTCTTATTTTTCCCTTAAATTTAAATACTCACTGCATTGAAATTTCAAATTTTCACCAAATAGATTTTATTTATTTTTAAATAAACCTAGTAGTTTAGAAACTACATTAAATTTTCTACAGATTCTATCCTTACATATTTTTGAAATAATATAGATAAATTATTCATTTTTTTACATCAAGTTTCCTAACTCTGAATTTTTTAATTTTTTTGCCACTTAAGGGCCTATTTTTTCCATGATGATCCTACACATACCCCTCATTTACATTAGTTTTCATAAAAACTTCCCTCCTTTCATTAGAATTATAATCACTGAAGTCTAATAGATTCCTTTCACATTTTGAACTAGAATTAGAACACATTTCATGTTTAGGGGTGGGATGAGGGGTAGACTTACCTTTCTGTGCATCTTTTGCTTTTATCCATTTCCCGCATAATCTCATATTATTAGATAATTCACCTTCCAACTTATGTTCTGGATGCTTCCTCTTGTATCCTCATATTCCTTACATCTTAATTTGGGTCTTCTTCACATTCGTCACCTTCTTTGATTTCTTGATAATTTTCTTCTTTACTTCTTTAATATCCTTAAACACTAGTTCGCACTAGTGTAGAGATGTTAGAGTTGCCACCCAAATTCCTTGGGATAAACTAGTAGCAATTTTGTAATTCCTTTTGCAAATTTCAATAGATCTCTGGAAATTGAGACAAACTTTGATACACATGAGGTGCCTTCACATGAAGTTTGAACACAAAATTTAAAAGAAAGTATGTGGGAAACTCATCAGGAATGTAGGTGAAATATTTAACAAATATTTGAGGTAAATTTAGCAAACACTTTTACTAGAATGACTCTATAAGTAAATATCACCATACAACATAGTGATCTATGATAAGGCATTTTTTAGAACAATAATTGTAAAGATTATGTACCTAGTATATTCTCCATTCTATTGGTTGTTTACAATGAACCGAGAAGGTCTTCACAACTACCTATGAATTTTCCAAACTCAATTCTTGAATACCTGCAAGATATGTGGCCAAAAAACAAGATATAGCATATAATTTCTCTATCTCCTGCACTTTTAGCTCTGTAAAACCTGGGAGGGTGATCCCATAATGTATATTATACCACTATTTTCGACAATTCATGTGTACATTTCATATTTGAGTAGATACATTCTCACCCATGGCTAACAAGATGAAATTCTCCAAGAAGTTGGAAATTCCTTGAATGAAATATACACCTTAGGCTAAGAATATAAAACAACACAAAATACTACCAAGTCAAGATAGACCAATAATTATATAAAAGATTGTTCTCAAGTAGAGTAACTAGGACCATGAGAAAGACTTAATGGGGTTACGATCAATGCCATTATCTATGGGCTAGGAGTTTGAGAAAATTGAAGTATAAGGTATATTTAATATTGAACACCCATGATCTAAGTGATTTTACATTGTAATTCACGAATCCATAACCAAATTCTAAAGACTACTTATCAGATCCAATGACCCTGCACATGAATTCATGGTTTGATTTATGCATTTTAACTCATTTTATGAACCGAAGCTAAAAACAAAAGATATATCTAAGTATGAAACAATAACAATTAATGAAATGATCTATGATCAATATTTTCATTAATAATTCAAATAAAAAACCAAAATGGAGAGACTATAGACTTGGAAAATCTCCATTATCATTTAGATGTGTTCAGGTACCATACATTTGAAAAAAATTGCTATCTAGACTAAAAAAATAGACAAAATCTTAGCATATGTGCTTTGTGTTCTTAACTTTTACAATTTAGTTCCAAAATTCAACAAAAGACCCACACAAATGGCCTTGAATTTCCTTAAATTATAGAACAAGGGAGCAAAAACAAGCTTCAGGACATATGTGTACGCATGTCACATTCTAATTGGACTGCTATAAGACATACTCCCTAATTCAGTTATATTTGCATTCTTCAAAATGGAGGGAATATACATAAGACAAAGATTATTTACATTCGTTGTAAGGAATATATTTTCCTTCCAAAAAGTAGATGTCAAAAAGAATAATATTCTTCGTTATAGCACATCCACTTCATCAAGCAAGATGAAAAAATGATGTACAACAAAAGTGAATTTGCATCTCAATAAATATTCTACATCATCAATAGCTGATACTTTCTTGTGAAACATACATTTTATACATTATAGCTTCTAAGGCTAGACCTATACAATATTTGACCAATTATATGTTTCACATCCATGTTTACAACCCAAATCGGCCAACCAATACTCTTCATTATTCTTCATATTCCTCATTAGGTGGTCATTTGAAATTGATAACTTTATCTAATGTCTTCTTGTATGCGGAATACTTGGTTATTACAGAGTTGGATTCCTTGTCAAAATTCTCAATATCAATAAATTTCAACTTTTCCAAAGTGTCATTAAAGAAATCAATATCAACTTCTTTACATATTTCATTCAGCTTGGAATCAATGACCTCATCCATCTCTCTCTTCCATACTTGCAATATTTTTATTTCATAATTAGTGAGTAGAATATCTTGCAATGGTGAAAAATCTGCTAGATCATAATGAGCTATTAATTCTCTTATCTTTTTCTCCAGTGGGGCTATGTATCCTTGAAAATTTTGCTCCCTAAACTCACACATGAATGTATTGGTTGGAAGCACATGAGGAAACATATCTTCATGTTGGCCAGCTCCAACTACTATTAACTTTAATATTTTAGCTCTTGGGATCCACTTGTTTAAGATTGGCATGGCCAACTCTTTATCTCTTTTAGACAATCCTATTGCTCACATCATCAATGCATAATTTTCATGTACACCATTCAGTCTACCTTGGATCTTATCATTCAGATGCTTCAAAACAATGTGAACAATTTTTGAAACATTTTGATACATTGTGTCCTCGGCTTTTCTAGCAACTTCTTATATGTCTGAACTTGTAAAAGAAGTTTCTCTCTTGTTTGTTCATGAGATGAGCTAGGACCTGATTTACTAGATTCCTCTACAAAGAGTGATCCCTGTCCCAAACTATATGAAACCATTGCTAAGACCTTACCATGAGGTGAATGTTGGGAAGATGCAATTGGAGAAGTTCGATGTGGGTAGCTTGAGCTGGGTTGACCCTATTCTCTTTGTGTTTCTCCTCTTTGTTTATAAAATGCTAATTCAATTTCTAATACAACCACCTTCTATTGACTATTTTCATACTCATTGAGAAGCTCTTAGCATTTATTTTTGAGGTCATCCCTCTCTAGGGTGAGACTTTCCATAGTTACTTTAGTGAACCTAGAACATTGATAGCCATGTGTGTTGGTCGCGTCCACAAAAGGATATAAAAGTCACAGAAAATCCTAACCTAGGAATTGGACATTCCAGTAGGTGACTAAGATCTTCTTATGGTCGTTCATTTACATTGTCAAACTAGGGAGCATATACTTCAAATGGAGCGACACTGTATGTACACTAAGAACTAGTTTCAGTCATGATTTACCAGAAATAAATTTGTGAAAGAAATTCTACTTATGCTATAGGAATGTAATGTGAAGCCTTCTAAACTTAATCAAAGTAGAAATCATCGCAACTATGACTAAGAAACAAACTATGAACAAGCCTTATGTTGTAGGAACAAGCACAGGGATGGATTCTCGATGCTACAAGAACAATATAAGACTAAGTTTGCGCTGAAACTTTCTAGAATGAAAACTAACTTATGATCAATAGGAAATAAACAACTAACTAACTAACTACAAATACTTACTAAGTGTGCCCCCTTAGCAAGCATCAACTAGTTATGAAAGAATTGAACTCAAAACTTCATCAACTTTTATTCATAAACTCAGAATGATATACATTGTTCCGCTCATATGAAAACTAACACAAAACACTATCTCTCATTATAATACTAACTCTTACATATTCTACTTGCTCAGTCGCACAGGAGGAACACTTATTTAAACCAGAAAAAGCAACTAAATAACTAACAGATAAAGACGTAGACATAAATGTATCCTAAAACCAAGGAACAAACTTCTCATAAATGAAAGCATATCCATTCAACACGATCCAGAGAGAATTTAGCATTCCACTCTTCCTAGATTAATGATCATTTAGGTTTCTTCCCAATGACCTGGTCAAAGAGTCTTCGCTGGAATAACTTCCTCAACACTGTGCTGCAAACAGACTTTACTGCAAGGCCGAAGTAAATTGCGCTTGATTTGTTCATGCTCCCTTCAACAACCTGCAATGCACAAGGTTACAGAGGCAAAAGAAAGCACTCGTGGAAAAGAACACGATACATTCATTAATAACATATTGAATCTATTTCATGATTCAAAAACCACATGCATTATATCAGTCATTCAGGAGGTCAAACAGGGTAATTAATAAGACACATAGAGATGTTAAGCAACAAAAATATAGGAATGTGTTACTATAGGATACTACCCATTTTTAGATAAAAATTATTTAATTAAAGAGTTAAAACATCAATAGCAATAAGAGTAAAATATTAAAAATACATCACAATACTGAAATTATGAGCATATTTTGAGCTCATCATCTACCTCCTACTTAACCTAATGATGGTCCACCAGTATTAAGTTTCCTGGTTGTTTCTCTAAAATCTATAGGAGCAATATGGCTCTGAAATGTAGTTCCAAATTTATAGTAGAAACCTCTAGAATGTCGCCATCTTTCATATCTGTGGGTTTCTGCATCCTTATTAACATCTATAGCTCAATAGGGATAAAGTGGCCACATTAAAACCGAAGGTCGAAATTTTATTGGCAACCATAACTCCAACCTCTTATGAAGACCAAGTTGTATGTACTTCTCTATCCTTCCAAGGGCTATTTTAAAATTCAGGGGGCTATGTGGCTCAGATTTCCTCAGCCCAACAGTCAATTTCTCCCTTCTCTTTTCAATTCTGAAAGAGGCAAGCTTCCAAAATAGATATGGTTGGCCTTTGAATTCTTCATACACTAGATTTTTGATATTAAATATTTTTATTCTTTCTGTTTGATTATTGAACCCATATGCAACAGTAAGCCAAGTTTTCAGCATTGTGTAGGGATCTGAGCTTTCAGGTCACAATGGGATAGGCTCATCCCTTTCAGCCTCTTCATAGGCCTCCAATTGTTTGCCATAATTAGTTTCATTGGCCACCCATGACATGAGTGACCTTAAATGAATATCACCAATATAAAGAAATGGATTCCACTCTATTTCAAAGGGAATTATCAATCCATGCAAATGAAATTCACATAAATAATTCTTCAGCCAACTAGGGGCTACCTGGTATACATCATAAAATTCTTTGACTATATCAATAATAGGATCTAAATTCCTTGAAATTCTCATTGATTGAAACCAAATAAATTTTTCCTTTAGGTACATAGCATAGACCCTAGGTGGTGGTCTACATTCCATAATTTTAGCAGTTATTTTCATCATTTCATCCATTTTCATTTTCATTTCCTGGATTTCCTATTTCTTCCTTTCAATTTCTATTTTCAATTTCTTCTTCTCTTCCTCCCAAAGACTTTGTTGAATTTTAGTCTTGGCTAAGTGGCAAAAACTCAAGGTATGAAATGTGACTGACCTCCATGTTTTTCTACTTGGATTCAAAAAATTCAATCAAAAATGTCTTTTTATAGACAACCATTGGTTGACAAGTTGTAGGGGGAAATGAGGTTTCATTGGACACTTCCAATTGTTTAGCTTGTTCTTCCTCTTGCTACAGGATGAATTCTTGTTGTTGCGTAGAAGAAGATTGTACTTCCTCTAAAATTTTCCTAGTTGCCTCAGCCAAGTCATCAAGACTTGGAATTCCACTTTCATTACTAACATTTTGTACTTCCTCAAATTCTATTGGCTCATTTTTCATTTCCTCATAAACAACAGGTGGGTTATGTGGAACATTCTCAGATACATTCTGAGAATCATTATGATTGCATTCTTCAGAGTCCTCTAAAATTAATATAACTTCAAGTTGAGTAGATGTTGAGGTGACTTTATGTTGTTTCCTTACTGAAGCTCCTTTTGGAAATGTTGCAGCTACACAAGCCACTCTTGTGGCTTTCCCCTTTCTGACTTTCCTAGAGGATTCAGACTCAATAGAAGAAGATGATGGTAAAAATGTAGTGGCAACAAGTGTTGCTGCAAGAGGAAATGCTATAGGATAAGGTGCTACAAGAGAGGAACATTGTTGTTTTTGAACATGAGGGTCAGACTCTAGGGTTTGTTCTACCCTAGATGACTCTCCTACCTACATTTTTTAATTTTTCTCTTCTACTAGCAGACCTGGTTTGAACTTGGGTAGAGGGCTTTAGTGTGGAGGCCGTAGGAATAGATGTTGCAGGGATAGGTGCTGTAGGGAGTGCTCTAGGAGGCTTTGGAAGTTGCAGACCCTTTTGGGCAACAAATTATTTCCAAGAAAGGGGCGATACATCCCTTAGGGAATGCTAAATCAAGAGTTTAATGAGGGCATGATGGGCGATAGAGTTGTCCCTACCCCTCTGGGTTTCATGGGCACATTGCTTCAAAAGGTTTAACAAAAATTTTTGAACATTGATAGCTAAATCGTGCCTCATATGACTCAATAATTTGAAATGGGAGGAATGCAAATAGGAAAAGCATCCCTCACAAGTCAAATACCTTATTATAAAGGTGGCATATTCTGAGTATGGAAAAGGTAGTGACACTTGTTTGCATCCTTGTTTCGAAACCTCCAAGGGTCCATCAGTTGGTACTATAAATTCTTCCCTAAAAGCCCAGTTACTTCGGCAATCTGTTCTTCTATTACAACCACTATCAAACCCCACACTATAGCTTTTCCTTCTGAAAGAGTTCTCAAAAACTCACCTACAGCTTCTTCATTAAAGGAATCTAACCTCAGAAAGTAATTCAACCATCCAAAGTTGTTGAATGCCTGAACTCTTTGAGGATTTTGTGTCAAGAGCTCATGAGCTACAGGCTCATGTCTTACTAACTAGCCACCCATATTCACAAATTATCCCTACTGAGATTCTTGAAACTCAAACTTTTTCTAAAAATTCAAAAAAACTTTTTTGCTCTGCCATCACTTTCCTTTACTTTTCCAGGAATGACTCAAAAAATATTTGCATGAAATGATTGTTAGGAACTACCCAAATCAATAGGTTAATTGTTGTTTAGGATAAAACATGCAGTCATATTTGGAAAGTACAAGAAAATGAAAATATCTTATCAGTTGTGATAGTGACATAAGAAAACGTTTGAAATGGATTATCCCCGCCTCCTACTAAAATTTTTGCATGTGTCCACACATGTGCGAAAGGATAGGTGAAGATTAGGTAATAATGAATGATATCTAAATAGCAATTAATGAATAAATGAAATAAATAAACAATGTGACAATAAAAGATATCATATACCTTTTAATAAATGCTCATACATGTTGGGAAAGATCACAACTCAACATGAAATGATGATTGGAATTAAAACCATAAATGATGGTGGTACGACGAAATGGATGAGATGGATGGGTGACGTGAAAGAAGAGGTAATGGATGGTGGTGACAAATGAAAAGTGGAGAAAATGGGTTCCTTAAAAAGGAAAACTTTATTATGGGCATGCAACATGGAATTTTAAAGAGATGCTACAAGAGAAAGGCTGAAACCTTTTGCCGTAGGAAGATCAGTGGCCGCATTCAAAACAAATTGCTTCATAAATTCATCTTTAGATGCTGGCTTATGATACAACTGAAGACGGTGTCCATTAACCAGTAGCTTGAATCAGACTAGATCTATTGTAGCTAACTGAACTAAACCATTATCAAACACATTTTCTATTTCATAAGGACCAAGCCATCTTGTGGTGAGTTTACCTTGATTTTCCTTGTATCTGGAGCCATAGAGTAGTGCCCAATCACTGGTAGAGAATTGCTTAGTGCGAATATGATTGTCATGCCATTTTTTCTTTGCTATTGGATAATTTTAGTATGCTATAGGAAACTTTCCTTATCTCATCCAATGCATTCAACTATAGGAGGCGTTCCTTTTGAGCTTCTGAAATATCAATGTTAAGCTGGAGGGCAGTCCTCTAGGTCTTATGCTCAAACTCTATTGGCAACATGACAGTTTTTCCATAGAGTAACTCAAAAGGAGTAAACCTTGTAGTTTTTTTCCATGTTGTTCTATAGGCCTAGACTGCTTTAGGAAGGTGACTACTCCAATCCTTTTTGTGTAATTGGACTGTCTTTATAAGGATTGCCTCAATTTCTCTGTTGGTAACCTCTACCTGACCATTGGCTTGAGGGTGATAGGGGCTAGACTTTCTATGCCTGATATTGTAATCATTCATCAAGTCAGTGATTAAGTTTGATGTAAACTAAGCTCCCTTGATTAGTAACAAGTTCCCTTGGGACTCCAAACTAAGTAAAAATCTGGTCATACAGGAACTCAATAACTTTATTGTCATGGGCATGTGTCATTACTTTTACTTCTACCCACTTGGTTACATAATCAGTACACACCAAAATGTATGATTTCCCATTGGATGGAGGATCAATAAGCCCAAAAAAATCCATGCCCCATTTGTCAAAGGGACTTACTACCACTTGTGGATTTAGGGGCATTTCATCAGACCTTGTTGGTCTCCCCATGCGTTGACATCTGTCACATTTTCTGGTGTAGGTTGTAGAATCTTTGTGTAGTGTGGGCCAATAGTATCCTATATTAAGCTCTTTCATAGATGTTCTCTTTCCTGCATTGTGCCCTCCATATGGCTCATCATGATAGGCATGCAAAATTTCATAGGTCTCCTCTTCCCTAACACATCTTCTCATGACTTGGTCAGGTCCTGTATAAAATAAATAGTTTGCAATCCATGAAAAGTTAAAACTTTTCTCAAACAACAATTTCCTTTCCTTTGGTGAGAAGTGAGCTGGGATCTTGTTGGCTTCTAAATAATTTGCAATATCTATATACCATGGAGTTTGAACAGTAATAGAAAACATATGTTCATCAAGAAAGCTATCATCAATTACCTTAGGAGGTGTAGTTGTTTGAAGCCTTGAGAAGAAATCAGCCACCACATTAGCTTGCTCTGGATTACCAATAATTGTAATAAAAAATTCCTACAACAATAGGAGCCATCTTGCTAATCTGCTAGATATGGAAGGCTTATTCATGAGGTACCTTATTGTTGCATGATCTGTATGAACAAATATTTAGTAACCAGTGACATAATATCAAAACTTGTTCAGGGCATACACAACTACTAGCAATTCTTTCTCTATGACAATATAGTTTAATTCAGGGCCTTGAACGTTCTTGCTAATGAAATCTATGGCATGCTCAATGGAATTCTCTTTCTATCCTAACACTTACCCTATGGCATAATCAAAAGCATCTATGTATCTATGAAAGGGTAGACTCCACTCTGTTCCTTGAAGAACAGGTGCCTAAGTAAGTAGGTTCTTAAGTTGCAGGAAAGATTTGTCACATGCCTCAGTCCAGTTAAATTTAGAATCCTTATTTAGTAAGGCATATAATGGACTAGCTATTTTGCTGAAATATTTGATAAATCTTCTATAATATCCAGCATGTCCTAGGAATCTTCTAACATCCTTTTGTTTTATAGGTGTTGGTAAAGTTAGAATAACTTCAATTTTTGCAGGATCAACTTGAATTCCTACTTGAGAGATATGATGGCCTAAAACAATTCCCTCTTGCATCATCATAAAACATTTCTCACTATTCAAAGACAAATTTTGCTCCTAACATCTTTTCAACACTTTTTTCAAGTTGGCTAATGCTTCTTCATAAATAACTCCATAAGTAGTGAAGTCATCCATGTAGATTTCCATAGAATCATGAGAAAATGTTAGCATAAATACTGATCACTACCCTTTGAAATGTTGCAGGTGCATTACAAAGTCCAAAAGGTAAGACAGAGTAGGAAAAAGTACCCCATGGACTGGTAAAAGTTGTTTTGTCTTGATACTCAGGGGCAATTCTAATTTGATTATACCCACTATATCCATCCAAAAAGGAGAAATACTTTTTACTGGATAGTGAGTCTAGCACTTGGTCAACAAATGGCAGTGGAAAGTGATCCTTTTTAGTTGTTGTGTTCAACTCTCTATAGTCTATACAAACTCTTCATTTTCCACATTTTTTAAGGACAATCACCAATGGAGATACCCCCTGACTATCTAAAATGGGGTAGATAAAACTAGCATCAAACAATTTCTAGAACTCAGTTTTAACTATTTCCCTGAGTGCTAGGTTTATCCTTCTTTGAGGCTATCTAATAGGTAAACAATCTTCCTTAATATAGATCTTAAGAGTACAAAGTTGAGGATCTATTCCCTTCATATCCCCATAGTCCCATGCAAAATCTCTATTTTGATCTTGTAGCATTGTGACTAGGGCAGCTTGTTGAGATTGAGGCAGCTTATTACTGATGTTCAGGCAGTAGCCTATAGACACTTATACTTGCTTGGTAAGATCATTCATGGAGGCTGCTAATAAAGGTGGTGTCTCTATTTCATGTGGAAGCAAGTTGTGATAAATTGTGGGAGATTCAGGTGGCAGGCTCTCAGAATTCAATTATTGTAGGAAACACTACTGAGGACATCTATTTGGAATAGATGGGCTACTCAAATCAGAGTTGGACTGCAAAATGTGTAAAAATAGGTCATCCTCACTCTGAAGCTGTAAAAATGGATTAGTTTGCAGCATCATTAGGTGAGCCAATGAATTGACTTCTTCAGTTTCCTCTCCTAAATCTGGCCAAATTGGTTGAGACAAGTCTAACTGAGGCTGGGCAAGTGGATATAAAGCCAATTTCTTTCTTGACTGACCATCAAAAATTGTCATATTTCCTAAATGACATCCTATAAAAGCATCAACTGTAGCTAACCATGGTCTACCTAGGATAATAGGATATCCTCCCAAAGTTTCCTTAGTGCAAAATATGGTAAAATCTACTAGGTATTCCCAATAATGAAGGATGACAATAATATCTTTTACCACTCCATCAGGTTTTACTATAGAACTATCAGCAAGCTGCAGGACAGTAGGTGTAGACCGAATGTTTAAAATATTCAAATACTCCATAGTATAAATGGTCATTACATTGATGGATGCACCAAGGTCTATCAGAACATTCTTTACTATCTGGCCATTGATATTTATTTGTACTACAGGACTCCTAGGGTCAGTATATTTTGGAATGACTACCTTGCCTAACATAATATCTGCCAATTGTCCTAGAACATGGATAGTTTGGGGATCCTTTTTCTTTCTTCTTGGTTTCTTTAAACATGCCTCCTTAATGGTTTTTCCATAAATTGGGACATCTTTAATAGCTTGAAAAAGGAGAATTTGAATGTGTACATTCTCTAGCTGATCCAAAATATCAAAGGTAGGCTCTTCCATAGACTTGGATGTAGTAATTTGCAATCTCCGAGGGAAAGGCAGTTTGGCCTGATGCTACAAGATAGGTTCCTTAGGGACAATATTTGATATAGGTATATGTTCTATAGGATCAGTAGGTTGCTCAGAGGTAGATTTTGGAATCTATGTGATTACAGGTAGTTGTGGAGCAGGGAGAGTGGTTCTAGACCTGAGATGGATATCATGAATATTAAGGGCATAAGCTAGATATTGATTGGCTTATACAAAATAAATTTGTTGCTGTTGTTGATGCTGCTTATTATTAGGATTTGGAAATGGTTGAGCAGGCATAGGTTTTTGTTTTGGAGGGCTAGTATTTGCTGTAGGTGTTGCAGGAGGTGGCATGAGAGCAAGAGGTTATGGTTGTTGAAGCTGTAGGGATCCAGTTGATTGGTTATGCCATTGCTGAGAACCTCTCCATTGAGAACTCTACTGCCAGCTACCTGGGGGTGGAGTCCATTGTCCTTGTGGCTGTTGCCAACCTCCCTGAGGAGATTGCCATTAAAGGCTCTGATAGTTAGGCCAGTGAGGTTGAGAAGTATTCCAAGGTGGTGATGGGCCATATGTAGGTTTCCATTGGTTATTTTAATTAGAATAAAGATTACCAAAAGTCAAAGGGTCTTGAGGCATACCTTGTCTTTGAGCCCATGGTCGTCTTTGTGCGACAAAGAATACTTGGTCATCATCACTCCCAACCATCTTAAAGTCAGTAGGTAACTACTTAGCCTCCAGATTAGCCACCATCTTACATCTGCAATACCATTTCTTTTGTCTACAATGTGAATAGAACTCAGCCAAGATTGCTTCAGCTTCCTCATGTTTCTTCTGAGCTTGTATAGTATTCAACTGTGTAGCCATATTGTTTATGATGTCCTGCTTGAAGTTAGACAACAAATTTGTGATCTCCATATGTGAAACTCTACTAGTAGAAGACTTTCCCACTTTGGCTTGATGACCTCTACGCTTCTTAACAATTGCTCGAGAGTAATTGAGACATATTTTCTTTATATCATCCAAAGATACTTGGGTTATATCTCCTCCTCCCATCAGGTCCAAGGCATCTATACAAGTATCACTGATTCCTCTTAGGAAAAGTAGTTTCTGAGATTCTTCATTGAGAGTATGGTCTGAATTCTTTTTTAGGGAAAACAAGAACCTTGAGATATAGTCTTACAGGCTTTCATCCTCCTTTTGTTGAATTTTGAATATATCATCACCCTTACTACCACTCTTACAATATTCCTTGTATTTCTCAAGAAATTTTGTTTGCATGGGTGACCAACTATCAACAACACCTCTTCCCAAACTCATAAACCATCTAAGGGCCCCTTCTTTCAAAGTAGCAGGAAACAACTTTAGCCTATGAACATCTAAAGTGTAATCATAGCTATGACAAAGGATATCAAACTCAAACAAGAAATTTTTTGGGTCCTTTGTAACTAATCCATAGAACTTGGGAAGTAATGAAGAAGGAATATTTTTAAGGTTATCACTATCTTGCTAAGCAATAATGGGGAATTCAAAAGAAGGAGGTTGATTAGGTTGATTACGTGCCATAGTTACTTGATGGAGTATCAAAGCAAATGGGTTTTCTTCAGGTTCTTCATCAGCTAGATCAAATGGCAGTTCAACAAATAGGTTTTCAGAAAATGGATTGATATCTTGATCTCCTCCTTCCTCAAATAGATTATAAGTTGCTTCAAGATTGTTATCAAGGAATGGATGGTTAGGGAGGAATCTTCCCATAGCGTCACTTCTTCTATGCAAGCAATAGAGTGAATTTTGAAAATGCCTGAATAAAAGACTAAACTAGGGAAAATCCTAACTTGGGAATTGGACATTCTAGTAGGTGACTAACATCTTCTTATGGTCATTCATTTACATTGTCAAACTAGGGAATATATATTTGAAATGGAGCGACACTGTATGTCCACTAAGAACCAGTTTTAGTCATGATTTACCAAAAATAAATGCTTGAAAGAAATTCTACTTATGCTATAGGAATGTAATGTAAAGCCTTCTAAACTTAATCAAAGTAGAAATCATGACAACTATGACTAAGAAACAAACTATGAACTGGCCTTATGCTGTAGGAACAAACACAAGGATGGGATCCCGATGTTGTAGGAACAATATAATACTGATTTTGTGCTGAAACTTTCTAGAATGAAATCTAACTTATGATGAATAGGAAATAAAAAAATAAATAACTAACTACAGATACTTACTAAGTGGCCCCCCTTAGCAAGCATCAACTAGTTATGCAAGAATTAAACTCAAAAATTCATCAACTTTTATTCATAAACTTAGAATGATATACATTGTTTTGCTCATATGAAAACTAACACAAAACAATATCTCTCATTATAATACTAACTCTTACATATTCTACTTGCTCACTCACATAGGAGGAACACTTATTTAAACCAGAAAAGAAACTAACTAACTAACATAGAAAGATGTGGACATAAAAGTATCCTAAAACTGAGGAACAGACTTCTCATAAATGAAAGCATATCTGTTCAACATGATCCAGAGAGAATTTAGCATTCCACTCTTCCCAGATTAATGATCATTTAGGTTTCTTCCCAATGAATCGGTTAGAGAGTCTTCATTGGAACAACTTCCTTGACACCGTGCTACAAATGGACTTTACTGCAAGGCCGAAGTCTAATACGCTTTACTCGTTCATGCTCCCTTCAACAACTTGCGATGCACAAGGCGACAACGGTGAAAGAAAGAACTTGTGCCAAACAACACGATACATTCATTAATCACATATTGAATCTATTTCATTATTCAAAAACCACATGCATTATATCAGTCATTCGAGAGGTCAAACAGGGTAATTAATAAGACATATAGAGATGTTAAGTTGCAGGAATATAGGAATGTCTTGCTACAAGATACTACCCATTTTTAGATAAAAAGTCTTTAATTAAAGAGTTAAAACATCCATAGCAATAAGAGTAAAGATATTAAAAATACATCACAATACTCAAATTATGAGCATATTCTGAGCTCATCATCCGCAACCTCCAAAGTTAGGTTATTAGCAACTCTCTTCACAAGAAATTGTCCATTGAAGTCTAATGGCTCTGCAAGGACTAGTTTCCTCGACCCCATAGATAGTGACCATATTGTGAATGCATCCCAATCCTCACTAAATATTGAACCTTAAAGTGCCATTTCGAGTTCTTCTTCTATTTGCACCAGAGGCCTTTCAACTCTCCTTATGGCATCTAGGACAATAGCATCAATAATGTTCCATTCTGGTAGCAATATCACACCACACTTGTTTACAAACTCTCTACCATCCTAGGCATTAATCTTTGGAAACTCATTCTTCATAATACTTCTCAAATTTTCCTAAATGACACTTTTAGGCAATTCTAGATGCAAACTCCTTTCAGTGGCTACTTTCTCTACATATTTTGTAGCTTTAGATCTCCACCAAAAATCTTTAAATGCAAATGTTTCAATAAAGGAGTCATGTTCCATAAACTCCTTACAAGATTCTACTCTCAAGTAATCTACAATATTTACACCATTGATGTCAAGCTTTCCCAATCTAAGACTACTCTATCTTGAACTTGAGGCAATTTCCCCTTGAGGAGGAGGCATTCCTAGATGCATATCTTTAGGAGTGACATAGATTTAATCCTCATTTGTATTAGAATATTTAACCACTCCTCTTACATTAGTTCTTTGTTTCCTTAGAGGTGGCTTCTCAGGAGGAATAAGACTTTTAGGGGGTCAGTTAAGATCAATCACAGATACAGGAGATTGTGTGGGAGGTCGTGGAAAAGCACGTTTAGGAGAATCTACCTTTGGCCCTTCAAAAGTGACAGGGGCTGGCAAGCTTCATTCTTCATTTGTTGCTTTCTTCCTCCTAGAGTAAATTCTCAATTGTTTGGGTGACTGGAATGTAGGCCTTTCTTCCAATGTTACTTCAGGATCTTCTTCAACCACCCTTGACTTTCCTTTATCTATGACTTTATGTTTTTCCCTTAACATATCAACTACATTTACAAAATTATCCATAACATCCATGACTTTGCTAAAATTACTAGGTATGCTTTGCAGATGATTATATTTGGGATTCTACTTGAATTTTTCTTCTACCATCTTCATATAAGCAAGGTATTTAGCTTTCCTTTCATCTTGTTCTTCAAAGCTAAAAATATTTGTTAGAGTGAAGGTTTTCACTTAATTATATTAATTAAGTCATCTTTATTCTACTCTTAAGATTTCACTTTAGCTGCATATTGTGACATAATTTAATAATTATATTAATTATTAAATGTCTACCTATTAAGGTTACTTTTTAGTTTTTGCTTGATCTCATTTTAAGGATTGATCTTTGTAAATAATCTATTCAATTGTTCTGATAATATATCTCTCATATTTTAGAGCTTCAAAACCCTCTTTCTTTTTTCTCCATTCTCTTAACAGTGACAGGTATCCCTTTGCATGTAGGTGTTCTTGGACTCTGAAGTTGGTTTTGACAACTTCTACATGGTATTAGAACATGGGCCTGCTGCAGCCTATTCTTGTTTTGAATATTTTGGAGATATGAGGATTTGATCAGACTTTCAAAAAATTTTAGGTTATTTTTTGTGGATCTGAACTACTGCATTGTTTGGGTTCATTTTGGGCCCAAACAGACCTCGCCATTGGATTCACAGCTCCTGAAAACCTATATTTTCATATAAATCTTGTCTGATTCAGCCACACTTGATTAGGAAAGCAATTTTTTTTTGGCCCCAGAGCTATACGGCCCCAGGGCACACCATTCGAGGTCAAAAAAATTTAAACAAAATTCAAAAAAATCAATTTTAAATTGATTTTTTGAAGGTTTTTTTTTTAAAAAATGTGCTTCCCTTATAATTGGAAGCCGCTGCCACCTTGCAACCAAGCAGCCACTAGAAGAGGCAGCAGCCACCAGCAATAGTTGCCGAGCGGCCACCTTCGCTAGCTGGCCGCCCAGCCGCTGCCAGTGCTCAACCCACTAAACGCTCGTCGGAGCTCCGCCGACAAGCTGCCAGCACACCGCCAGTCTACCACCAATGCATCACCAGCATCCAGCCCACCGCCACTCAGTCTCTGGTCGCCCAGTGGACCAGGGGCCCATTTTTTTAGCCCCTAGGGCTTGGTGAAGACCTCATGTGCTTTTTCAGAGCAGTTTCACTCAATCGAGTATCAAATGCTCATTTCTTCTCTATTTTTCAAATGAAAATAGGCATTGGAAAGCTGGCTCCAAGCCCGTTCTGGTGGTGTAGGAATTTTTATAAAAAATTTTGGTTTGTTTGTAGTTTTTCATAGTCAAAGTCAAATGTTATTTTTGCACTTCGAGGGGCATAACTTGCTCATTTTTGCTCCATTTTGTGCAAACGAATAGGCATCAGAAAGGTGTTTCTATGATATTTTCAGATCTATAGTTTATTTCATTAGAAAATTCACTAGGGACATAGAGAATTTTCCTAAGCATTTTTTTCTTTTTCTAGATTTTTCGCTAAAAAATCTCTATTGGGGTTTGGTTTTTTGCATTGTGGGGGGAGTTTTTTTTCTTTCTTTCTATCATTTACTTCAGAAATATAGAAAAAATTCACAAAAAATTCATTAAAACTTTCCAACCATGGCCGAAAACACTCCTACTATTGAGCTTCTCACACCTCATAACTATCACACTTGGAAGGCATACATGACACATCTTCTTAGATCAAAGGGGTTGTGGTCCTATTTACACATAGTTCAACTAGTTTTGACATGGCCATTTGAGGTTATGCAGCATAGAAATAAGATGGATGAGGCCATGGGGTTGATTTCCTTACATGTTTCAGATAGCTTGTTGTTTCACCTTGATGGGTGTAATAGTCCTCTTGAAATGTGGACCAAGTTTAGTGATTTATTTGGTACCATCAATCAGTTTCATGCCATCCAAATTGAGGAAGAGTTGACTTTCCTTGTACCTGATTCTTTTCCCACTATTGAGGACTTTCTGATGAAATTCTAGCAACAAATATCTCTTCTATAGGGTTGTGGTAAGACCAAAACAGATGAGGAGTGTATATACCTGATTCTTTCTAAGCTTTGAGGTCCTTTTCAGATTTTCCCTTCCACATTTTATTCCACCATGGTTGCATTGGGCAACCATTTTACCATGCCTACTTTTGAGGTGTTTTATGATCGGTTGACATGAGAGCAGGCCAAGATATCATAGTTGGATGCTCTCACAGGATCACAACACCAAGAATTGGGAGCATGGTCATCACAAGGGAAGCAGAAGTAGAAGCAAAAATAGAAACCAAAGACCATAGAGCATTGGAAGGATTCTAGTTCATAGCACAACTTTGATTCACCTTCTCCTAAGGGGGAATCATTGAAGAAAGATAGACCTAAGTGTGCTCATTGTACTAAGTCAGGACATGATGAGTCCAAGTGTTATGAGAAGAAGATAGATGGATATGCCAAATAGGTTTCAGATTTGACAGCTCTTCTTGAGAGGAACAATATTCATCACTCTTCTTCATCTACATCAGGCGGGTCTTCTTCTTCACCATCATTCCAGACAGATGCATAGGCCCCACATAAGGGTCATGCATTATGTGCAACCACCAATTCACATTCATCCACATGGCTATTGGATTCAGGTGCTTCACACCATATGGCATCTTCTCATGACATGTTCTCATCTTTTGAGGCTGCATCCTCACCACACATATTGATGGGTAATAACACTTATATGAGTGTATGTGGGAAAGATTCTATCAACATTGATGATGGTACATTCAATGATGTACTATGTGTTCCATCTTTGTCCACTAAACTTATCTCCATCTATTATATTTCTCACAGTGGGATAGGGAAGACAGTTGAGTTCACACCTGATTCAATGCACATTAGAGACATTTAGATTGGCAACATTGTTGCAACATGAACAGTTGATAATTCTTCCCTTTTGTATGCATTCACACACTTTGGTCCACCATCTCCACGGTCTGAGTTTTCCTCTCTTTGTACAAGAGAGCATACAATATCTGAGGTGAAGTTTGGTCACTTGAACTTATGTGTTCTTCCATCTGTTCATTAGACTAGTGTTGAGAATTCTACACCTATACCTCCTATTGAGATCACATCTATTTAGCAAGATTCATCTTCATCTATGACTGAAATTTTTGCTCCACTCATCAAGCCATCAAGTGTAGTTGTTGAGGCCATATCAGAGGATATTCCTTTCCTCACAAATGATAGTTTTAGCACACCTATTATCCCATCTTCATTGGATATTCCATTTTAGGATCATCTTGAGTTGTTTGATTCACCATCCTGTTATTCAGACACTCATACTGCAGTTTCGTTCTTTAGTGAGCATCATCCAGGACTTCCATTTTCACCTCACATCCAGGGATTTCCTCTTCCTCGACCATTGGATCTATTTCTTCCTCCGAGGAGACACATTGTTCTAATCATTGGCACATGGGTTCTCTCATTCTAGGGGGGTTTGGAGTCACTTCTCTCTCCTATGGGGGGAATATATTTTGTACTTGTGTGATAGAAGCAGTACTTGGGGGGTCATGTTGAGTAATCCTTCTATCTCTCTTCTTCTTTCACTCTTGTTCATCTCTTTTTGGAGAGGATTTTTTTCCCATTGGGTTTTCTCCTTTACTCCACTTTATAGAGATTTGGTTATATTTGGGTACCTAATCAGGCCTAGTTGCCAAGAACCAATTTTACTTTCATGCATTGTAGCTACATTTGTTTTTTTTCACATGTTTTTAGCTGCAGTCTTGCTAATCTTAAGGGGGTGTTAGAGTAAAGGTTTTCACTTAATTATATTAATTAATTCACCTTTATTCTACTCTTAATATTTCACTTTAGTTGCATATTTTGACATTTAATAATTATATTAATTATTAAATGTCTACCTATTAGGGTTACTTTTTATGTTTTTCTTGTTCTCATTTTAAGGATTGATCTTTGTAAATAATCTATTCGATTGTTCTGATAATATATCTCTCATATTTTAGAGCTTCAAAACCCTCTTACTTTTTTCTCCATTCTCTCCCCTGTGACAAGTATCCCTTTGCATGCAGCTGTTCTTGGACTCCGAAGTTCGTTTTGAAAACTTCTACAATATTCCTAATGAAATCTTCAAGATAATAAAAAACATAAACAAAACTATCCATTTTCTTATCTACTTTTTATTTATTGATGAAGCCCTTAGGATCATGATTCCTTGGGTGCATACTCATCAACTTATAAGGCATTAGTAGATGTACTATTTTCTTCCATGGCCCTTTCACTAGAATGTAATCAGCAAATGTTGTCTATTTTAGAAAGGATGACCCTTTCCTTGCTATATTAGGTAGATGCAATGTTTGTGAAGCTCCTAGTTGCCTCATGATTTCAAGGAATCCTATTCTCAAAGGCACATCTCCTAGAAAGGAATATTGGTCCAGACCATTACCATGTACTCTAAAAATTGTCTTTTCAAGATATAAAATCAAGTGTCATCAATTACAACTCAAGTTCAAGTCTGGCCTCATCTCCATGAGTCTCAAGAACTCATGAATTTCTTTGGTAATTCTTGGTGGTTCATAAATGAGAGACCTCCTTATTCTAGATGGAAAAGAATTTTCAAACACTACAAAATTGTATTTCTTGTCATCTTTGTCTAGAATTCAGGTCCAACATTGATTAGGTAGGTCAACACCTTCCTCTTTCCTTCTCAAAGTGATATCCTTTTCAAAAATATTTTGTCCTCTATGCAAAAACATGTGCATTAATAGTGAGTACCACCAAAAATTTACCCATTTTTTTCCTTTCTTCAGCTCAAATAGGCCTTTGTGGATGCATTCTTTTAGATAAGCACCATAATCATATACAATAGTATATGGTGGGTGTTGCAAATGTGTAGCAAAATAACTATATTCTTTCTACAAAGTTTCAGGTGGGGTACAACTAATAATTTGGTATATAGAGAATACATAGTCTTTCTAAAATAACTAACAAAATAACTCATTGGGAAAGGCTCAAGCTTGTTGTCATCAATCTTAATCTCCCTCTTATGTTTCCTAGTACCAGTCATAGCAGCATGCAGAGGTAACATATTTGTTCTAATGAACACCCTAGTTGTGTTCTTTCCTAATATCCTCCATATCCAAAGGGACCATATTTGGACTCCATTCATGCAAGTCAAATATTTCTTCAATTTCCTTCCTAGTTATCCTTACTATATCTACCCCATCAAATGTCATAACCACCCTAGAAACTAGGTCATACCTTGAGGTGATATCCTTCAAAAGATCAACATCCATGTACACATTGGGAACAATCAACTTTCCCATATCCAACCTCCAAGGGTTACTGAGAGGAGCTCCAAGGTTCTTGTTTCCAAACCAATGCTGAAACAATTTCCATCCAGTGTAGGGTACTTTGACATCCTTTATGAAACAAGCTTTATCCATTACTCCCTCTTTCACAATAGGGCCATGAAACAAGACCTTTCATTCTAGTTACTTATTCATAGATGGGGAAGCAAGTCAATTACATCCTAGGAGAATGGTCTAGGGTGGGTCGAAGAGGTGGAAATATATACTTTGGGAGCCATAGGTTTTATGTATACCAGGGTTCTAACAGGAAGAACTCAAACTATCAACCTACTAATTACAACTTATGAATTAGAAAAAATGCTCATTCTAGATGACTGTACAGGGTTATGACCATTTAAAGACAAAATTAACCCTAATTCAAAGCAATGAAAGAAAAGAAATAAAATGAACTCATCTAAAAGAAAATTGAAAGTGAGCCCTATTTCAAAAAATTGAACTAATCATAAAACTGCATTTGTCATACTTATAGCTTTCAATTGCAATACACCCTAATGCTAATTGGGATGACTTCTAAAAATTACTTCTTTCAATTGTTTGTATCACTCCAAATACATCTTAAAATCCCAAATTAGCAAGAATTGACAATATACATGGATTTTGAAGGCAATTGAATAATTCTATAGGTCACCTTTGTCATTACTTCGCACTCGCGTGAAGTGAAACAATTGCAACAGGCGTACTTTGTAGCTTTGAAAGTGTATCATCGATATTTAGCTGAGATGGGCTTCTCAAATGACTTAGATTGAGTCAAAGGAATTTGAATTTACCTCACTCCTCCAGCTTGGAAAAATGGCCAATAGAAACATGCCGACTAGACCTTATTCACGTACTTGTGGGATCCACCCACCAGTAGCTGTAGAGTGTACATGGAAGCTTCTCATGGGTCTCACTGCTTTTAACAACCTTGTGTCTTACCTCTGTGAGATGGAAGGGAATGATGGTGATCATATTTCATCTTTCAACCTTCGCCATCAATCTTAAAACCTCGAGCATTGAAATGGAACACAACGACTAGACCCACATATCTGATCAAACACGTGTCAACATTTCGCTAATCTTGCAGCAATTAAACTGCCATCACTTGGGATGCACAAGCTAGTGGGGAATGTCCTAGATTAAATCTCATGATCATGCAATCTTCAAACCTGCATGTGCGAAAAATTTATTCATAAAAGAGGGCCTTGACTAGGCCAACGAGGATTTATCCTAGGAGATCGATGACTTAAACTTAAGTCACTTATGAACAATTTATTAGAACCTTACTTTGGAAGAATAAAATGTTTTGTAGCTAGTAGTGACCGACTAACCTAAGCAAAGGGGATGGTAAGGAATGCATAACTAATTCTCAGGAGATAACTTATATCACCAGCAACCGGGAGAATAATTCAACACAAAAGTAAACTTCCCAAGGGTTATACATGGAGAGATTAAGAGAAAATTTACCCAGGTAAAACCCTAAACCCTACTTGCAGGCAACATGTGACTTGTTACTACCAAGCACAAAAGGGCCTCAAAATGTCAAGAATTTTGGGGGCTCTCTCAGTTTGTTCATAAGTGTTTAGCATAATGCATCTCGCTAAGCCTTATGAAGCTTGAATTTTATATTCTGCAGTGCCTTATCAAAGTTATCAAAGGTATAAATTTGGTATGGTTATGGGAGCCTAATAAGATTCTCTCATTTTCCACTCTTTGGGGCTCACTTAGTGGAAAATGGATTTCACTAGCCCATGTGAGCGTGCATTGTTGTTGACTACATCTTATTTTTAATTTTGCAATATTCTTACTTCACATGATGTGTCTTCTTCTTGGTGTTTTCATTGGGTTCGATTTCCTCCAAGAGTGTTACCTTTCTTGGCATATGACATTCCTTTTAATGTTGATGCTATGTATTGCATTCCCTAGGTTGTTAATCTTATATCCTTGACCTATCCTCTCTTGGAGACATTAGGCATGATGTTACCTCAGAGGATACCTTACATGAACTAAGAAAAAAATAATTGAAAATTTTGTACCCTATTTTCATTTTTCATAAGTGTTTGGCATAATGCAATTTGCAAACCTTGTGAAGCTCGAAGTTACAAACCTTTTTCATTTCCACCAAGCATAACACACTTTTCTTTCCTATGGAGCATTGTTCATTCATAAGTGTTTAGCATAATGCAATTTACTAAGCCTTATGAAGCTTGAAGTTAATATTGGGTGTTCCCTCATCAAGGTTATTGGAGGTATAACTTTGGAATGGTTATGGAAGCCCAAAAATATTCTCTCATTTGCCAATCTTGGGGGCTTAACTAGTGGAAAAAATATTTCACTAGCCTATGTGAGTGTGCATTGTTGTTTACATTGTCATCAATGAGTTCCACTTGTAAACATTTTTGGTTGAGGTTTGGTCCACATTGAGTTGGACAAACCACTTGACCCATCCTTTTTATTTTCCCTATTCTTTCCTTTCTTTATTTTAGTCTTTAACATTGTATGATTGAGTATCTTGTCATTGTTGCATATATATGTCTAGCATATGCATGTGTCTCTTTATTCCTTTGCTGGTTTTTCCATGAGATCTTAGATATTGAGGGCTTGATCATCCTTCGTGAGGGTATGTGTAGGATCATGATGGGCCAAAAAGTGGTGATATGATGGGTATGTGTAGGGTATGAGGCTGATGACTTCCTTTTTACCCAAAATTGATGAAACAAAAAGGGTTTTTAAAGGAGATTGTCAGCTTTCCACCAATATATATTATGCTTTAATTTGAATTTAATAAATAATTATTAGTAATTTTCTATTTGAATTACGACTAAAGTCCAAATTGATATGTTGATTGAAAAACATGTATAGCTTTCAAACAGTATCACATTTTTTGAATCTGAAACATGCATCACATTCTATGCTTCACATACTATAGGATTAAAAAAAATGAATTTCATGAAGTTTTGACCAAGTTAAGGTGGTTAGACATACGAGTTTGTATATTGTTTAAAAGTTGTAATAAAAATTTCATAATTAATTATTTACTGAGAAAATAATCACAAAAAATATGTATCACATTGGGACATGATTTCTCTACTTATATTTAAAATCAAGATATAAAAAGTAATTACCATTGTATTGTTAGTAAGGTGGTCAGATAGACACCTACTTCTTCTTTTTTCCTTGAAATTTAAGTGCTGCTACATTAAAATTTCAATTTTTCACCAAATAGATTTTTTTTTTATAAATAAACTTAGTAGTTTAGAAACTACATTCAATTTTCTATAAATTCTATTCTTACATATTTTTGAAATAATATAGATAACTTATTCAAATTTTTATGTCATGTTGCCTAACTCTGATTTTTTTGAATTTCATCGATACTTAAGGGCCTATTTTTCCTTGATGATCCCGCACATACCCATGAACTTTTTCATCTTATCTATCCAATAATTCTAGGATAATACCTCTCTTGATTGTCTACTTTAGTGTAGGTTTGATGCAGGGTCATCCTCTCACTAAAGTGGGATAAATCTAGTGTAGAAAATCTATCCTTTTACATTTTCACACTTGTTTGGGCCCTCTTAATTAAATTGGACTTATTTATGTCTTAATAATCCTTATTTTACATCTACAAGCCTAATAAATTACATTTTTAAATGGGAAAAACCTGAAAATAATTAATGCAAATACGTAACACTTTACCTTGTGCAATGTGTGTTTCAAGAATAAGGACCTAGGACCCATTCACCCATTAGAAAATGGATCTTCCCTATACCTTTGCACCTAAATTTTAAATATGTTTTTGATGGTATTTTAAGGTCCGATAATCCATATTTCAATGTCAGATTGTAATATTTTAATTTCAAGAAGTTAAGGATACAAACCTATAAATACAAGGTTATTTTACCAAGTTTCACCTAGCAATTTTATGAGCATTTTGATGAGAGAATCCCTAAATAAAATTTTATGATCAAGAGCATTCAAGAGTAGATATATTAGAGATTTATTGAAGCTATCAAGATCTATTCATAATGTCAAAATATTCTTACATCATGCATTTTTTTGGAGTTAACATTATGATGTAGGTTTTAAGATCAAGTTCAAGCATTCAAGGAATTATTCAAGTGTCAAGATCCACATCCAGTTTAGCTATTTCATGCACATTCTAGACCTTCCAAGATCTCGATTATCAAGTTTTCATTCAAGGGTTTGTTGAGTCGTAACAAAGCATAGTTCATTCTTCATTCCCTCTATTTCATTATTTAAATTCAAGGTTTGATTACCACAATGAGACTTGACCATGGAAAACCACCAATCACCAATAAAAACATTTTTCTCTCTTGTGTGTGTGATAGCAGATTTAGTTTGAAGAAGAATTGAAGACATTTTAAATCGAAATATTGGAAAATTTGTCAAAGTTATCATAAAATCATCAAATCTAACATACAAATTAGGATTAGAGGCTCCCACAAGTTGCATAAAAACCCTGACAAAAGACCCATTTTCTTGTGGGCGAATGAGTATCAGAAAACCTTCGAAAACTACCTTTTGGTGATTGGTAAACACATTTCTACCCTTCTTAGAACTATAATTGGTTTTATGTTTGTGCTAATATTCAATTTAATATCATTGTTTCAAGTGTTAAATTGTATTTCGTTATTGATTTACTATATTTAGTTTTTCTCCCAAAATATTTGTTTGACATTGACCCCTGTCCTCAAAGAAGAAGGAAATTTGAAGATTCTCATGTTGATTTGATTGACATAAGGGTTGTTATCCAATTCTTTGTGCGGATCTCATTTCCTAAGGAAATATTGAGAAATAGATTCATCATACCTGCTTTGTTATCCATCCCAAATTTTGATACAACTATATATATTTTTCTAATTTTCATATTTATAGGTGTTTATCAATTTTTTTGAAAACTATATTAAAAAATTCAACACTTGAAACATGAATTTGAATAATTAAAATGTTGCAAAAAACCTATTAAAAATTGTGTCCTAGGACATAAAGGGGACCTATTCTCCCTTAGGCGAATGTGTCCTAGGACCTAAGTCCATGGAAATCAATTTCCAAGGCTATTTAATTAATGTTGGACATTTCTTAACATAAGTTTCCCTTTTAGAAAACAAGAATAATAAGGATTTGGAATGCAAAATTTTGTCAATTGGAGGATTAATTAAGTTCAATTAATTAAGAAACCCAAGCATAGTGTAAAATTATAAAGGTATACAATTTCCTACACTTTATTTGGCCTCCACTTTAGTGAGAGTTGTTAAATAGGAACAAAACAACTGAGAGGGGGGGTGAATCATTTGTCACACAAGTTCAAACTTAAAACTTTATTATTTATCAATTCTTCAACAACACTATTCTATTATTAAATATTACCATGAACCACAAATAACATAAAGTAAATCAACACAATGAACACCATATTTTTATGTGGAGAACCCAATGAGGGAAAAACCACGGTGAGGGTTAAATCACAATATAAAGATTATAAAACTCAATACAGAGGCTCACTGCCCAGAAGAGGACTCATTGTCCAAATACAAAGGTTCACTGCCTACAAAGGACTCAATGTCCAATAGGGAGGATCACTAACTAAAAGTACAAAAGAGAACAAAACAATGACCATGAAAATTAAAGCACATTCACATGATTACAAAAACCTTCAGTTCACTTCCTTCAACACACTGAAAAACTACTATCACAACTCACTCTCACACACTTATGATCTTATGATTTGTGGCTCACTTTCATCACTTTGAATCACACTTTCATACAACTCTTCACAATTTCTCTTGATTTTATACCATTCTCAACCTTGGAAGCATTTGCCAAGGTCAGCCACAAATAACCAATTTCATAAATTCAAATTAGGTCAACAACTCAAAATTCCCATGGTGGAAAGGAATAAGAGTGGACCAATAAAAATATTTTTCAAGATCAAAAAATAGCATTCTTGAATCAACCACACACTTCCTTAATTAATTTTTATTCTTCGAATGAAATGTAAACACCAGGTCGGTCAAACCTAATAAAAACACAAATGAACAATGATACACATGCTTCCCAACACAAAGATGACATGTAGACACCTCAAAAAACTTCATTATTCACAAGACTTCATCTCAGACTTCTTTAGATATGTCTACAACAAAAAAATATACTTCATACATTGAATACTTTTCACTAGATCATCTGAACTATGCGAACCTGTACTCGAATATAGAAACATGACTTATAGATTACCAAACTTCAACCTTCTTTGAAAAAACATAGAGAACACCATCATAAGATAAATCCTAGATCTGCGAGATCTGAAACAAACCAACAAAGGACTAGGAAGCATAAAAACTTCTCCTAATCCATAGAAGATCAACTTTGTTGGTAGAAAACATGTACCAATGGACACAACTTTCACATACCATCTCACCAAAAATTGAAACTTAGAAAATATTACCATCAAATCACTGTAATGAAAACTTTAGAACTGCACAAGTATAGGATCAACATAGGAGAAATGTGGAGCACATACCATAACACAATATGAACACACTCATCACTTTGACTTCTCTTCTTTATTAATTTTCTCAAAAGCACTTGGAATACTCATCAATGCAACACATATGCAACAATATAAGCTAGCTCCATGTACTCACAACATCTTAGCAACATCTCAACTATACATGTACAATCTACAACATGTTGAATAGTGTTGACATCAATAACAACATCAATGACAACACCACTAGACTAGCCCATACATGCAACAATCTCCCTCTTTTAAATTGATGGCAACACATGGTGGGAAAAACCATCAAAGACAATAACTTACATAATATTTTGGGAGAATAGCTTCTCTTTTACTACAACTATTTTTCACATGAATTTCTCTCCCCCTTTGACATTAATGGAAAAGAATAACTACTCTGATTACTCCCCATTAGGAGTACAACATCCTACAATAATGAAAACCTTTTGTCCTCCTCTTGCAGAGTAGACCTATCTACTAGTCTAGATAAATAAATAATCTATGAATTCACTAGACTGATGGACCTTCATGTGCACATAGTTAGGAGGGTGAATGACCCCTAGCCTCTCCCTAAGATTCCCAAAAGCATCCTTTGCAAGATACTTAGTAAATATGTTTTCAATTTGTTCCTTTGTTGTCACATACTCCAATCTAACCTCATTCTCTAGCACTTTTTCTCTCAGAAAATGATACTTGATAGATGTTTTTTTTGTTCTAGAATGCATAACCAGGTTCTTAGAAATGTTTATTGCACTTGTATTGTCATGAAAAATAGAAATAGGCTCATCACATACCACTCCAATTTCCTTCAGAGTTTGCTTCATCCACAAGACCTATGTGTAGTAGGATGTAGCAATATATTATGCCTCTATAGTGGATAAAGAAATCGAGTCTTACTTTTTACTCAACCATGAAACTAATATTCCGCCAAGAAAGAAAGTATTGCCATTGGAACTCTTCTGGTCATCTATACACCTAGCCCAATCAACATCTGTGTATGCACTCAAAGTAAAATCATCACTCTTAGGATACCACAATCCATATTTCAGTGTACCTTTAAGGTATCTAAATAATATTTTCACTACTATGACACATGTTTCTTTATGATCTGCTTGAAATCTAGAAACTAAGCATATTGCATGCATAATATCCAGTCTAGTAGCAGTAAGATACAATAGTCTGCAAATCATTGATCTATATTTGTTCAGATCAATCTTACCAGATTCATCATCCTTGCTCAGTTTGCATCTGGTTACCATAGGGGTACACACCGATTTGGAATCATCCATCTCAAACTTCTTCAATAGTTCTTGTACATACTTAGATTGTGAAATGAATATCCCTTTATCAGTTTGATTCACTTGTAGACCAAGAAAGAAATTTAATTCACCAATCATAGACATCTCAAAATCCTTTTGCATCTCTTTAGCAAAATTTTAACACATGCCTTCATTTCCACCAAAAATTATATCATCAACGTACACAACTACTATCAACATTTTGTTACCTTGTACCTTAAAGTAAATATTGTTGTCAGCAAAACCCTTGTTGAATCCTTGCTTTGTCAAGTATCTATCCAATCTTGCATACCAAGCTCTAGAAGCTTGCTTCAGTCCATACAATTCCTTCTTCAATTTACAAACCATGTCCAGTTTGTCAGAAAATTGAAACTCTCTAGTTTGTTACATACACACTTCTTCCTCCAATTCACAATTCATAAAATTTGACTTAACATCTATCTGATTCACTTTAAAGTCCTTATGGGAAGAAAATGCCAAAAACGTCCTGATAGCTTCCATTATGGCCATAAGAGAAAATGTTTCTTCAAAATCCATACCTTCAACTTGTGAATATCCTTTCAGTCTTGCCTTATTCCTTACTACTCCATTTTCATTTAGCTTGTTTCATAACACCCATTAGGAGCCAATCACATTTTTGTTCATAGTTCTAGGGACTATTTCCCATGTCTGATTCTTTTCTATCTACTGCAATTCCTCTTTCATAGCTCTCATCCAAATTTCATCTTCACACACTTCTTTTATAGATTTAGGTTCTATTTTATAAAGTAAAAAAAAAATTACCTTAGCTGTAAGTCTTCTTTTTGTCTTCACACCTTCACTCTTGTCTCCAATTATCTAATCTTTGGAATGATTCTTCTGTACATATTTAGGACCTTTACAACAGTTTCTGGCTCATTCTCTTCTTCTTCTTATTTATTTTTTTCTTCTTTCTCTTCGTCTTCATTCTCTTTATTTTCCTCCAGTACATGTCCATAGATAGGATCATCAGGTTCAACATCATTGATCTTAATAGGTTTGTGTATGTCTTCATCAACTTTCACATTATCACTTTCAATAATCTTCCTCAATATTTGTTAAAACATCTATATGCCTTACTGGTGGTAGAGTATCCAATAAATATTCCTTCATCACATCTAGCATCAAACTTGCCAAGATTTTCATCATCTCTTTTAATATAGCATCTACTTCCAAACACCTTAAAATATTTCATAGTAGGAGTCTTACCACTCCATAACTCAAAAGGTATAATTGTGTTGTGTCTGATCTAAACTATGTTAAGAACATAAACAACAATATGCATCACTTCTCTCCAATATACATCTAGTACATTTGATTCTTTCATCATAGTTCTAGCAGCTTCCTGTACTGTCTTATTTTTCCTTTCAACTACTCCATTCTTTTGTGGGGTTCTCAGAGCATAAAACTATCTTTTATGCCATGCTTCTCACATAATGCATTAAATTCGCCAGAAGTGAATTCACCACATCTATCAGATCTCAAGCACTTGATTCTCATATTTAATTCATTCTCTACTCTTGCCTTGAATACCTTAAACCTATCTAGAGCCAGAGTCCTTTCTCTAAGAAATGCAACCCATGTCATCTGAGTATAATCATTAATAATCAATATAAAGTACCTATCTCCATTCAAACTTCCATTCCTAGTCAAACAACAAAGATCAGTTTGAACTAACTCCAACGTTATGGTATTATAGTGTTCCTTTTCCTTAAAGCTACATCTATTCTGCTTCCCCAAATGACAACTTCTATAGATAGTATTAGCGGGTCTTGTGATTCTAGGTAATGCTCGAACAATCTCCTTTAAACTAATGTTGACCAGGTTATAAAAATTTACATGTCCCATTCTCTGGTACCATAACCAACTTTCACTAACTTGAGATACCAGACACTAACTGTCAACTCCCCTCAACTGATAGATGTTTCCATGAATTCTTCTTCCAACTGCAACCATATCTCCATTTCCAGATCCTTTCCTAATTTCATAGGTATTGTTCTGAAATACAAGATTAAATCCATTGTTATGCATTTGACCTACACTCATAAGGTTATGCCTCAAACACTTCACATAATATACATCATCATTATTGTGCACTCCATAAAAACTAATTGAACCTTTACCAAAGATCTTATCTCCTGAATCATCACAAAACATAACTAAACCATCATCATATTTTTCAAGTTTAGTGAACTTACTTTGATCTCTGGTCATATGATTTGAACATCCACTATCAATTACCCACTAGTCTTCATCCTATCTTGCATGAAAAGCGGTAAAAAAGGTACCTTCCATCATATTATTCTTAACCTTTGGAGCCTTCTTACTTACACATTTTCTAGAGTTAGTGGATACAAATTTACATTCCAAAGATAAGAATAAGCATTCATTATCATCAACCTCATTGTTAGATTCATCATAAAAAATGCATGTCTCTTCCTTAATATAATACAACTTCTTATACTTATTATCCTTCCTATCCTTATCCTTGTTCTTTTTATCTATATCCCTATTCAGACATCTTGAAGCATAATGACCAATGTTACAACAACTGAAACATTTAAAGGGTAACATACCTAGGCAGGTGCATGAAGTTGGGTACCAATTTTTTTTGCCAGTTATGATTTTTTTTTTTTAAATGCGCTCGTGTTATAATGCACACACATTATTTCGCATTAAAAAAAATAAAAAAGTGAAATTATTTTCCTTGGAATACCAACCCAAAGGCTTGGAGGGCATTCCCAAAAAGGCTAGAGACATGTTTTTGCAAATTCTATAATTTTTCACATAATCGAGTTCGTGCTCACCATCAAGATTGCATCTAGTTAAATATTGACAAAATTGAAAACATGGGTAATGTTAGGTTCTCTCTAAGCTATCCAACAATGTAATTTTTTTCACTTTTCAACAATGTTAAGCCTTTCATCTATAATTTCTTTTGTTTGTATGTTTTTTTTGCCAAAATGCAATGTTTGGTGTTTTTTTGTTATAAATTAACCGTTCATCAAAATTTCAAATAAATTACATTTTTAGAAAGTAGAATCCATTCTACAAATTTAAAAAGAAAAGAAAAAAAAATTATTTTCAAAAATTTGTAAGGGGAGCACAACCAAAATTCTGCTTTTCAGGAAGTTCCCACTTAGAAAATTAGTAAAAAAGAAAATATTCATTAAAAAATTATCAGAAAAATTGTGCACCAACTAGATGCTATTACCTACCTTTTGATCATAGTGATTTTAAAAATACTACAAAAAATTTCACCGTGATTGGGTCCTACAAGAGTTGCTATGTTATGTTTTTCTGAAAAAAATAACACCAATTTGTGTACATTTGTCTTTTGAACCCCTTAATCTCAACCATTTTCAAAATAAATTAGTAGTTTAGAAAGTAGACTTGGAGCACTTCGATCATTTTTTTGATTCCATCTCAAAATTTTGAGTGTAACTATCCTCAATTTCACGTCCAAGGTCAGCATTTCCTGATTTCAGAAAAAAGTGGCCACTTAAGCCCCCTTTTTGGGAACCATCTTGGTGCACTTGCCCACCTTTATATTTTCTAGTGCCTTTCTTCAATTTCATGGTGAATTTTGCTTCCAACTCTTCATCATCTCTATCAAGTTCTTCAATCTTCAAAGCCTTGAATGTCATTTTTGTCTTCTCTTCTGTCTTGTCGTCCTTTTTGAACTTCCTTATCTCAAATGCTTGCTAGGTGTCGAACAACTCCTCTAGAGTGTACTTCTTAGGATCTTACATTTATTTAATAATACAAATATTGTCGCTATAACATTTTGGTAGGGTGATCAAGATCTTCTCAATTATATCTTCATCTGATAGTTTTCCTCCTTGATTTATCACTTCATTTTCTCCAAGTTCAACTCTTTGAAAGAAACTTGTAAATTCTTCACCATCTTCCATCTTCAGGTTCACAAATCTACGCTTTTCCATTAGCCTCTTTGTCAATTTCACCTTTTCATTTCCTTCATACATTTCTTCCAGCTTCTTCTAGACTTCACATGCAATATCCAAAAATTAACCTTAACTCGGTCATTTTTCGATAAACCACTGCAAATCACATACTTTTCCTTCTCATTTTCTTCATAAAAAAAGATCTCATTTGCATAATTAACACCACCAGATGGAGGTGTATACTTTTTCTCTACAACCTTCTAGGTATTGAAACTAAGAGAGATAATATATCCTCTCATCTAACCCTTCCAATCATTGTAGTCAATTCCATCTAACATAGAGATCACCAACTTGTGTGCCATTGAATCTTCCTTAAGCGGTTAAGCTCTACACAAGGAACCAAATTTTCTTATACCAGTTGTTAAATAGGCACATGAAAACTAAGAGGGGAGGTGAATCAGTTGCCACACAAGTTCAAACTTAAACTTAAAAGTTTATTACTTATCAATTCTTCAACCACACTATTTTTTTATTAAATATGAGCATGAACCACAAATAACATAAAGTAAATCACCATAATGAACACCATATTTTTACATCAAAAACCTAATGAGGGAAAAACCATGGTGATATTTAAATCACAATATAAAGATTATAAAACTAAATACAGAGGCTCATTTCTAAGGGCTCACTACCCAGAAGAAGACTCAATTTCCAAATACAAAGGGTCACTACCTATAAAGGACTCACTGTCCAATAGGGAGGTTCACTTCCTATAGATACAAAGGAGAAAAAAAGATCCAGCATAACAATTAAAGCACATTCATAGGATTACATAAAAATTTAGCTCACTTCCTTGAACACACTGAAAAATTGCTATCACAACCAACTCACACACACTTATCCTCTTATGATGTATGGCTCACTTTTGTCACTTTGCATCACAATATCATACAACTCTTCACAATTGTTCTTTCTTTTATATTATTCTCAACTTGGAAGCATTTTCCACAGTCCGCCACAAATAACCCATTTCATAAATTCAAAATAGGTCGGAAACTCCAAATTCCTATAGTTGAAAGGAATAAGAGTCGACCAATAAAATTATTTTTTAAGATCAAAATATAACATTCTCGAATCAACCACACACTTCCTTAATTAATTTTTATTCTTCGAATGAAGTGTAAACATCAAGTTGACCAAACCTAATGAAAACATAAATGAACAATGATGCACACGCTTCCCAACATGAAGATGAAACACAAACAAATGAACATGCTTCATTATTCATAATAATTCATCTCAAACTTCTTCAGATATGTCCACAAAAAAACAATATACTTCATACACTGAATAGCTTTCACCAGATCATCCAAACTATGCAAACCTATACTAGAATATAGAAACATGACTTATAGATTACCATTTAATTCAACCTTCTTTTCCAAAACACAAAGAACACCATCATAATAAAAATTTGATATCCACAAGATCTGAAACAAACCAACGAAAGACTATGGAGTAGAAATATTTCTCCCAATCCATAGAAGATGAACTCTACTAGTAGAACACATGTACTAGTGGACACAACTTTCACATACCATCTCACCAGAAAATGAAACTTAGAATATATCACCATCAAATCACCATAATAAAAACTCTAGAACCGCACAAGCATGGGATCAACACAGGAGAAATGCGAAGCACATACCAAAACACAATCTGAACACATTCATCACTCTGACTTCTCTTCTTTATTAATTTTATCAAAATCACTTGGAAAACACATCAACACAACACATCTGCAACCATATAAGATAGCTCCAGGTACTCATAGCATCTCAAAAACATCTCAACTATACATGTACAATTTGCAACATATTGAATAGTGTTGACATCAATGACAACATCAATGACAACACCACTAGACTAGCCCATACTTGCAACAAGAGTACGAACTTGCATTCATACTCACACTAAATTAGACCAATAATTCAAGAGAGCTACAATTGTACAACTATTGGGAAGATAAGATGATAAGTATCAAGAAGGATGATAAAGCACCCAAGATCTATGATCTCATAGGAAACCAACAAATGCACAAAGAGATGCATGCATGAATCATCGACACAAGATACATAATCATACAATATAAAAAATAATACAAAGAGAAAAAGGAAAAGGGTGGATAAATACTTGACTATTTTTCCAAAAGGTATGGATCAAGCATAAGTTATTTTTCTAAAAATATACTCACAAGGGATACTACAATTCGGTATACACTAGGTGAGACCAAAGGAAAAAGGGTGAGAAACACACAATGGTCTATTGTGTACCCATAAAAAGGTGCAATATGCATAAGTCCTTCCATATGTCAACCATACCAAAATTTATACTCCTTGATAAATTTGATAATGTTCCTAACAAAGTGGGTAAAGGTTTCACAAGGATAGCAAGCTAAATTATGCTAGACACTCATTAAATAAAAGGCACCATTGGTAAGAAATTTATATTATGGTCGGTGGCCATGAACTAGTTTTAAATTTAAAGGGGTTTTACTTAATACATGAAAAGGTATCACCACACTTGACATCACCACCAATAGAGGACTAGCCGATGAATAAAATATTTGCACCTAATGAATAAAGAAATAGATACTCTTAGAGATATCACACTTTTTCCACTCAATCATTCACTAATGTCCTAGGTGTCCCAACTGGATTAACTAACAACCTCACAAGGTGAGTCAATTCTCAATTAGAAAGGACATAGGAGGGGGTTCTTGAAGTTGTAAGGGGATCACCACCAAGAAAATGCTTGGAAAATAGAATGTTGGAAAACACATTGTGATATGAAAAATGAACTAAAATTAGAAATGTAAGCTAAATGTGAGATGAAAATAATGAAATTATGCAATAGGGAGATAGTATATGTGTACCTGGGAAGTCTGGAGATGTTGTGAGGATTCAGGAAATGTAAAGATGCTGCCAAACAGTGTTGTGGAGGACTAAGATGCCCAGAATGGTGTATTAGTCCCACTACTATTTTTCAGGGTAAATACGAAGTCTTTGGATGTCCGAACCAGATCTCATAAAATATCTAAAAAATATGCTTAGGAGGACTAAGATGCCCAAGATGGCGTCTTAGTCCCGGGTATGTGTAGGATCATGATGGGCCAAAAAGTGGCGATATGATGGCTGTGTAGGGTATGTGGCTGATGACTTTATTTTTACCCAAAATTGATGAAACGAAAAGGGTTTTTAAAGGATATTCTTAGCTTTCCACTAATATAAATTATACTTTACTTTGAATTTAATAAATAATTATTATTTATTTTCTATTTGAATTATGACTAAAGTCCTGATTGATAGGCTAATTGAAAAACATCTATTGCTTTAAAACAATATGATATTTTTTAATCCAAAACATGCATCACATTCTATGCTTTGCATACTATAAGATTAAAAAAAAAATTGAATTTCATGAAGTTTTGACCAAGTTTAGGTGGTTAGACATACAAGTTTTTATTATTTTTGAAATTTATAATAAGAAAATCATAATTAATTATTTATTTGTAAAAAAAATTACAAAAATATATGCATCACATCGGGACATGAGTCCTCTACTTATATCTAAAATATTATAAAAAAATATTATCATTTTATTGTAGTTAGAGTGGTCCGACAGACACATACTTCTTATTTTCTCCTTGAAATTTAAGTACTATTGCATTTAAATTTCAAATTTTCACCAAATAGATTTAAAAAAAAAAACCTAGTATTTTAGAAACTACATTCAATTTGCTACATACTACATTACTACATATTTTTGAAATAATATAGATAACTTATTCAAATTTTTATGTCAAGTTGCCTAACTCTGATTTTTCTAAAATTTTTGCCACTTAAGGGCCTATTTTTTCCATGATGATCCTGCACATAGCCTCTCATTCTAAATTTCTACAAACTCTTAACAGTATCCTAAGCTCCAAGGTTTGTACTTGCTTCTCTTCAGATCTCAAGTTTTGAAACTTTTAGATTCTGCCTATAGGTGATATTCTGTGAAGATGACAACTTTGTAATGCAACTTTGCAAATTTTACAACTTTGCACTCCTAGTGATCTTCAAGTCGTTAACCTAAATCTGCAATCACAAATAGGAAAGAGGGAAAACTTGCTATTTGTTAGTGAATGGGGGTTTGCTTTGGTCAAACCCCTTGTGGTAATTAAACATTGAAATGAAATAGCAATGATGAAGGAAATAGTTAATGAACAAAATGCAATGCTACAACTAACCAAACCCTTATAAAGTCTGTAAACTTGCATGAAATGGATGCAATTGATATGGATCTTGAATGCTTGAAAGATAGGACTTGAATTTATTTTCTTGAATCAAAACCCTACATCACAAATGTTAGCACAACAACACGCATGATGGAAGAAGACTCTTTGATATGATGCTTCAATCTAAAAATGGCTCCAAATGCTTGATAAATCTGCTCTTGAATGCTCTCACAAACGACTTTGATGCTTGATAGATTGCTTATAATTATTGTTAGTAGAAAATGAGAGAAGTAACCTAGTATTTATAATTACTTATGCTTAATATCCATAAATTATATCACACTAAGTCAACATATGAATTTATTAAATAAAGGAGGATAAATCCCACCTGAATTTTAAATTAAATCTCAAAAATGACTCAAGGAGGACTAAGATGCCCGAGGTGGCGTCTTAGTCCCAAGTATTAAAAACTTGGAGCATAGAGATGAAAAAGGGGCCCAACCCATATATACCAAAATCAGGGTCATAAAAGCCTTAGAGTACAAAGACGCCCTAGGTGGAATTCTAGTCCTGACCCAAAAATAAGGGACACACTAATGGAGTAATTAAATTATCATTTATGCATTGGAGAATGTCAGAATTAACCAAAAAAAATGTAATTCATAGGGCTTATGGACACAAAATAGGACCAATTAATCCATAAAGAAGCATAAATAAAGCAAGGCAGGCCCAAACATGTGTGAAAATGCAAGGGCATACATTTTACTACATTACATTTAGCCCCCACTTTAGTGAAAGGATGAACTTGCTTCAAACTCACACAAAAGTAACCAACCACACAATCAAGAGGGGTTCAAATTTACAAATTTATTTTAGCAAGATACGATGACAATAATCAAGAGGGTGGCGAAGCACCCAGGATCAAGATCCTATGGAAAAACTAGCATAAGCACAAATGAACACACTTGCAGATGATATATGAAGCCATAACTAGATGACAAACATACACCATCAAAGACAAAAAATAAAAAATAAATTGGAAAAACTGCAACAGATCAATCTTCAACTAGCCATCCAACACAATGATAGAGTCTAGGCCATTTTTCCAAAAAAAGTTATAGGTGAAATGCATTGTCCATGATGAAAATAAAAAAATGCTCACAAGGGCTAGTGGGAGCTAGTTGTCCACTAGGTGATCCCTAAGGGATCATATTAAAGCCATACCTCCAAAACTTTAATAAGGTACAAAAATGCATACTCACATGATCTAGTGAAGCTAGGTGTTCACTAGATGAGCCCTAGAGGATCATATCAAATCCATATCCCAAACAATTTTATAAGGTACTATGGACACGGAAAAAGTAACCCTTCTACTTTTTATCATGTTTAGGACCTCCTAGTGATTTTGGCTTGACTTTCCCTTGATTTAATGTTGTAATGTGGCCAACACATTCATATTAGTTCTTGGGTCCTTGAGAATCAATAAGAATTCTATGATGTCTTCTAAAAGTGTTGTCAAGTGTTGTAACTGACTTTCACACTTTTCTAGGACCTTTTCATTATAATTCACCTAAATAACTCATTTTTATCACTTACCAAGCCTTATTTCAAAGTGTTGTAAAGAGTTGTAACAAAATTTATCACTTTTCTAGGCTTGTCATCACTTATTTGACCCTAATTAAGTGTGTTTCAAAGAATAATCCATTAAATATCATTAAATACACTTTACATCCTGACACCCAGTAAAATTGCCCTAGTGGGACCATGTTGCCACCTGGGGTGACTTAGTCCCACTGAGTACAAATATCAAAATTATTTAAAATTCCTAGTGGGATATTATTCTCTTAACCTTGAGGTCAGCCTATGATGTGTTATTTTTGGGAAATTTTGTAAAATCAAGTATAAATAAAGTGTTTTCCTCTCATTTTCACTACCATTCATCTAATACATTCACTCATACATTATCATACATTCATTTATCATTCTCAAGCATTCTAGGTATTATCAGGAATCCATTGGAGCATCTACTTGCATATCTTTGAACTTTTACATCAAAGGTTTGGTGAGTTGTAGCATTGCATGTTGTTCATTCATCATTCTCTTTCTATTCAATTTCATTTTCAATGGTTTGATTACCTAATCAGGGTTTAACAAAGGAAAACCCCTATTCTCTAACCCTTAACCCCTTTTCCCCTCTTTGCATGTTTGTTTTGCAAGTCTTGTATGTAGAATTGTTAAAGAAAAAGGTGTTAAAAGGTGTTTTCATTTCATCAAAGTCATTCAAGTTGACAAAATCCCTAAGAGAGGCTTGGAGACCTCCTATAGCCTAATTTTTGTAGAATTAGATCCAGACACTTGTCAAGAAAAGAAGTGTAGATTAAAAGCATTATATTTTTGCCCCAAATTTCTAGATATTCCTAGGTGGACTAAGTTTCCATTTGTGGAAAATTAATCCCATTGCTAAACCTGGAAAGTGATTTTTTTCATTTCTAGATACCCATTTGGCTGAAACCTATTCCGGCAAAATCTCCCCGAATTAGGAATAAGTTTCCCAACTTGGTGTAAGTGTCCTAGTTGGCTTTAATAGAAAATTATTTAGGATTCTAGAGCCCCTCTACATCACATTCTAGTTTGCAGGTGCACCTCTCCAGTCACTTTCATTTATGTTATTGTTTACTTGCATTCTTAGTTTTTGTGTTAATAATTCATTTCTTTTATCATCTCATTGCATTTAGGCATATTTCATCCATACTTTCATTAGTCTTGAGTGTGGACATTGCTCATTCTGTCCCATAGTGTTAGAGAGCATTAGGGAACCAAAACTCCTTGTCCACATTTTGGTGAACCTAACTTTAGAACATTTTACTTTTAATTTCAAGTGCATTTACATCCTAGGCATAATTTATATGAACATTGCATTAAGTTTTGTACTGTTTAAATTACATCCCAGGGTTTTAAAAAATTGCATTAGTGAAAAGATCATATAGCTTTTGCATTAGTGAAAAGATCATAGAGCTTACATTTTTGCATTGTATTTAATTAGAAATTCAAAAAAATCTGCATTTTCATATTATACTTGCATCTGAAAATCATAAAATTCCATTTAAAAGTTCTAAAAATTCTTTAAAAAACCACAACCTGGACTAATTCACTACACTCGGTGACTTAGTCCACTTGCACATTTTTCACTATATTTTTTTTCCTTTTTAGATCATCTTCTACATTTTTGTTTTCTGTTATTCCATTTTTTTTTTGCTTTCTAGAATTTTAGTTCTTAGCATTTTATTTCTCTTAGTTTAGATTGCATTTGCATTCACTCACATATAGAAACCTTTGCATGAGTGCTTGGTGTCCTCTTGCTAATACCTTAGTGATAAGAAGTTCAAGACTCATGTTATCCCATGATAATACACTTGTTGTGCATCTTGGGTTATCTAAAGATTCCACTCCTAGTATTGGAACTAGTACACTAGGCATGGATACTAACTTTAGTACCTCTTTTCCTTCCAATGACTTGTGCAAGTTGAAACACAAAAAAAATAAAATTCCCCAAGAAAAAATCCTTAACATAGATGATGACTTAACACATTTTCAACATCAAGTGTGTCTTGAAAACATTTCAACCACTACAATTCCTACCATGTAAAACATCCATCGCATGCTTGAAAGTGAAGAAGGTCAGGACATTATGAAAAAAATAGTTGAGATATACCACAAAAATGTTCCTTCCACCTCTAGTACATCTCAACTAGTAAACACTTTGGTTAGCTAAGGAGGAAATCACATTCCTCCTCCCTTAATAGTAGCATCCATACCTACCTATACCACTCCTCAAGTCAAAAAAACAATCCAACAGGTTAGTAATGTGATTCCTTCCTTGACTATTCCTGTTAGAATTCCTAATTCTTATTTGGCATCTCATGTTCTATCCTCTTCCACCATACCATCTATAAGCATTTGCTTCACTTTCCTTACCACTAAATACACTCCATCACCACTCTCCCTTCCACCTCATACCACTTACACTGACCATCTCCTCCATGCAAAAAAAAATATCCACCATAAACCAAAATCAAAATGGACCACCCACTTATTATGTTCAAATCAGCCCACTCTCTTTGGAAATATTGTAAACATCAATGCCATAAGGAATAGTGATGCCTAGATTTGAGAAATATTGAGGGAAGGGAGATCCTTCTAACCATGTTAATGCTTACACCACCTTATGTAGTTACTTTGTCCTTGATGATAAACTACTAGCCAAACTGTTTCCTCAAACCTTAAAAGACATTGCCTTGGAATGGTTCTCATCTTTACTGAACAATTCAATTTTTTCATTCAATGAACTAGTTGATGCATTTATAAATCATTTCCAAGTACGTATGACTCCAAAGAAGACCTTGGTTGATTTGATGAGATGCGAGCAACACAAACAAGAAAAGATATATGGATTTATTTCATGTTATCAATCACTTTATTCTCAAATCAATGTCAAGATGCCTGATCCACACCTTCAAATGATGTTTATCAAAAACTTACAAACCATTTACTTCAGGACAAAATCACTATGATGCAGTTTCCCTCCTTCATGAACTTGTGTACCACCCCTTGCGATTATAACAATTCTATTAGTAGTCATGATGCAAAGTGCAGATATAGCTAAGTTGAGAAGTCTGAACATGGAAACTAGAACAATTCCCAACTATTTCGAAAGAAAAAAAAGGGTTCTTATAGTTCAACCACACTCATCAACCAACTCAACCCCATCAACAACCAAGTAGCAGTTGTTTAAATTGTGGTGCCTTATAGTTATGGAGATCTGAAAAGACAATTCAAACCTTTACCAGACACTCTTCATAACATGATGTCCCAAATTTTATAGTAACAAATGATTACTTTACCTACCATTAAAGAAAATTATCCTACTAAACCTTTACCTCCAAACTTTAAATCCAATGCTTATTTCCATTATCATAGACAAAATGGACATGACACAAAAAATTGTAACCATCGTAAACATCTTGTGCAAGACCTCATTGATTTCGGTCATCTATCCATTGCAGGTGTTAATGGTCAAGGAAATAAGTTTGTTGCCCTTCCAAATCAAAACTTACAAATCTTCACTGATCCAATGCCCAAATATAATGTTTCATTTTTCAAAGCTAGTGAAACTCCAAAGAATGATGTGATGAATGTTCATACAAAACATCATGCTCCCAATCCACATATTACAACTATTAATCATATGGATGAAATGGTAGGTGTGATAAACGTTATCCCTTGTAAGGGACAACCTAAGAAATATCTTGATATTACTTTCTCCTCTAAGGACATACTTCAAAATCTTCCTAATGGTCCTCTTTACATAGCCAGTCATATTTATGATAAGCCCACTAATGGGATACTCATAGATCCCACCTGTGGAGAGAACATGATCACTGATGAATTTTTGGTATTACATTATCTTTATCAAGATTTTTATGATAAAAAGAAAGCATGGATCAAAACACACAATGGTTTTGCATGCCCTACAATAGGATTGATCATACTTCCATTACAAATAGGACCAAAAACATTGGACGTTACATTCTCCATCATCTTGCAGTTGGACTAGCTTCATATATAGCTAGGCCATCCATTGCTTCGCTCAATGAAATTTATCCCTTCAGTCATACATAAATGTTTAAATTTTCCATTTGAAAATGAAATATTCACTATTTAGCATAGTGGATTTAATCCTTTTTCTTCCAAAGGAAAATTTTACTTAGAAGCATTTTGGCCTGAGCCCATGGAACCTATAACACCTCACAAAGAATCCTTTTCCATTGCTTACCAAAATTTTAAGGAAAAGAAAATAGTAGAATTGTCTCTCCACAACATGTCCCCATCCACTTCTAACACTCCTATCATAGATGAAACAATGCTTCAACCCAAAAAAGAACCAAATAAAAAGCTCAAACAATGCCTGAAACCTCCTTGACATCATTTAAGAGACCACGAGATAATGATAAAAACTTTGTCATGCCTCCTCGAATAAAAAATTTTACAAAGCAAAAGAGAAAGTGGATGACCAAGCTTCCATGGTTCCTTTCATTCCTCCCCTTGGGGAAGAAAAGAAACCAATGGTTGATCAACATGCTCCTTCACAAACAAAATTGAACAATAAAACTAAAAGAAATAGAGGAAATAGGGAATGTAGGCATAGATGTCATACCCTTGCTCGCAAGATACAAGAAAAATAAAATAAAGAAAATCAAAATCAACACTTGATAGAAGCAATGCATGATGACCCTCCTCCCCAATCACAACAAAAAGATCCAATACAATGGCCAAAGTAAGAGGTACACCCTTCATTGGACATTATTATTCATCCTCCTATTGTGATTAATTTGGATAACGAGGATGAGATCACTAAAATAGACAAAGAGGTCCATAATAATCTGAATACATTATTTTCCTCTTCCATGAGTTTACATGACAAATCTCCTACAAAGAGTGTAGAACTTGGTGCTTCCCCTAGTTCAACACTTTCTCTCATCCCTTTGGATAGTTTCCTGCCCTTGGCATATCATGAACATGACTATGAGGCAGATCACGTACTGGACAACTCACTCACATTTTCCTTACTAGTCTTTTGTACTTTCTTTTTCTTTTTCCTTTGTGTGTTTTCCTTTGTGTAACATGTTCCCTCGTGATGTTCTATTTTATGATCCCCTTCTCTTTGTGACATTCCTCTATTTGTACCTTCATTCTTCTATATGTTGTACATTGATTTTTCCTCCTTTTTTCTTTTTCTTGTGTTTTCCTTTTTGGGTTGATGGAAGGAATTGAGATGGTTCATGTCTCTTTCATGTTGACCCAAAAGGCCCCTTTTATTTTTCTTTTCCTTTTTCTTTTTCTTGTGTTTTTACTTTTTGGGATGACGCAAGGCATTGAGACTGAAATGTCTCTTTCATGTTGACCCAAAAGGACCCTTTTCTTTTTATTTACCTTTTTTTCTCTTGTGTTTTCCTTTTGGGGATGACACAAGGCATTGAGACTGAAATTTCTCTCTCATGTTGACCCAAAAGCTTTTCCATTTTCATTCACCTTTTCTTTTTCATTTTTCATTTTTCTCCTTTTTGGGATGATTCAAAGCTTCAAGACATCCTATTTCTCTTCCATGTTGACCCAAATGGATCTATCTTTTCCTTTGTTTTTGTTGTCTTTATGTCATCGTTCTACTTCTATGTATTTGGGGGATGATAATAGTTTTGAGCTATCTAAACAAAACATTTCAGCAAAGAACATACTGACCCCAAATCGATAGATCCCTTATGTTTTTGGTGTTTTTCTTTGGGGGAAACCCCTTCCCTTTCTTTATCATTTCTCTCGCATGAGATAGCCTTACTTAGAAACATATGACTTGGAATAAGGGATTTCCAATTTGGATCTCATGTATTCTTTCCTTTTGCATTTTCCATTTGCTAGTTTAAAGTAATTTCTCATAGTACAGTGTGTAGCAATTCCTTTAAAGTGGGGGCATACATTGGCATTATTTATTTTACATTATTTTCCTTTTCTTGTTTCTTAGTGTAGCCTTCTTACTTCATATGATGCGTTTGTCACTCTGTGGATGACATTGGGTGTAGTTTCCTTCACAAGTGTTATCTATCTTAGCATATTACATTCCTCTTGGTGGCATCATGTGACACACTTCATCCCCTAAGTTGTGAATCTTCTATTCTTTGATTAGTCCTCTCTCAGAGAAATTAGACATAGTGTTCCCTAAGTTATAGACCTCACATGAACTAAGAATGAATCCTTTGAACATTCTTTGCATGTTGCATTTTTCATGTGTTATATGGCCACCTTGCATAACACAACTTTCATTCTTGTGGTGCCATCGTGTTTCTTCATGAGCTCCAAGCATATGAAGTTTTGCTTGTATCAAGAAGCTCGAAAAGTCATTTTATTTTGTGGTACCTTATTAAAGTTATTAGGAGGTATAACTTTGGTATGGTTAAGTAGGAATCCCAATCTGAGGCATGACTTTCCCCATATCTACCTACGTGTGTGTGAGTGCATACCAACCATGAGTGTATGTTTCTCACATTTTAGACCTGCTTACCCGATTTAAAACCATGAGTTCCACTGCCTCAAAGTAAGTATGACTTTCATTTTTAAGGAAAAAATCTAGATCTGATCCATAAAAGGATGGAAAAATGATCAAAGCTTGATCTGACTCTCTTTTTTTGTTTTTTCCTCTTCATTTACATCATTCTCATGTGTTTTTCTTTGTGCTCATGCTTAGTTTTCCATGGGATCTTCATCCTAGGGGCTTGATCATCCCTATTGATCATTGTTGTCTCATCTTGTGAGAATTAGTTCATTGAAACTACTCTTCATTGTGTGTGGATCTAGATTATTGTGAGTTTGAAGTAGGTTCATCCTCTTACTAAAGTGGGGGCTAACTATGGACACAAAAAAAGTAACACTTCTACTTCTGATGTTTAGTTTCTCCTGGTGATTTTGGCTTGATTTTTCCTTGATTTAATGTTGTAATATGGCCAACACATTCACAGTAGGTCTTGGGTCCTTGAGAATCAATAAGAATTCTATGATGTCTTGTAAAAGTGTTGTCAAGTGTTGTAACCCAAATTCACAGTGCTTTTCTAGGACCTTTTCATTATAATTCACTTAAATAACTCATTTTTATCACTTTCCAAGCCTTATTTCCAAGTGGTGTAAAGAGTTGTAACAAACTTTCACACTTTTCTAGGCTTTTCATCACATATTTGACCCTTTCTTAAGTTTAAATGGCCCCATAATGCACTTTCTAGCCCTAATTCAGTGTGTCTCAGAGAATAATTTCATTAAACATAATTAAATACACTTTAATTCACGACACCTAGTAAAATTTCCCTGGTGGGACCAAGTCGTCACCTAGCGAAACTTAGTCCCAATGGGTACAAAAATCAAAATTATTTTAAATTCTTGGCGGGATATTATTCTGTTAACCTTGAGGTTAGCCTGTGATGCATTGTTTTTGGAAAATTTTATAAAATCAAGTATAAATAAAGGGTTTTCCTCTCATTTTCACCCCAATTCATCAAAAACATTCACTCATACATTAGCATACATTCACTTATCATTCTCACACATTCTAGGAATTATCAAGCATGCATTGGAGCATCTACTTGCATATCTTTAGATTTCTACATCAAGGGTTTGGTGAGTTGTAGCATTTCATGTTGTTCATTCATCATTCTCTTTCTATTCCATTTCATTTTCAAGGGTTTGATTACCAAATCGGGGTTTGACCAAGGAAAACCCCTATTCTCTAACCCTTTACCCTTTTTCCCCATCTTTCAATGTGTGTTTTGTAGGTCATGCATGTATATTTTTCAAAGAGAAAGGTGTTAAAAGGTGTTGTCATTTCATTAAATTCATTCAAGTCAACAAAATTCTGAAGCAAAGCTTGGAAACCTCTTACAACCCAACTTCTGCAGAATCAGATCTAGACACTTGTCAAGAAGAGAAATTTAGAATGAAAGCTTTAGATTTCTACACCAAATTTCTAGAGATTCCTAGGTGGACTAATTCTCCATCTGTGGAAAATTAGTCCCATTTCCAAGCTTGAAAAGTGAATTCTGCATTTCTAGATACCCATTTGGCTGAAACCTGGTCCAATAGAATCTCCCTGAAACATGACTAAGTCGCCCAACTTGGTGTAAGTGTCCCAGTTGGGTTTAACAATTTTTTTGTAGGATTCTAGATCCTCTCTACATCACATTCTAGTTTTCAAGTGGACCTCTCAAGTCTCTTTCATTTATGTTTTACTTGCATTGTTAGGTCATTTTTCATATCACAATGTGTTTTCAAACAGCTTACATTTCTTAGACTTTGCATTAATAATTCATTTCTTTTATCATCTCATTGCATTTAGGAATATTTCATCCATACTTTCATTAGTCTTGAGTGTGCATATTTCTCATTTTGGCCTATTTCTCTCCTTTTAGGTGAAAAACCCTAGAAGTGTTAGAGAGCATGAGCGTGCAAAAAATGTTTTTCCATAGGTAGCAAAATGCATGCTCACATGGGCTAGTGAAGCTAGGAGTTCACTAGGTGATCCCTAGGGTACCATATAATATTCATACCTTCATGACCTTAGTAAGGTAAAAAAAATGCAATCAAGAAAGAGGGATGATGAAAAGGATTTTGCTTAGTTCATGTGAGCTCTTACTCTTAGGGGACATCATTCCTAATGTCTTAAGAGAGGACTGATCAAAGAATAAAAGATTCACCCCTTAAGGGATACAATGTGTCACATCACTAGTAAGGGGAATATAATATGCTAAGATTGGTCACACTATTGAAGGACATTACTCGCAATGCCACCAAAAAGAGGAAAACACATCGTGTAAAATAAGAAAATCACATCAAAGAACATGAAAAGGAAAAGGAAAAAAATGCAAGTAATATCATGCTAAAATAATGCCAATGTATGCCCCCACTTTAAAGAAATTGCTAACAACATGCTATGAGCAATTACTTTAAAGTAGCAAATGAAAATACAAACAAGAAGGACACGAAAGCCAACTTGAAAATCCCTATGCCAAGCAATATGTTTCAGAGTAAGGCTACGTAATGCGAGAAGAAAGGGGTTGCCCCAAAAATGAAAAAAACAAAACATATAAGGGATCTATGGATTTGGGGTTAGTATGTTCTTTGCTATAATGTTTTTAGAAAGTATTAAACTCTTATCATTCCCCAAATACACATAGAACTAGAAGAATGACTCAAAAAGAGAAAAAAAAAGAAAAGAAAGTCTTTTGGGTCAATATGGAAGAGACATAAGGTGTTTCAACACCTTTCATCATCCCCTAAAGGAAAAATCGAGACAAATGAAAATGAAAATGAAATGAAAAGATAAGATAATGAAACAAATTTTGGGTCAACATGAAGGAGACATGAATGTCTCGATGGCTTGCATCATCCCAAAAAGGAAAACACAAGAAACAAAAAATGAAAGGAAATGATAAAAGATCAATCAAAAGGAAAAAGTATACGACATAGAGAAGAATGAAGGTACAAATAAAGGAATGCACATAGAGAGAAAATGCACATGTTACACACATGCAAGCAAAAAATAAAATGCAAAAGGAAATAAAAAGAAAAAGAAAAGGAATAACATACTAGTTAAGCACATGCAAGTCAACCATCTAGCAGGTCATCCACATCCCTGTATTGTTCAATATACGTAGAATTCATATCACTAGCGAGAGGGACAACATGAAGTGTTGTACTAGGAGAATCACCAGGTTCAACACATGGTGAATCACTTAGTTTAGGAGGATCACCATGGTTCTCATTTAAGCTCATAAAAGAGGAAAATAACAAATTCAACTCATTATGCACTTCCTTATCAATTTTAGTTGTTTCCACATCATCATCCAAGTTAACCATAATGGGAGGACGAATGATAATAACCATAGAAGTCATTGGTCCTTTTTGTGGTGGAAATATAGCTTTTGTTTGTTTTGGTAAAAGAGGAGGGTCATATCAAGTTTTGATTTTTATTTTCAATGTTGCTATCATTATTTGTCTTTTGAGCAATAGCACAACATATACACCTACGCTCTCTAACATTATAGTTTATTTTATTACGTTTTTCAAGTTGTGTTTGTGTAGGGATGGGTTTGTCAACAATAGGCTCCTTTTATTCTTGTGAGGGAAGAATGAAAGAAACCGTAGAAGGTTGTTCAACCACCTTCTTTTTGGATTTATAAATATACTTAGGAGGTAGATTAGAACTTGTTTGGTTGTCTCTAGGTCTCTTATAGGAAATAGGCAAGGGATTGTTCATGGATGAGTCTTGGTTTGTTGGAAGGGTTTTAGACTTAGCATTATTTTATTGTGATGGAGGTTCAAGAATGGGTGGAGGTTTTATCATGGGTGGAGGAAAGTATTCAAAAGATAATTTGGATAGATGCATTTAGCTTTGAATTTTTGATAGGATAGGAAAAGGAAGTCTTTGCGGGGTCCTATAGGTTCCATAGGTTTAGGGAAAGAATAATCTAAAGAGAAATTTCCATGACAAGACGGGGATCTATAGCCACTTTGCTTCACTTTGAATATTCCATTGTCGACTGGAAACTTCAAGCACTTATGGAAAACAAATGGGACCACATTCATAGAGCAAAGCCATTTTTAGCCTAACTTCACATGAAATTGTTCTGAATTAGATATGATAGAGAATGATACAATTGGTTTCTTTCCAAACCATCAATTTTTAGGTGTTCTATGGACTTTTCTTGTGCTCTTAGGGTCTCTCACCTAAAAGGAGAGAGATAGAACCCTAAAATTATGGTGGTTCACTGAAATAAAGGAATGTATGATGGAATTATGACTAAATGCAATGATCAAAATGCAACTAAGTTATGAAATTGATTGATTATGAATGCTAAAATAATGAAATATGCAATGTTTGAAAACATAATGAGGTTTGAAAAAATGAACTAAAACATGAACAAACAGAAACAAAATTGAAAGAGGATGAAAAAAGTGCACCTAGGAATTGGATGTTGAATCTGGAAGCCTTTGAAAATTGGTAAAAATCATTGTAAATCACTAGTGGGACTCAATTTCCATTGATGGTGAATCAGTCATGTTACTAGTAAAGACACCTGAAATTGCTTTCTAATTGTCGAGAACTGGATTTTGACAAAATCAACTTTTTCAGCCCTTAGGTGGAACTCATTCGCCACAGATGGCTTGAATCCATCCACCTCCAAAATTTTGTAAAATTAAACTTCAATTTTGTAGCTCTAGATATGCACTTGTCTTCTTGTTAGATTGATGGAGTCAAATGTGCAAAAAATGGGTTGTAGGTTGTCTCCAAGCTTGAAATAGGGATTAGTTGACTTGAAACACTTTTTTGACTTGTTTTCCACTTTTCAACACCTAATTTCTTGATAAATCTACATACAAAAGTTTGCAAACACACGTTGAAAAAGGGAAGAATGGTTAAGGGTTAGAGTATAGGGATTTACCTTGGTCAAATCCCACTTTGGTAATCAAACCCTTAATAAAGAAATTAAATGAAATGAGCAAGGAATGATGAATAAACATCATGCAAATGTCCTAAACTCACCAAAACCTTCTTAAAGGATTATGAAGATATGTCAATGGCTTCTCCAAGATACTTGAATGTAATTGAATGCTTGAATAAATTAGTGAATGAATGAACTTGATGAATGTGAGTTAAAATGAGAAGAAAAACACTTATTTATACACTTATGCTCTAATTACCCAATAATACCTCATTGTAGGCCAACATAAGGTATTTTTGAATAAAAACTCGAAAGAAATTTTGAATTAATTTGAATTTGGAGCCAAGAGGGACTCATTCACCACCCATGGTGAATGGGTCTCGCCTTAGGCTTGTAAGTGGGTGTCAAGGTTTAACTTTTATTTAATATTGTTTATTAGGTTTACATTAAAATACACTTAATTAAGTCTTATGAGTACATAAAGGGGTCATATAAAGCATAAGAAAGGTGTAAATAGTGATAGCAAGCCTAGAAAAGCATGAAATCTTGTTACAAGAATTTACAACACTTTAGAATAAGACTTGAAAAGTGATGAAAAACTAATTTTTAGGTGAATTGTAATGTGAAGAGTCTAGAAAAGTGTATAAATGTGTTACAAAACTTGACAACATCTTCACAAGATGACATAATTTGAATGTTTAGGACCTAATGTGAATGCATAAGTTACATTACAACATTAAATCAAAGAAAGATAAGTCAAACATCACAAGAGGAAGACCTAAATAACCATTAAAATTTCAATGATCCATTCTTCTATGCTACATTTATCCCCCACTTTAGTGAGAGGATGAACTCCCTTCAAACTCACACTAAATTAGCAATGCATATCGAGAAGGATCCAAATGCACTTATGTTAACAAGATGGAATGACAACAATCAAGAGGGATGGTAAAGCCCCCAGGATGAAGATCCCATGGAAAAATAAACTCAAGAACAAAGGAACACATGTGAAAAAGAAAGAAAGAAGGTAGAGGGAAAAGGAAAAGTTGGATCAAGTTTCGATTGTTTGTTCAGCTAGTTGTGAATTAGATGTAGGTTGTTTTTCTCAGAAAGAGGGTGCATGATCACTCTGGGGTGATGGAAGCCATGGTGGTCAGTGAGGTGAGAAGACCCAAAAGGTGAGAAAAATATGCTAGTTGGTATGCACTCACAAACACATAGGTGGCTATGGGGAGATTTGTGCCACAGAATGGACTTCCCGCTCAATTATACTAAAGTTATACCTCCTAAAAACTTTAATAAGGTGCCACAAAGGAAAAATGTCAGTTTGTGCTTCATGAGAGATGATAATATCCATATGCTTATAACTCATGAACAAATAGAGAGGTACCAAAGGCATGCAAGTTATGTTATGCAAGGTGGCAAAGATGTAAAATGTAAAATGTAAAACTGAAAAAGATGTTCAAAGGAGTCTCATTAAGTTCATGCAAGGTCTATCACTTAGTGAACATTGTGTCTAACATATCCAAGAGAAAACTAATCAAATAATAGAATATTTACAACTTAGGGGATGCAATGTGTCACATCAGGCCACTGAGAGGAATGTAATAGGCTAAGATAGATCACACTTATGAAGGACAACACACCCAATGCCATCCACAAAGTTACAAATGCATTGTATAAAGTAACAAGGCTACACTAAGAATGAAGAATACAAATGAAATGATGCCAATGTATTCCCCCCACTTTAAAGAAATTTCTACACACCTATTTTGTGAACAATTACTCTAAAGTAGCAAAGGAAAAAGAAATGCAAGAACAAAAAAATACATGAGAGCCAACTTGGAAAGTTGTTATGCCAAGTCATATGTTTTCAAGTAAGACTTCATCGTGTAAATGAAAAAGAAAACAAAAGAAAAGGAGGATTGCCCCCCAAAAAGGAACACACCAAACACATAGGGGATCTATGGATTTGGGGTTAGTATGTTCATTTTTGCAATGTTTTTATTAAATATTTTGAAATTTTCATCATTCCCCAAAACACATAGAATTGGAAGAATGAGACAAAGTGAGTGAAAAATGAAAGTAAAATAAAGTTTTTTTTGGGTCAAAATGGAAGAGATATTGCAGTCTCAACACCTTGCATCATCCCCAAAAGGAAAACACAAATGAACAAAAAATGAAAGGAAAAAGAAAAGAAAAATATTTTGGGTCAACATGAAGGAGACATTTCAATCTCAATGCCTTGCGTCATCCCCAAAAGGAAAAAAACAAGAAAAGATAAAAAAAATGGAAAAGGTACTAATTGGGTCAACATGGAAGAGACATTAGGAATCTCAAAACTTTGATTCATCCCTAAAAGAAAAACACAAAACAAAGGCAAAAGGAAAAAGTAATGTATGACATATAGAAGAACAGAGGTACAAATAGAGGAAGAGGACAAAGAGAGAGAACATCAAATGTGCATGACAGGGGAACACGATATAGACATAAAAGAACACTAGAGAAAAGAAAAATAAAAATGAAAATGAAAAAAGGCTAGCAAGGTGAATGCAAGTCAACCATCTAACAATTCATCTGCCTCCTAATCATGTTCAATATATTACGAGGGTGGTTGATTGTCCAAAGGAAGAATTCCAAGTGTCAAACTATGAGATGTTTCAAGTTCTTCACTTGGTGTAGAATATTTATAATTTAATCTCATGGTAGATGAAAATAAAGACTTTAGATCGGTATGCACTTCTACATCTATTTTAGTGATCTCCTCATCATCATCATCATCTAGATTAATCACGATGGGAGGATGGAGAGAAATTTCCAGTGAAGGATGTATCAAGAGTTGTCGTTCATGTATCTGATCATTTTGTTGTGATTGTTGTAAAATTTTATTATGTGGCAGCTCAAGAGGAGAAGGGTGATTATTTATTGCTTATGTCAATGGTGGAGGTTGATTTTCTTTGTTGTTTTCAATTTCTATTTGATCAGCAAGGAGATGACAACAATTCCTAAGCTCCCTAGCAAGAAAATTTTATTTTATTTTATTTTGAAGTTGTTGAGGTGTAAGAGTGGGTTCATCCACCATAGGATCCTTTTCTTCATGAGGGGGAAGAATGGAAGGAACCAAAGAAGATGGTTCAATCACTTTCTCTTTGGCTTTATAACTTGCTTAATGCAAGGACTTAGGACAGGGTTGGTTTCATAATCTCTTGGATGGTTATATGATGGAGGGGAAGTTTCTATGGTTGGTTGCTCATGAGGTTGCAGTGTTTGTTTAGTTTCAGACTTAGGTTGAAGCATTTTTTCATCTAATATAGGAGTAGGGAAAGTGGAAAGGGACATGTGATGAAGAGACAATTCAGCTATTTGTTTGGCTTTGAACTTTTGATAAGTAATGAAAAATAAGTCTTTTTGAGGGGTGATTGATTCCATAGGTGCATGCCAAAAGGATTCTAATGAAATATTACCTTTAGAGGAGAATTAATTAAAGCCACTATGGTGTATGGTAAATAGCTCATTTCCATGCGGAAACTTCAAAGATTTGTGAACCACTAAAGGAACAACTCTCATTGAGCGAAGCCATCGATGACCTAGCTATAGATGAAACTGATCCAATTGTGGAATACTAGAAAATGTTACACCCAAAGTTTTGGTTCCTATCCGTGAATTGAGTATGATCCATCTGATTGTAGGGAATGCAAAACTAGTATATGTTTTAATTCATGCAGTTAGTTTATTATAATCATCTTGATAGAGATTAATTAATACCAAAAATTCATTTGTGATCACGTTTTGAATAGGAGAAGGATCTATTAATATCCCATTGATGGGCTTATCATAGATGTGTTTGGCTATGTAAAAAGGACCATTAGGAATATTTTTAAGTATATCATGAGAAGAAAAAGTAATATCAAGATATTTTTTGGTTGGGCCTTTACGAGGGACAATGTCTATCATACCCACAAGTTAATCCATAGGATTAACTTGGGTAACATTTGGAGTAATATCATGTTGTTCATTATTTTTATGAATGTTCATCACATGAGTGTTTGGAGGTTCACTAGCCTGGACAAATGAAAAAAAAAAAATTAGGCATAGGGTTGCTAAAGATTTGTAAATTTTGATTAGGAGGTGCAATGAACTTATTTCCTTTATCATTGACACCCACAATGGAAAAAAAACTAGAATCAGTGAGGTCTTGAACTAAGTGTTTGAGATGCTCACATTGTTGAGTGTCATGTCCATTTTAGTGATGAAAATGATAATAAGAACTTGGTTTAAAGTTGAGTGGTAAATTCTTGGTGGTATCAAGTGGTTTAACAGTAGGAAAAGTGATCATCTATTGCTGGAGTAGTTGATTCATTGTGTTATTGAGAGTATCGGGTAAGGGGGTAAATTATCTCTTCGGGTACCCATAGGTAAAGGGAACTACTACTTTAACAACTGCCACTTGACTCTGAACAGGTTGGATTGGTTGTGGAGGAGGTAGATTGAACTGTAAGAAGCCTCTATTTGGTTTTCTAAAGTTTTGTTCATTGTTTTAGTTGCTTTATTCAGATTTCCCAGCACAGTTAGAAGTGGACTTTGAATCATGACTAGTAACTGAGTTGTGATATCCACAAATGGTTGTGCACAAATGCAAGAATGAAGGAAATTTCATCATAGTTAACTTATCCTGAAGGTGAGCTTGCAATTTTTTGATAAACATCTTTTGAAGATGTGAATCAAGAATCTTGACATCTATTTGAGCATACAATGACTCATAATGTGAAATGAAATTAGTTACTTTTTCATTTGCATTTTTTTTACATCGCATTAAATCATCCATTGTATTTTTTGGAAACATATGGACTTGGAAATGACTTATAAAGGCATCCAAAAGTTCATTAAATGATTGCATTGAATGATTAGGTAAGTTTGAGAACCAATCCAATGCAATGTCTTTTAAGTTCCTAGGAAAAAGTTTGTCTAATAGTTTTTCATCAAGGACAAAATCGTTGTGCAATGTTGTAAATGAATTAACATGATTAGTAGGGTCTCCTTTTCCTTCATACTTCTTAAACCTAGGCATCTCAATTCCTTGTGGCATCTGTGTTCTTAAGATCTCTAGAGGTAATGGGCTATTATGGACATGATATGTGGGTGGAACATTTTGACTTTAGCTTATGGTGGATATTTGTTGTTGCATGGATGAAATAGTGTTAGAGTTGTGTAATGATGGGGTCAATGTAACTGGCTTGAGGTGGAAGAGAGAATTGTGATGGAGTGTATGTAATGTTAGGAGAAGTGAAGGGGACACTAAGAGGGATGAAGGTAGAAGATGGAACATTTGATGCCACAAAAGAACTAGGAATGCTAGTTGGAATAGCGAAAGAAGGAGTAACATGAATAACCTATTGCATGGTTGTTGTAACATGAGGAGTGGTATAGGTAGGTATGGATTCTATAGTTGAAGGAGGAGGAATCTGAGATCCTCCTTGGCTCACAAAAATGTTTGTTGTATATATTAGCTATTTTTTTCATAACTTGTAAGCCATCATCACTTTCAATCAAGAGATGACAGTTTTCTATGGTAGGTATACCAGTGGTGGAAATGTTTTCAAGACTTAAATCTAGTTGCAAATGTGTAAAGTCCTCATGAGTACTAATGATTGTTTCTTCCAGAATGGAATTAGTTGGTGTGTCAACATGCATTGGATGTGAAGGTAAAGGTGTATTAATATTAGTATACATTCCCAATGCACCATTGTCCATACCAAGAGTAGGAGCTCTCAAGATCCCAAGATCCACAATGAAAGTGCTATCACGGGAAGCCATGAGTCTAGAACTTCATCTCACTCAAGTTTTATCAATAGGGAATCAAACACTCATACAAGTACCACAAAATATTGGGTGAATGCAAATGAAAACTAGGAAGAATAAAATGCTAATGATAGAAATTTTGTAAACTAAAACAAGAAGGAAATAATAGGAAACAAAAATGTAGGAAATACTGTCAAAATGCCAAAAAATTCAATGCAGAAAATGCAACTGGACTGATTCGCCCAGGGTGGCGAATGAGTCTAGGTATGGATTTTTTTATGTTTTTTAGAAAATTTAAAATGATTTCAATGTTTTTCAAATGCAAAATGAAGATGAAAATGTATATTTTCAGTTTTTTAATGATTAGATATGAAAAAATGAAGTCTATACGAGTCTTTCACTAATGCAAATTGAGAAACCCTAGGATGCAAAAAAAAAAAAAAACTAATTGAATGTTGATGCAAAGGAAACCTAGGATGCAAGATGCAATTGAAATCAGAAAGATAATGTGTTCAATATGTAGGTTCACCAAAATGAACCATCAATTTTGAGGTGTTTTATGGACTTCTCTTGTGCTTTTAGGGTCTTTCACCTTAAAGGAGAGAGATAGAACCCTAAAATTGAGGTGGTTCACTCAAATAAAGGAATGCACGATGGAATTATGACTGAATGAACTGATATAAATGTAACTAAGATATGAAATTGATTAATTATGAATGTAAAACTAATGAAATAGGCAATGTTTGCAAACATAGTGAGGTATACAAAAAGGAACTAAAACATGAACAAGCACAAACATAAGTGAAAGGGGCTAAACAAAGTGCTCCAGGGAATTGGATGTTCAATATGGAAGGCTATGAAAACTAGTAAAAATCATTGTAAATCACCAGTAGGACTCATTCACCAGTGATGGTGAATTAGTCATGCTACTGGTAAAAAACACCTAAAACTACTTTCTAACTGCCAGGAACTGGATTCTAACAAAATCAACTTTTTCATCCCTCAAGCAGGAATCACTCACCGCTGATTTCAAATTAGTCCTCCAAAATTTTGTAAAATCAAAGGTCAATTATGTAGCTCCAGATTTGCACTTGTCTTCTTGTTGGGTTGACAAAGTAAAATCTTCAAAAAATGGATTGTAAGCTATATCCAAGCTTGAAATATAGTTTAGTTGACTTGAAACACTTTTTTGATTTGTTGTCCACTTTTCAACACCTAATTTCTTGATAAATATATATACAAAAGTCTTCAAACACAGATCTAAAAGGGATAAAATGGTTAAGGGTTAGAGTATAGGGATTTTCCTTGGTCAAATCCCACTTTGGTAATCAAACCCTTAATAAAGGAATGGAATGAAATGAGCAAGGGATGATGAATAAAAAAATGCAAATGTCCTAAACTCGCCAAAACCTTGTTGAACAAGTCTGAAGATATGTCAATGGCTACTCCAAGATAATTGATGTTTGCTTGATTGAATGATGATTGAATGTAATTGAATGCTTGAATGAATTAGTGAATGAATGAACTTGATGAATGGGGGTTAAGATGAGAATAAAAGACTTATTTATACACACTTATTCCCTAATTACCTAATAATACCTCATCACAGGCTAACATAAGGTCTTTTTGAATAAAAAACCAAAAGAAAATTTGAATTATTTTGAATTTGGAGCCAAGAGGGACTCATTCACCACTCGTGGCGAATGGGTCCCACCTTAGGCTTGTAAGTGGGTGTTAGGTATTAACTTACATTTAATGTTGTTTGTTAGGTTTTCATTCAAAAATACACTTAATTAAGTCTTATGAGTACATAAAGTGGTCATATAAAGCATAAGAAATGTGTAAATAGTGATAACAATCCTAGAAAAGCATGAAATTTTGCTACAATACTTTACAAAAATTTAGAATAGGACTTGACAAGTGATGAAAAGGTGATTTTTAGGTGAATTGTATTAGAAGAGTCTATAAAAGCGTAGAAATGTGTTACAAGACTTCACAACATCTTCAGAAGATGTCATAATTTGAATGTTTAGGACCTAACGTGAATGCATAAGTTACATTGCAACATTAAATCAAAGCAAGATAAGTCAAACAACACAAGAGGAAGACCTAAATAACCATGAAAATTTAAATTATCCATTTTTCTATGGTACACTTCGGTCCTACTTGTAAAGGGAGTGTGATCGATCCCATCATAGCACGAGCAATACCATCATGCATTTTAATCAATGCTTTTGGTTTATCATATCTATCTTGAGTAATTTCATGCACAAATAAAATTTATTTGATGATCACATTCTCTCCATAGAGAAGATCAATTAAAATCCCAGGAGTGGGCATGTTATTGATTGTGTCAACTGTGTCCATCAGGTGCATGTTTTATTGTTTCTTTTGAAGAGAAAGTAATGTCAATGGTTTTCCTTTTACGAGGTTCAATCTCAACAACTCTTATCATTATATCAATAGGAATTTGTTCATTAGTATCCATAGGAATTTTTTCACCATTATCCATAGGACATTGTTCATGATTGCTCAGATTCTTATTCTTCGTGTCAACATTCATCACATTGGGCTTAGCTTCACTATCCTTAACAAATGAAATATTATTGTTGGACATGGGATTCGTAAAGATTTGTAAGTTTTGGTTGGGAGGAGCCATAGACTTATTACCTTTTTCACTTACACCTCCAATTTGGATATGATTGGAATCAATGAGGTCTTGCACAATATGTTTAATACACTTGCAATATTTTGTATCATGTCCTTTTTGTTGGTGATAAGAACAATAGGAATTTTGTCTAAATCTTGGAGGTAATGGATTTCTAGGGTCAAGGGGTCGAATGGGAGGTAAGGTAATGATTTTTTTGTTTAAGAGTTGGGTTATAAAATTGTGAAGTGTGTCAGGTAAGGGAGTAAATTATCTTTGTGAATCCCCAAAGATATACGGATTACTCTTCTTTATAGCAGATACTTGGGTATCAACTAGTTGGGTAGGTTGAGAGGTGGAATTTAGTTGAAGGAAACTTTAATTTTTTCTTCTAAAAGGTTGCTAAGTGTTTTTGTTTGAGGCTTCAATCTTTTCGGGATAGGTAGCGGTGGTTTTTGGTTGGCTACTCGTTAGCGAATTCTAATAGTCTTGAATGGAAATGCATAAATGCATGAAGGATGATAATTTCATCATGGTGAGCATATCCCTTATCTTGCTTTGTAATTTTTTGATGAACATATTTTGAAGGTGGGAATTAGGAATTTTGACACTAATTTGAGAATAAAGTGGTTGGTAGAGTGAAATAAAGTCAATGACGTTTTTACCCTCATTTTGCTTGCATCTCATCAAATCAACCAATGTCGTTTTAGGGACCATGTGCACTTGGAAATGGTTAGTAAAGGCCTCATCAAGTTCATTTAATGAACTAATTGAGTTATTCGGTAATGCAGAAAACCAATCCAAGGCAATGTATTTCAATGATCAAGGAAAAAATTTAGCCAAAATTTTGTATTCAAGGATAAAATCACTACAAAAATTAGCAAAGACATTAGAATGATTGGCAGGATCTCCCTTTCCTCCATATTTCTCAAATCTAGGGATCTCTATACCTTGTGGCACTAAAGTTCTCAATATCTCTAAGGATAATGGATTGCTCTTTACATAGTATGAAGGTGGACTATTTTGATTTTGATTTATGGTGGAAACTTGATGTTGGATGGATGAAAGGATTTGTAAGAGGTGGTTAATGGTAGGGTAATTTCTTGTAACATGTGAGGGAGAGGAATATAGTGGTGGTATTTATGTGTTGGAAGGACTAATTAATGGATTTCTTATGAGAGGAGATATAAGATTAGATGCCACATAGGTATAAGGAGCACTAGTGGAAATGTTTGAGGTAGGAAGGAGCTACTAGTTGCTTGCATTGTTGTGGTCATTTGAGGATTGCTGTAGGTGGGAATTAAGGTTATGGCTGAAGAGGGATGAGTTTGAATTCCTCCTTGTTTTTGCATATTATTTGAAGCTTCGACACTATCAGCGGTGGAAAGAAGATGATTTCAAATATTTGAGCTATGTTACACATAGCTTATAGTCCCTCATCACTTTCCATCATGTAGTGACGGTTCTCTATGGTAGGTATAATAGTGTTTGAAATGTTCTTATTTATTCCACTATCTTGTAAATGAGCTAAGTCTTCATGCATTTTCATTATTTTCTTGAGGTATATGATCAACAATTATTTAGACACATGGCACAATACTTGTAAGTGAGGTAGGAATAGCAAAAGAGGTGTCAAAGGTATGGTCGATACCTAGTGAACTAGTGCCATCACCAAAAGTAAGAGAGATTTATAACCCAAGATCCAAAATGAGTGTCTTATTGTGGGATTCCATGAGTTTTGCACTTCCTCAAACCATACTATTAGTAGTGGGACACCAAGTAATACAAATCATACAAGGGATAAATCATAGAAAGTGTAATGAACACAATATCCTATGCTTGGTATTACACTTAAAATGAAAGAAATTGGATTAACAACAAATCTGGAAACTAAAACAAAAAACATAAGATAGCCCATAGAAACACATAAAAGCAATTCAGATCTACAAAACTAGAGAATCAAATTCAATATGGACTAAGGTACCAAGAAATTCATCTTGGTCCTCCTAGTGAGATTCTAAAGTTCCATAGGCTGAAAGAGGAAAAAAAAAATAGGGAGAGACTTCTGAAGAAAAAATCCAGAGAGGGACTAAGATGCTTGGAAGGGCATTTTAGTCCTAGCAAAGGTTTTTTGTAGAAAAATAGTGACTTTTGGAATGTCACCAGTGTTTATAGATTTCCTATGCAAGATACTGATGCTCATAAATAGAAGAATGTGCAAATAAGTGCAAGGAAAAGTAACTAGGAGAAAGCAATTGAATGCAATATCAAATGCAATTTTTTATATTTTTGAATGCAATAAGAATGAAATGAAGACAAAGAACAATGCACTTTTCAGTTTTTTTAATGAAATTAAATGATGCAATAAAGAAAATATGCGACCTATATGCACTTTCACTAATGCAAATATATGAAACCCTAAATGCAATTTCACTAATGTAAAATGCAAGATACCTTAGGTGCACTTTCACTAATGCAAGATGAAATCCAAATCTAAGGAGTTAATGGAATCCAAATAAAAAATGAATGCTTAAAATTTGGGTTCACCAAAATGATGAATATAAAATTGGATACTCTTAGAGATATCACACTTTTTCCACTCAATCATTCACTAATGTCCTAGGAGTCCCAATTGGATTGACCAAAAACCTCACAAGGTGAGTCAATTCTTAATTAGGAAGGACCTAGGAGAGGGTTTTTTAAGTTCTAAGGGTTTCATCACCAAGAAAATTCTTGGAAAAGAGAATGTGATATGAAAAATGACCTAAAATTATAAATGTAAGCTAAATGCGAGATGAAAATAATAAAATTATGCAATAGGGAGATAGTATACGTGTACCTTGGAAGTTTGGAGATGCTGTGAGGATTCTAGAAATGTAAAGATGCTGTCAAAGGTGTTTTGGAGAACTAAGATTCCTAGAATGGTGTATTAGTCCCACTATTATTTTTTGGGGCAAATACAGAGTCCTCGGATGTCGGAAATAGATCTCAGAAAATCTCTTAAAAATATGCTTAGGAGGACTAAGACACCAAAGATGGAATATTATTCCCATTTTGAATTCTTACAAACTTTGAACAAGATCCAAAGCTCCAAGGTTTGCACTTTCTTCTCTTCTGATTTTAGGTTTTGAAACTTCCAGATTTAGCCTATAGGTGAGTTTCAATGAAGATGACAACTTTGTTATGCAACTTTGAAAATTTTGCAAGTTTGCACTCCAAGTGATCTTCAAATCTTCAACCTAAATTTGTAATCACAAATGGGAAAGAGGGAAAAAAAAAAAATTTGTTAGTGAATGGGGGTTTTCCTTGGTCAAGCCCCTTCTTGCTAATTAAACCTTGAAATGAAATAGCAATAATGAAGGAAATGGTGAATGAAAAACATGCAATGCTACAACTCACCAAACCCTTATAAATTTTGCAAACTTGTGTTCAATAGATCCAATGGATATGGATCTTGAATGCTTAAAATATAGGACTTGAATTTATTTTCTTGAATCAAAACCCCACATCATAAATGTTTGCACAACAACACACATGATGCAAGAAGACTCTTTGATATGATGCTAGAATTTGAAAATGACTCCAAATGCTTGATAAATCTACTCTTGAATTCTCTCATGAAAGAAATGGATGCTTGATAAATTGCTTATAATTCTTGTTAGGAGAAAATGAGAGAAGGAACCTTGTATTTATAATTAGCATAACCAAAGATTTTGGCAAACCAAAATGCTTTATGCTCCTAGTGTTTTTCACCTAGAAGGAGATAAGATTAGGGGCCTACATGCAATGTTACATTCAAATATGGATGTTATATGTGTGCAATATGCCTATATGAGATGATGTAAATGCAAAAAATTAATGAAATAGATCAAATATTTTATGCAAACTAAGAAATATGAAATGTTTGAAAACATAGTGTTGTATACAAAAGACCTAAAAAGATGAATAAAAATGCAAATAGAACTAAACAGAAAGCTATAAAGTTGGATGTGTGCACCTGTAAACTCAATGGATACTGGAAATGATTCTAGAAAACTGGAAATGTTGACTTTTTGACTGACTAGGACTCATTCGCCACCCTAGGCGAATTAGTCCAAGACCAATTTTTTTGCCTAGAATCTTGTTTCTACCAAAAGGTTACTTGAATCTACAGTTTTCTTTGATAGGAACCTCCAGCATGACTCATTCACCATCCATGGTGAATCAGTCTATTTTCCCTTTTCTAAAAATTCAAGTTTCAGATATGCACTTTGTCACCTACACAACACTTCTTGACAAAATCCCATATTTGAATCTTCAAAAATACCTACAAAACAACTTAAATTTTATTTTCTAATGGGGTGTTTTCCTTGGTCAAACCCTTAATTTGGTAGTTAAACCTTGAATAGATAAAATTTGCATAAAATCCTATCCCTAAGTGTTTCTAAGACTAGAAAAAGAAAAAATAAGTCAAAACCCTATTGTAATGTGCTAGAATAAGATAAGTAAATGGCACTTGAATTATGAAATAGTTCATTCCAAGAAACCCTAAAACATTTCAAATGAATGTAAATGACATGCGAACCTCAAATATGAAGATAGAGATAAAATGGAAGATTGAATCACTTTGAAAACAAGTCTTAAGGTGTGATTTGATGGCTAGTTGCATCTCCTCAACCTAGGTTTCTCCATTATTCTCCATATGAATCCATCATCAACTCTTTGCAATGTTGGATCTTGAATGAGAAGTGAGCTTGAAGGCTTGTAGAAAACCCTATCTTGTTGTCCTAAAGCTTCAACTTTGTCATAGAAATGCTGATGAAACTTCTTGTGAAATATTCTCAACACTTGAATTTTTATTTTTTCTTGTAAAAATGATTAGGAGATGTGAAAAATGATGCAAGGGTGTCTAAAATAGGAGTAAGTTAGGCCACATATTGTACTTTCTATAAAGGAGTACAATTTTTGTGTCCATAGTTAGCCCCCACTTTAGCATCCATATGACTACGCGCATATGTAAGCTAAAGGACTCCAAATAGTATCATTTATTGCATAAGAGGATACTCATTAAAAATATGAGAGAATGAAGCCCTTGGTGTAGTTATCTGCAAAAGCACAACATTAGGAACTACATCCTACAACACAAATTCATTAATTGTCCAAAAATCCTTTTATCTAACTTCTAGAAATCAAATTTGAGGGTAGATGTATGCCCCCTTGATTCTACTTGCTTTATGGACATAGAATCAAGGTAGTAATCTATCCACTTGAATAAGGAACAATCATATCATAGGGAATTTCCAAGTACATGCCACATAATGATGTTCAAACATAATGATCTATTGAGATGGGGGGGTGAATCAATATATATTAAATCTTTTGGTTCTTAAACCCTTTTGTAGATTCAACCTTAACCTCAAATGTGTGGATTGAAATACTAACAAATATAATAGTCACAAGGACAAGAGAGATCAACACAAAACATAGTATGTATGTGGAAAACCCAAGATGGGAAAAAACATGGCAAGAAATGTTGCTAGGATCTACTATCCTAATCCAAAATCACAAGCTTCAAAGTTCAGTTACAATATTTAGGGCTACAACCCAAGGAAGCAACAACTCCCTCTTTAAAAGCTACAACTTAAAGGATGCTACTACACCCTCTTGTGAGCTACAACTCAGTGCAAAATGGAGGCTACAACCTCGTACAAAGTTTTACAATATGCTATGCTTAAAATGGTTCTACATAACCTACAATGCATCAGTTTAGTACATAAGCTCTCTCTTCCTCCTAGTTCTCCCTTACTCCACTGTAACCTACTAAATGAATTTTTAGATTTTTATTTCTATTATAGTTCACCTTCTTCTACATTTAGACACTCTCATTCATTCTCAATATCACTATATTTCCCTTCATTCAATTCATACAGATTGCAATCACTATTAGGGCTTTTGACTTGCAACCTACTTCCATAAGTGTCAAAGCATTGAGCCAAACACATACTTTCCAACTTGTCAGATATCACCATTCCCTACATAAAACCATATAAAATCAAATTCTACTTAAGAGAATTTTTCTTTGTTCTCTCTATTGAATCCTAAAAATATGATTGTCTATCTAATGCTCTCTTCTATTCATCCAATCTGATTTTATCTCAATCACCTATTAGGGTTTACCACATATATTTCTATACACCATACCTGTACATCAAGCCACACAACATTAAATTATATCTTAGAGAGTTTTAGATAATAATAACACCCTGCAAAACCCTAGGATTAGATTTGCATTAAATGTGTTATGCTACCCATATGATCAGGTTTGATCTGATCCAATCTAAATCACCTCTAAAGTTTGTTCCTCTACCTTGAAGATCACGTCTTCATATTTTGGATGCTAAGGTAGTTAGACAAGTGAATTCTTTCTCGTGTGTCAGTTTCAAACCACACCCTTGTTTACACTTGTCACAACTATTTTAGATCTTTGCATTTGAAATCTATCCATCAATCAACTCCTTCGCACCTTGATCCTCTGATCAACATTCACTATTCTATCTTTAAACCTTGACCATTGGATAATTGGTTGCTTAAACCAACATCATCGATCTATCATATCATTCTGTCGTTGGGACTCCATTCATACTCTCACTGATACAAACAGGTAACACCGATATGCTTGCCATGTTATATAACTAGACCCACAACCTACATGTCATCCATGTCATTGCCACATCATTCACAACACCGATGTGAAATAACATATAGAGCTGTCATTTATTTCCATCTATTAACCATCATCACACTCGGGTTCCAAAATCAACATCCAAGTCACTATATCGCCCATGACTCACCAATAGCAAAGGGATCGTCCAATTGCTCAAAACCCCAACTTTCGAACCTCAAGTCATAGGTTGCGAAGTTCTAAAAACTCGTCACACAATGACAATAAAGAGATCCCTTTTCCTTCCTTCACACCATTAGCTAAGTCGCTAAGTTGGGAGGTTATGAAACCTAAGAACTCCACAACATACGTTAGGAAAACTTGGAACCCTATGACTCCTTACAACTTTGGCCCTAGATCGGGAGCATGAACCAATGAGTGAGGATATTTTCATTGAAATCATGACCTACACAATACTTGTTTGAAAATATCTCAAGAAACCCAATCATTAAGCCAACAATCTCCCTTATATGATTTGCACTTTTGACATCAATGACAACAATAGTCCAACAATCTCCCCCTTTCGCATTGATGGAAAAACTCTAATTATACGAATAGGCACCACTGAAACTTGGCACCAATGCAACTCCCCCTATTACACATATCTCATTTTATTTGTTTAGCATCAACTTTCTCCCTCTTTGACATGAATGGAAAAGGGTACACTCCCCCTAAGAAAAAAGCTCCAATTTTGAACTCTACAACCATCAAGTCGCTAGAAATGCTACAATTTTGAACTCTAAAATTTTCATGACTTGATCACATTAATCTTAGCTAGGGTTGAATAACGAATCAATGAAACTCCCCCTAAATGCATGCCCTATCACTAGAGTTTAGATATATGAGGTAGGATAAACTACTCACAGCTTCTACGTTAGGTATTCAAACTGCTATGTAGGAAGGGGTTTTGTAAATATATTAGCCACTTGTTCCTTTGTTGGAATATACTCGATGCAAACTTCCTTATCTACAACCTTCTCTCTGATGAACTAATACTTAATTGATATATTATTTTTTCTAGAGTGCATCACTAAATTCTTTCAGATATTAATGGCACTTGAATTATCACAAAGAATCGAAATGGGCTCATTGTACTCTACCTTGATGTCCTTTAATGTCTGCTTCATCCATAAGACATGAGTGCAACATGCAGTTGCTACAACATATTCTGCTTTTGTAGTAGAAAGAGTAATAGACTCTTTCTTTTTGCTCATCTAGGAAATCAATTTGTTCCCTAGGAAGAATGCTCCTCCACTGATAGTCTTTTTGTCATCCACACTACCTACCCAATATGTATCTGTATATGTTGTTAATGTTAAATTTGTGCATTCGGGATACCATAAACTGTAGTCAACAATAATTTTGGTGTATCTAAATATTCTCTTTACTACATTGACGTGTGATTCTTTTTGTTCTTCCTAAAACCTAGCTACCATACAAACTACTTGCATTATATTAGGCCTTGATGTAGTTAGATATAGTGGAGTTTCAATCATTGATCTATACAAAGACCGATTTGCATTAGGTGACTCATCTGATTTAATCAACTTGCAGCCAATAACCATTAGAGTACTGAATAGTTTGCAATCCTCCATGCTAAAAATTTTAAGAATTTTTTTTGCATACTTGTTTTGTGATATAAAAATACATTTATTAGTTTGTGTAATTTCCAAACCAAGAAAAATTTTGAGTTCTCCTAATATGGATAGTTCAAATTCATCTTGCATGCATGTGGAAAATATTTTCCACATCACATCAGTGCTACCACCAAATATAATATCATCTACATAAACTACAACAATGATCATTTTCTTACCCTCATATTTGAGATACAAACTGCTATTAGCACAACCTTTCTTGAATCCTTGTTGTAGATATTGGTCTAATCTTGAATACCAAGCCCTTCGTGCTTGCTTCAAACTATACAATGATTTCCTCAATTTGTAGACATAATCAACATTCTTTGAGAGTTGAAAAATGTCTGGTTTCTCAACATATACTTCCTCCTTAAGGTTTCCATTTTAAAAAGTAGATTTGACATCCATTTGATATACTTTAAAACCTTTATACACATAAAATGCAAGAAACGTCCTAATAGCTTCTAATCGTGCAACTAGAGAAAATATTTCTTCAAAATCAATCCCTTCTACTTGTGCATATCCTTTGCACACTAATCTTGCTTTGTTTATTACAACAACTCCATCTTCATTTACCTTATTTCTAAATACCCATGTTGCACAAATTATATTCTTGCTTGATGGTCTATGAACCGATTCCCAAGTTTTTTTCTTTTCAATCTGATTGAGTTCCCTTTCCATTGCTCTTAATGACCTTTCATCCTTATTGGCTTCATAAAAAAAAATTGGTTCAATATGATACAAGAGAGAAAAGTTTAGTTGCTCCTTGTCCTTTGCAAGTCTCCTTTTATTCTGCACTCCTGCACTCTTGTCACCAATTATTTGATCTATAGGATGATCTTTTTGCACATATTTTGTAGGAGAACATTCAACCTCTTGCTCATTCTCTTCTTCTTGTTCCTCTTCTTCAACTCGTGCACCTATGTAATCCTCGTCTCACTCACTTTCAAGAATGTTTCTACTAGGCTGACCCCGATTTTCACTTTCATCAACCCTGACATGTACACTCTCTATAATTCAATGCAATATCTTATTGTAACTCTTATAAGCTTTGCTTTTGTTGGAATACCCCAAGAATATCCCCTCATCACATCTTGACTCAAAGATTCCTAAGTATTCATCTTCTCTTTTAATATAGCACTTACAGAAAAATACCTTGAAATGCTTGACTGATGTGGGCCTACCAAACCATAATTCATATGGCATTCTACCACTGTTATATCTTATAAGTTCTCTATTTTGATTGTATACAAAAGTTTGTATTGCTTCTTTCCAAAATATATCTGCCAAGTTTGTGTCATTTAACATAGCTCTAGCCATCTCCTTCATAATTCTATTTCTTCTCTCTACCACACCATTTTTTTGTGGTGTTCTTTGAGCTGAATACTGGTGCTTGATTCCAAGATCTTCACAATATTCCATAAATTCTCTTGAAATGAATTCACCTCTGTTTGACCTGAGGAATTTGATTCTTCTCCCAGTTGCATTTTCAACCAAGTTCTTATAACTTTTAAATGCCTCAAAAGCGTCAGCCTTCTCCCTTAAAAATGTGACATGCCATTTTGATATAGTCATCAATCAACAACATGAAATATCTTTCTACTTGAAATGCTTTTGTCCTCATTGTACCACATAGATCAATATGGATTATTTCTGAGGATTTCGTAGTGTAGTAATCCTTTGTGAGATTTAAACTATATTTGCTTTCCTTGTTGATAGCCTTGATAGATGATATTATCAATCTTTGCAATCTTAGCCATATTTCTAACCAAGCCTTTTGAACTTATTATCATCATGTCAAAATTTACATCTCCTAGTCTTCTATGGCACACCAACTTTCATCTACTTGGATGATTAGACATTTTTGGCCTTCCACTTCACATAGATTGTAGAGATTACTATCAGTCCTTATCCCTTGAGAAATTATTTTACCATTCAATCTTATCTTGCAACCTTTAGAATCAAATACAACTTTAAATCCATTATCACACATTTGGCTAATGCTAAGAAGATTGTGTTTTAGACCTTCCACATAAAATCCCATCTTTAGTTTTGGGTGATCCCACAAAGCTGGTTTACAATTTTTGGGAGATTCTATTTTTTACTAGAATCAATTATTTTGAGAAAATATAATGATTTACACCTTAAAAAGTTTCATTTAAATCATTCCAATTGAAGAGGGTTTAATCAAACTACCTAAGATCAAACTCCCTTGGATAAAACCTCGCTAGTTTTAAACCATACCTATAATGGAGTCTCCTTTACACCTATCGAAATGCTGATAAAAAATCACTTTTGATTTATCTTTTGGGGGATCAAATAAATTCATTTAAAATTTATTTTATGTAAGCATGTAGTCCTTATTATAAGATTCCCAAAAATTAAATTTTAAATAAATTTATTTTTATTATTATATTTATTTTTTATTTCTTGTGAATGTAAGTTTTTCATTGAAAAATCAAGCTCTATGTTCTGCACATGTGGAAAAATACAATATTATAAAAAAAAAATTAAAAATATGAGTGCACCAGATATTGAAGTCCTTGGTCCAACAAAAATAATGAATTTTGATACATACAAATAAAGTTGTGTTATACGGTCTCCCTATGCCTAAATTGTAATTGGTTTGACTTCGAAACTTGATTAAGAAAAAAATATTCAATAAAACACTATAAAACCAATTGAAGGCACTAGATATCATAGTTACAAATATAAATTCAAAAAAATTATACTTTTATCCTTCATGGAAAAAAAATATGTTATACGGTGAGCGTCACTCCTTAAAAATGGTATTTACTGAAAAAAATAGTTTCCGAAGGAGATGGAAAAAGAAGTGCAATCTGATTCCAAAAGTTTTGAAAAAAAAATATTTAGAATCTACAAAAAAATGTCACAAATTACTAGTTTGCATCATCTTCAAATTCCTCATGGTTTACCTGCTATAGGTGCTCGAAAGTGAAGATTTAGTTAGAAAAAACTAGTTTAGTGTCTAGTTTGGCCAAAAATTGTAAACTAGTATTGAGGGATCACCCTTTTTTTCTTTCCATCTATGCTCAAAATTCCTTTACCATGATTTTAATAGTAGTATTATCACCTAGAATTATTGAACCTCCTTTTTTCATTTCAAGCTTAATGAATTTCCTTTTATCTCTAGCCATGTGCTTGGAGTAGCCACTATCAATAATCCATAGATCTTGTTCCTTTGCATGTAAATTTTTTTGGGCTATCATAGACTGAGTGGTGCAAGAGTCATGCTCTTTCCCTTTCCATATCTTCTTGGGCCTTTTCTCAATTTTATTTTCTTTTATCTCAGAAATCTTATTTTCTTTCTCTTTATTAGCAGGTGAGGACTTCTTTTTCTTAGATTTCACACTTGGTCCTGTAAATATTTCTCTACAGTTTCTAGCTATATGACCATAGTTGTTGCAACTATAACAAATTATATTCATATTAACCAAGGGAGAAAATGTATTCTTTCTTGCAAAATTTGTATTCTTCCTTGGAATGATTCTACATTCTCTAGCCCTATGACCGAAATTGTTACAAGAATAACAATACCCATTGAAATACAATGAGTACCTAGTCATGTAGTTTCCTTCAACTGGATGAGGTTATTTTATTTGTCTAGGCCTCCTTGGATAGTTTACTCTTGTGAATCCATCATTGTCTTCTCTTTTTACGTTCTGCATCATGTTTTGTTGATCACAAACTGTCTGGTTGTCCTCCTTGACTTCGACCAATTTCTTTTCTTTATCAGATTTTTGTTCATCTTTAGGAGCTTCCTCTTTGTCAGATCTTTCTTCTCTTGGGACTATTTTTTCTCCTATTCTAAATCTTTCATAAATTTTTGAAATTCTTCCCTTTTTCCAAATGTAAACTAGATTCTCTTTATTTGTAGGTTTTTGTGTACTTATCAATCTATTGAGAATATCTATACCACCTTTCAACTTTAGTCAGGAATTTTTGATATGCTCATTGGCCTTCTCCAACTCTTTCCTTAAGGAAACTATTTCTACCTCAAGTTTTGAGCATCTATCCATCTCAGATTGCAATTTAGATTTCATGACATCCTCAATTCTTCAAAGCTCTTCTACATGAACTTCCAGTCCTACCAACAACTTATTGGACTCTTCAAGTTCTTGTGTTAATATGTCAATCTCCTTTTGAGCATTCATTTCTAGCTTCTTGTTCTCTCTCTTAATATCATCATATTTTTCTCTTAGTTCATCAAGATCTTCAAGAGCATTAATTAGTTCTCCTTCAATATCAACATATGCCTCCTCTTCTCCTTCATATGAGTCCTCAATTTGTGCATCTTCTTGATCCTTTTTTTCTTTAGCCATGAATAGAAATTCTCTTCTATCATCTCTCATTAAAAGGGCATGGCCTTGATCCCTTTTTGAACAATCACTAGCATAAGAAACTTCACTTTATTCTTTGATGTGCAAACTCTTCTTCTTTCCAAAGTTCTTTCTTTTAGGGTATAACTCTTTCTTCTTTCTACTATCAATTTTCTCTTTGGGAACTGTCTTCTTTACCATATGGACACTTTGAAGCAAAATGACCCATTCCACCATAATTAAAACACTTAAAAGGGAGCTTACCTTTATACTTGTCAAATCCTCTTCTTAGCCTTCTTATGAAATTTGCTTCTTCCTCATCAGTTTCTTCATAATCATATGTAATGATAGTGACTTTTTCTTTCTTTGTAGCTTCATCTTTTTCTATCTTGACAACCTTAAATTAAAATTCTCTCCTAGATGATTCAACACTTGAAATTATCATCTCATATGTAGTAATTATGCCATGCACCTCATCAGGAGTAATTTTATCAATTTCTCTTCCTTCTTTGATAGTAGAAATCTTGGCATGATATTTAGTTGTCATGGACCTAAGAACTTTCAACACAAGATCTTCTTCTTTTAGATCTACACCATATCCTTTAATGGAATTTACCACATCATCAACTCTCTAAAGATAGTCTAAAATCTTCTCTTCTTCGGTCATCGTCAAGCCTTCAAATTTGTCTCTCAGCACTTGTAACTTTTCCAAATTCACTTGGTGTCACCTTCATAGATTTTCTTCATTTTTTCCTAGACATCATAAGCAAATTTACAATTTATAATTTTTTATGCACAGAGTTAGATAATTTTTTTGTAATAATAAACCAAGCTTTCTTATTGTCCTCATGAATCTTGTTTATTGTAGGATGAGTGGGAATAGTATATTTGGTTTCAAAACATGCCCAAACTTTAGTTCCAAGAGAAAATAAGTATCCTTCCATTAATGGGATCCATTTAGCATAGTTTTTTCCATCAAACCTAGGTGGCTAAATTCCATTGTGTTCACCAAACTGAGATCTACCCGGGTTGGTTAAGCTTCTCCTAGGGAACCTAGTGCTCTGATACCAATTGTTTGAACACAATGATCTATTGAGATGGGAGGTGAATCAGTAGATATTAAAAATTTTGGTTCTTAAACCCTTTTGTAGATTCAACCTTAACCTCAAATGTGTAGACTGAAATACTAACAAATATAGTAATCACAAGCACAAGACATATCAACACATAACACAGTATGTACGTGGAAAACCCAATATGGGAAAAGCCACGGTGATAAATGCTACTAGGATCTACTATCCTAATCCAGCATCACAAGCTTCAAATTTTAGTTACAATGTTTAGGGCTACAACCCAAGGAAGCAACAAATCCTTATTTAGAAGCTACAACTTCAAGGATGCTACTACACCTTATTCTAGGCTACAACTCAATGCAAAATGGAGGCTACAACCTCGTACAAAGTTTTGCAATATGCTATGAATAAATTGGTTCTACATAACCTACAATGCATCAATTCAGTACATAATCTCTCTCTCTCTCTCTCTCTCTCTCTCTCTCTCTCTTAGTTCTCGCTTACTCCATTGTAACCTACTACATGAATTTTCAAATTTTTCTTTCTATTATAGTTCACCTTCCTCTATGTTCAGACACTCTCCCCTCATTCAATTCATACACATTGGAATCAATGTTAGGGTTTTTTCACTTGTAATGTACTTCCGTAAGTTTCAAAGCATCGATCCACACACATATTGTCCAACTCATCAAATAACACCATTCCCTACATCGAGTCATACACCATTAAATTCTATTTCTGAGAATGTTTCTTTGTTCTCTCTGTCAAATCCAAAAAATTTGATTGTGCATTTAATGTTGTCTTTTTTTCATCAAATATAATTTTATGTCAATTCCCTATTAGGGTTTACCACATATCTTTCTTTACACCATACCTGTGCATCGAGCCATAGAACATTAAATTCTATCTTAGAGAGTTCGCTAATAATAACATCATGCAAAACCCTAGGATTGGATCTGCATTAAATGTGTTCTGCTATCCATATGATTAGGTGTTATGCAATCGAATCTAGATCACCTATGTAGTCTATTCCTCTACCTTGAAGATCAAATCTTCATATTTTAGTTGTTGAGGTAGTTGGAAAAATTAATTCTTTCTCTTGTGTAAGTTTTCAGACCACACCCTCATTTACACTTGTCATAGCCATTTGAGATCTTTGCATTTGAACTCTAGTCAACATTCACTATTATGTTTTTAAACCCTGAACGTTGGATGATCGGTCGTTTAAACCATCATCGTCGATCAATCATATCGTTTCGTTGTTGGGACTCCATTCAAACTCCCACTGATACAACCAGGTCATGATGATATGCTTCCCATGTTATCTAACCAGAACCAGAACCTACATGTCATCCATGACATCGCCACATCATTTGCAACATCGATGCAAAATGACATATCGAGCAGTCATTTGTTGCCATCTATTAGCCATCATCACGCTCGAGTTCCACAATCCACATCCAAGATGCTATATTTCCCACGACTCACCAACAACAAAGGGATCACCTAGTTGATCAAAACCCGAACTTCCAAACCTCAAGTCAGAGGTTGTGAAGTTCTAAAAACCCATGACACATCGACAATAGAGAGAACCTTCTTCCTTCCTTCATACTATTAGCTAAGTCAGGAGGTTATGAAACTAGAGAACCCCATGACATATGTTGGGAAAACTTGGAACAGCACAACTCTTTACATCTTTGGCCCTAGATTGGGAGCATGAATCAATGAGTGAGGAAATTTTCATTGACATCGTGACATGCACAATACTCATCTAAAAAGCTCTCAAGAAACCCAATCATTATTGCAAAAATCTCCCTTACATGATTTTCACTTTTGACATCAATGACAACAAAAGTCCAACAAATGATAGACAATGGATGATGTCTAGTGTGGAATCATGATTCCAACACATTAGAAAATGTTGAAAATGGAGGTCCCTAGCACTGATTATCGTGTTTTGAAGAAAAAGTACTTTATTAATTCTTAAGATGGAAAATAACCCTATTTTAATGCATGAGTAAAAAAAGAATGAAAATAGCTAAAAGAGGTGAATATAAAGAAATTTTTCACTTACTATTGCATTTTACCTTCTTTTAGCACGAGTGTGATGAGTGAGATGAGAAGATGCCGAGTAGATGGGATTACAAACCTTCATGACTAGATGCGCTTCGAGACTAGGAAGCATGTGGTGAACTGTATCACAAGGTGAGTTGATTTTGCGACCTTAGCTTAGTGATTTTGTAATGATTTAATGATTTTTAATGTATTTAGACGTTAATTTAAAGGATTTGGGAAAAAAATTCAAAGAGTGTCCCCTTTCTTTGCAAAGTGTCCATTTCTTCGCAATGTGTCTCGTTTCTTCGTGAAGTGTCCCAAAAGGGTTCTAAAGTGTTTAGGGCCATTAAGAAAGCACACTAGAAGAAATTTAGTACACTTCCATGATGAACAATGTAAAAATTAAAGCTATTAGATGAGGTTTTCATAGCATAATGTTGTAATTTTTATAGGTACCTACCTAGTCACGGTAGTGGCTATGGGGGAGATAATTGAGATTTTTTAGAGACCTAGCCCTAGCATTGTCAATAGATGAGACAAATCATCTTCAAGCTGTAGGAATCTATTAGGCATACCTTATGCCTCCCATGAGCTACCATGATGCCATGCTAATGGTTCTGTGTGACTGTTGAATGCTAATACATGTAGATTTCACCTCTCTACTAGGGAGTTGACCATTAACATAGAGGATATACATCATATTCCCTGAGTTCCTATTCAGGGAGAATGGGTGCACTTATGAGGATATCGGTCATTTCATGAGTAGAAGCTTGACATGTAGTACTGACTTGATGGAGCAGTTCATGATAAGCATGTGAGGGCACGAATCAAGCTACCAATGTTATTATATTCATGAGCCCCAGTGGTGAGATGGATTATGATGCATATAGTGGCACTGGTACTCACTCCAAATGGATGAGCAACACACCTTGATGGAGGATTAGTTCACTTGATTCACGGGATGGAAAAGTATAAGACGATCTACTCTTGGGGACGCTATATCCTGGCACATCTCTATTATGATCTAGGTCGATTTGTGTTTTGGGAGATAGATAGTATGGTACACTGCACGCTTCTATAGGTGTAGTTCCTTGAGCATATTACATGCATTGGGCCTATCAATTTCCCATGTGCTAGAGATGCAGGGTATCCACGAGCCTTTAGCTATCCTTTATGGAGCTTATGGCAGTATGGAGATTTACATTTTTGGAGAGTTAGCTTTGAATAGCTAGAGGAGGATGAGATCCTTTGGAGTCCTTATCAACTAACACTATAGTGGCAAGATACCATTAGACAATTGAGGAGGATGTAGCTAGATAGATTTTTAGTTGGCCAACATGACTATGTAGTACATCCTTTGTATTATGGTTGAGTCATGCGGCAGTTGAGACAGGTGTAGACACCACCGAGGGCTTTCCCCTTTATTAGGAGATCAGTGCAAAGTGCCTAGAGGCTAGGTGATACTATACGACTCACTATAGACCATATAGTCCAAAGTGACTTTGATTACTCAGATCATGATCAGGTGCTAGTCTTCGATGGTGATGACGTTGATAACATAGATGAACATGAGGAGTGGTGGTCAGTGACATGACCAACTCTTGTATTTCCAATGGATATCCCTATAGGTGATGTGGGACCAGTGCCATATGAGGGAGATGAGGAAGAGGACAAGGTCAAGGATGTATAATATAGGGTTGCAGATATATTCACTAATGCTATAGATGATGAGTATGATGAGGAGGTTGATCCTGACTATGATGGCCAAGAAGAAGGAGATGAGGATGAGGATGAGGAGGAGAAGGATGAGCCACCCCTGAGTGAGAGTGATGAGGTAGTAGCTAGAAATCAACACAAGTGGAGAGATCTATCTCCCATCTATATGACAAGATCTAAAGTAGTGGCTGCAATAGGCACTGTTACACACAACCATATAGAGGCTAGCACATACTCCATGCCCCCTACACAGGATGATATTGATATTGTTCGGCTGGCTAGAGATATAGGTGATGATATTTGATTTTATGCATGTAATTTTAGTGTTTATTCTTTTTGCTATATATATATGTATATCATGATGATGTTTACTTATTGTATTGTTTCTACCTTGTAGGGGCGATGAGAGACTAGAAAGAGTTCTATCATCAGACCACTGCAGAGATAGTGCTTGCATCCATCGACGAGGAGGAGGTGGACTCAGATTATGTTCCCCCACTGATCCTCAAGGAGGAGACAGAGTCACTAAGACCATTTGCGAGGCTATGGTAAATCTATGTGAGTGTGAGGAGATGACTCTGTCGAGCTGAGACTATAGGAAAATCATCCTAGACTCTAGCAGAGGTGGAGAGATTGTAGGTAGAGGTATCATAGCTATAGGTGGAGAGGGATTAGATAGAAGAGGAGCATCATGTGGCCCTTGGGCAGATACAGGTCTTAGAGTTTGCATTGAGAGTTGGAAAATCATGGTCACGATCACATACTACCATCACTTGACATCCTAGTACATGATCACAAGCACCAGATCTCAAGGGGTCTAGTTATCATAGACCTTGGTGATATTGTATATTTTGATGAGATGTACATAAAACTATATATATATATATATATATATATATATATATATATATATATATATATATATATATATATATATATATGAGCTTTTGATTTTGCAATTTCTCTTAATGGTCTAGAATATTAAATGGCAATGTGATTAATTGAATAACTTAATTAATGTCTTCATGATTTCACAAATTTTATGTCATCTAAGTAAAACTTATTGTAGTTTCCTTTAGATACAACGTGATGATTAATTATGTTATGCTAAATTAAATATGTTTAATGATCTAACTTATCATAATACACAAGAGGAAGTTTGAATAGTATGAAACCTAAAGTAATTATAAAAATGAATTAATAATCACTTTAGTGCTCAAGACATATACATAATTGATTTATCAAGAATGAAGTAATGCAAAAGAATATTGGAATGACCTAATAGCTCTAACAACACTACTTTATTATTCATACTATTCAAAGGGATTAGGCATAATACTGATGAAAATGTGTGGCATTGATAGGTTCTTTAAGGGGTGTGCCATCGAGTTCGGTTAACATGTATGCACTAGACCCAAAAGTTTTGTCAACTATGTAAGGTCCTAATGAATTAGAACTAAATTTATCACATTCATTTGGTTTGTCATTGATGTTATGTAGATTAACATATAGAACTAAATCACCCTTTTGGAAAAATCGAGGGATAACATTAAGGTTGTAATGATTATGTTTCCATTTGTAATAAGCTTGAATTTGTTCAAGAGCATTAATGTGTTGTTCATCTAGAATCTCAAGCTGATGTAATCATTGTTTCTTATAATGTGTTTCATCAACAAGTCCTTGAATAGAAATCCTTAGTGTAGGAATTTATAACTCTAAGGGAATTATTGCTTCACTACCATAGACCAAATTATAAGGTGTGATCCCTATGGAAGATTGAACACTTGTATGATAAGCGCAAAACATATAATGCAATTGTGTGTGCCAATCCCTATGATTTTTGTTAACAATTTTCTTCAAGATTTTTTCAAGAACTTTGTTAGTTGATTCAGCTTGACCATTAGATTGTAGGTAATAATGTGTTGAAAAACGATGTTGGATATTAAAGGTCTCCAAAAATTTCTTCACTTCATTATTCTTAAATGGTGTACCATTATCATAAACTAATGTGAAAGAATGTCCAAGACAAGCAATAATGTGTTCTAGGGTGAAACGACATCTTACCTCAGTTGTTGTTGATCGAAGCAGAATGGCCTCTACCCATTTTGTGAAATAATCGGTTGTAGTGATGATAAAGGTATGTCCAGTCAAAGAAGGAGATGAAATTTTTCCTATAATGTCCAATCCCCAAACTGAAAAGGGCCATATTGAAAGTTGAGTTTGAATTTCACTAGCAAGAGCATGATACAAATGTCTATGTTCTTGACATTTATGACATTTGCAAACATAGTCAAAGCAATCATGTTCCATGTTGCACCCATAATACCCAATATGGATAAGTTTTTGAACCAATGTTTTCCCTCCAAAATGTCTACCACAAACACCTTCATGAGCTTGATGAAGTGCTAGAGGTATCTCATATTTGTTTAAGAATTGAAGAAAGATACCATAGAATGATCATTGATATAGCACATCGACAAGGATGACATATTTGGATGCACTCTTTCATAAATGATCACAGAGGTTTTTGGTTGTTGGCTCGAGAAAGGTACCATTTTTTAGATAGTTGAATATGGAATCATACCATTCACTCGAGTTTTCTTCATTTGTTATTAAAATGTCGTATATTTTTTCATCGATTAAAGGTTTCATGAGAGGGTGAATAGTGAATATGAAATTTGTTGAAGGATTGTGAGGGAAGATAAGAGAGGCTACACTTTCCATTGCATCTGCAAGCCGATTATCTTTTCATTGGATGTTATCAATGGTAATTATTTGAAACTTCTCCAACAAGTGCATAATAAAATCTTTGTATTTGGATAATTTATCATGTTTAGATTGATATGCCCCATTGATTTGTTTAATGACTAATTGAGAGTCACCAAAGATCTTAATATCTTTGACACCCATGACTAAAGTAGCACATAATCCAGTAATTAACACCACATATTCAGTTGTGTTATTTTTACATAGGAAATTTAATCGATATGACAAGGGAATAGGATTTCTTGTAGTTGTTTTTAATATAACTCCAGCACCAGATCCTTTTCTACACTTAGATCCATCAAAATATATTTCCCATGTGTTAGTTTCAAGGGGAAATACACTATCATCAAGAAAAGAGTCATTGCTAGGTAATGCTAGAGGAGGAGTGCCAGCTAAGGGGCTAGTCAAGGCTTGGCCTTTGATTTCTTTATGTGAAACAAACTTAAGGTCAAACTTGGTCAACAACATTACCCATCTAGCAACACATCCTGATAAGTTTGTTTTATTGAAAAGGTGTTTGAGAGGATAAAATTTTGTCATGACGTGTATTTCAACATTTAGTAAATAATGTCACAACTTACTAGTAGCGAATACAAGAGCCAAAAATTATTTTTCAATTGGTGTGTATCGGGTTTCATAATCGATTAGAGTTTGACTAATGTAATAAACAAGATGTTATTTTCCATTATCATCTTGTTGAGCCAACAATGTTGCAAGAGCATGGGTTGATACAGCAATGTAAAGGATGAACGGTTTGTTTGGAATAGCAGTTTGTACAATAGGTGGAGTTGCAAGGTATTCATTCAAACTCTCAAAGCCATGCTTACAATCTTCATTCCAATCAAAATGTACATTCTTCTTGAGGAGATATGTGAAAGGTAATGTTATATCAGCTAAGGAGGAAACAAAATGATAGATGGCTTGAATTCTTCCTTGTAACATGCGCAATTGAGAAATATTTTTGGGAGGTGGCATGTTTATTAAAGCATAAATTTTCTTTGTGTCCACCTCAATGCCTCTATAAGATATGATAAACCCTAACAGTTTTCCACTATCTACTCCAAAGAAAAAAATTCAGATTGAGTCTCATGTTGTATTTATAGATTCGTTCAAAGATTTTTCAAAGGACATTCAAAATGTCTTGTCTTGTTAATGATTTGGCAAGGATGTCATGAACATAATATTTCAATATTTTTTGTATGTGATCATGAAATATCAATGTCATTTCTCTTTGATAAGTTGCACTTGCATTCTTTACAAAAGGAATCATAACCCAACAAAACTCTCCCCAAACAGTTGTAAAAGTTGTCTTGTATTGATCTTGTGGGTTGATGAATATTTGATTATAACCAGAAAATCCATCCATGAACAACAACAAAGCATGTCCATTAGTTGAATCCACAATCATGTCTATATTAGGAAGAGGAAAATTTTCTTTTAAGGAAGCTTTATTCAATTCATGAAATTTCATGCATATCTTAATACGATTATCAGTTTTAGCAACTACGACAATGTTTGAGATCCAAGAAGAATAATCAATAGGTCAAATGAAACCTATGTCAAGGAGTTTCTCGAGTTCTCCTTTAACATGCAAGACTATCTTAGGGTTCATTTTGTGTATCTTTTGTTGAATAGGCTTATAGTTTAGCAAGAACAATGTTATGCGTGGCTATTTTCTAGTCTATCCCTGGCATATCAGAATATTTCCAACCAAAATTTTTAGGAAAATCATGAAGAAAAGTTGTAGTGTCCTCTTGTTCTTCATCGTCAAGGAACTTCCCAATCTTAATAACTTTTTCTTTATCATCTATGTCCATTGGTATATCAATTGTATCTCCTAAGGGGAGTGCATTAGACTTAGGAATTTAAGGATCATATGCTTCCATTCTCACGTTTATCTCATCAATATCTTTTTGCTTGGTACTTATCATGGCACAAGTAAGTTTTTTCTTAGAAGAATACAGCCTATCAAAAGCTCCTAATAGTTGTTTCAAGGCTTCATCATTTTCAACCTACTCCCAAAATAGTGGGGAATCCATATTAAGGAATTCAAGATGTTTTAGTGTAAGATTAATTTGTGGTTTACATGTGATGGTGTTGATATTGAGTGATGGGTGTTGATTCACTTTTGTTATGTTAGAAAAAGAATACCCCAAACCAGTCTTTCTCTCTTGTGTATGAGGTTCGATAGGGACACAAACGTTCATTCTTTCCACATCCTTTACTATTATATCCCAATTGTTTCACAAGCTCATAACCCCAACCATAAGGTCTTTCCATTTCTATTGGATTGGGTGGGTGTTTATAATCTCTCATCAAATTTAATGTGTAAATTATATTTCCTGCAAAGTAGATGAGGTAGATGTTGGGGAGGATTTTTTTGAATTCTGAGTTGTCATAAACATTGATTGTTTAAGTGTTTTTCATCCTCTTTTTGTGTGATTATGTATTCGTCCATAAATGAAGGTGTGAATTCTAATGTACCCAAATTGTCACCTAATAATTTAAATACTAAGTCTTCATCTTGTTTATTGGTGTCAAGAGGTTCTATGTGAGGTGTTTGAATTAAAGTGTGCAGAGGACTCGTTGTTCCTTTTTCAAGTTGTAAGTAGCTTTCAGGCTTGATGTCTATTGCAAATTGATAAATCTTGTTGTTATAGACATATTTCATTACTTGATGGAGGGTCGAAGGTACCGCATGCATCTCATGAATCCATAGCCTTCCCAAAAGAATATTGTATGCAAGATCATAGGGCACGAAATGAATAGGAGTTTGCAAGGTAACTACACCAATTGTGATAGGTAAAGTGATTACACTGAGTGGTTGCTTTGTAGTATTGTAAAATCCCCTAATAGATAAAGAATTAGGATTGATTTGTGATTTATCCATGTGTAATCTATCTAGGAGATTTACACTACACACATTGAGGGTAGAGCCATTATCAACAAGGGTTTGTTTAATGCTTGTTGTATTAAATTTAGAAATGATCATATAGGCTTCATTTTGCTTCCTTAATTCTAATGGAGGGAGCTCATGTTGATGAAAGGTAATGTCTACATTCGTTGTATTCATTCCTTGTATAAGAATTTCCACATCAATTGCAGTTTTACCAAGAGAAACAACTATTTGTTGCAATGCTATTTGGAGGAAAGAATGATAGCTTGGTGAATTTTGAAGAAGATCCCAAAGGGATATTTTTGCAGGAGTACTCTTAAGTTTCTCAATAAGATCATACTCTCATAATCGGGGAGCACTAGGTAGTGTGCTATTGGACAAACGTAAGGAGGTAGGGGTTGGTTGTGGTGGATGCAGATTATTGCGAGTGTAATGGGTATGGGCAATAGCATCGTGTGTAGGTGGGTAAAGGGTAAACTTAGGTTTATGTGGGGGTTGAGGTTGATGTGAAGGTGGATAAAGGACAAGTTGGTGTTGAATTACATTAACATCTTGTGTTGTAGGTGGCTCACAACAAGCCTTAGTGGATGGATTTTGTGAGATGAAGTCCTCAAAGGATTCATCTAACATATCAAAGTCACCACTACTAAAAGGTTTGGGGGATGAGTTGGCATGAATTGGTTTAGGTTTGTCATCACAAGCCTTAGTGTATGAAACTAGTGAGAGGAAACCTTGTAAGGCTTCATCTAACCTATCCAAGTCATCACTATTAAGAGGTTTGGATGAGATAGTTTTCCTAAAGTGGATCATTGTTTTGATTGGTTCATTGGATTGATTAATGTTTTTGTTTGTATTTTCTGATGAATTCAGTCTAAATAAACTAGGAACTAGTGTTGAAAATGAACATTGGAAAAATTTAATGCTATCCATAAGTGTCATTAAAGTAAATGATGCTAAAGCTAATGATTTGACTATAATAGAAAAAAACTACACAAAAACAGAAAAGTAACTGTAAGAAACAGAAAGTGGAAAACATGAAACTGAATTCTAAAAATAGTGATGCAAAAAGTGCACTGGGACTGATTCACCCAAGGTAGTGAATGAGTCCGAGTAGGGGTATTTTGAAGATTTTTATGATTTTTTTTCTTTTTTCTATGTTTTCAAGTCTACACACTACTAATCTAAAGTGTAAATATAGAATTTAAATAGTTGGAATGATTGGAAATGCAATAATGAAGTCTATATGATGCTTTCACTAATGCAATGTTTGAAAACCCTAGGATGCAAAACAATCCAAAACCTAATGCAATGTTGATGCAAACTAAACATAGGATGTAATGCACTTAAAATCAGAAGTAAAAAATTTCTAAAGATGGGTTCACCAAAATGTAACCAAATATTTTGGAAAACCAAAATTCTTTATGCTCTTTCTAGGGTTTTTCACTAAAAAGGAGATAAGATTAGGGGCCAAAATGTAATGTTACATTCAAATATAGATGTGATGTGGGTGCAATATGCCTAGATGAGATGATGTAAACATAGAAAACTAATGAAATAGATCAATTATTGTATGTAAACTAAGCAATATGAAATGTTTGAAAACATGGTGTTGTATGCAAAAGACCTAAAAAGATGAATAAAAATGCAAATAGAACTAAACAGAAAGCTGTAAAGTTGAATGTGTGCACCTATAAACCTAATGGAGATTGGAAATGATTCTGGAAAATTGGAAATGTTGACATTTTGACTGAATAGGACTTATTCGCCACCCTGGAAGAATTAGTCCCAGACTGGGGTTTTTGTCCAGAATCTTATTTTTGTCAAAAGGGTACTAGAATCTACAATCTAATCTGGTAGAAACCTCTAGTGGGACGCATCACCATCCATGGTGAATCATTCCTTTTTCTAGTTTCCAAACATTGAAGTTTTAGATCTACACTTTGTCACCTACACAACACTTCTTGACAGAATCCAGGATCTGAATCTTCGAAAACATCTACAAAATAGCTTAAAATTTGTTTTCTAATGGGTGGTTTCCTTGGTCAAACCCTAGTTTGGTATTTAAACCTTGATTAGATAAAATCTACATAAAACCCTAACCTTAAGTGTGTTTAAGACTAGGAAAATTATAAATAAGAAAAAACGCTATTCTAATGTGCTAGAATAAGATGAGTAAATGGCACTTGAATGATGCAAGAATTCAATCCAAGAAACCCTACAACATTTCAAATGAATGTAAATGACATGTAAACATTAAATCTAAAGATAGAGAGAAAATGGAAGATGGAATCACATTGAAAACAAGTCTTAAGGTATGATTTGATGGCTAGTTGCATCTCCTCAACCTAGATTTATCCATGATTCTCCATAGGAATCCATCACAACTCTTTGCATTGTTGGATCTTGAATAAGAAGTGAGCTTGAAGACTTGCAAAAAAACTATATCTTGTTGTCCTAAAGCTTCAACTTTGTTGTAGAAATGCTAATGAAACTTCTTGTGAAAGATTCTGAACACTTTGACTTTTGATTTTTCTTTGTAAAAATGATTAGGAGATGTGAAAAATGACCTAAAAACACATATTTATAGGAATCAATACCTAATTTCTCATTATTAAGACCTAAGAGGCTGACATCCATTGAAAATTTGAATTAAGTTAGTGAGTTTCTAGCTTGAAATTAAAAATTCCCCCAAAAGGGACTCATTCACCACCCTTGGTGAATGGGTCCCACCAAAGGGGACTCATTCACCCAATGTGGAAAATGGGTCCCACATGAGGTTTTCGGAGGTGGTTTTTTGAAATATGAATGTTTTAAGTATTATTTTTCAAGATTTGTATGATTTTTGAGTTAAATGGGCCTCGAGATAAAAAATAATGAACATTAGGGGCCTATAAATGCAGTTTTTAAGAGGTGATTAGTGCAAGGGTGTCTAAAATAGGACTAAGTTAGGCCACATATTGTACTTTGTGCAGAGGAGTACAATTTCCATGTCCACACTTACTTATGCTTAATATCCTAAAATTATATCACACCAAGCCAACATATGAATTCATTAAGTAAAGGAGGCTAAATCTTGCAAGAATTTGAAATTAAATCTCAAAAATGACTCAAGGAAGACTAAGACGCCCTAGTTGGTGTCTTAGTCCCAAGTCCTAAAAACTTGTGCCAAAGACACGAAAAAGGCTCCCAATCTAGATATGCCAAAATCAGGGTTCAAAGAGCTTTGGGGGACAAAGCCGCCATAGGTGGCATTTTAGTCCTAACCCAAAAATCAGAGACACACTAATGGAGTCATTAAATTATCATTTATTCATTGGAGAATGTTGGGATTATCTAGAAAAATATGTAATTCATAGGGCTTATGGACTCAAAATAGGACCAATTAAGCCATAAAGAAGCATAAATAAATCAAGGCAGGCCCAAAAAAGTGTGAAAATGCAAGGGTATGCATTTTACTACATTACAACACCTTAGCGAATGTAAACCATAGCATTACCACCAAGATGAATTCCATATGCTAAGAAAGGTCACACTCGTGTAGAACATGAAACCTAGTGTCACTGTTGAGAAGATACATCACATGAATTAATAATATAACACTTTGAAAGAGGTCACACAATTATCCAAACAATGAGTAGGGGAGTGTATTCTCCCACTTTAAGGAAATTACTAAACACCATGATATGAGAAATTACTTAAAAATAAAAGGATGATAAATTTTTCAAATGATAAAAGAAAACATGAGATCTTATTCAGAAGAAAAAGTTCCAATCATATGTTTCCAAATAAAGATGTGTTTTGAAGAGGTGGTTCCCCCAAATGAAATACCAAAGATAACACATAAGGGATCTATAGATTTGAGGTCAAAATATGTCTTTTCTACATTGATTTAATAAGCTCGGAGCTATCACCATTCCCCAAATACTCGTGGAATAGTCAACACAAAGGAAGAATGACACATAGAGATCAAAAGAAGATAATATCATTCGGGTCACCATGGAAGAGATGTGGATGTCTTGGCACTTTGGATTTTCCCCAAAAAGGAAAACAAAACACAAAATAAAAGACATAATTTATAACATATAGAAGAATGAAGATACAAAGAGAAGAATGTCATGCTAGGTTCACCTACTTTGTATCCTTGCACCAACAAAGTCACAAGGCTCATCCAAAGAAAGCCCACAAACATAAAGACGTGCAAGAAGAAAAATATGAGGTATCACATTACACACATGAAATCACAAAGAAAATGAAAATAAAATAAAGAAAAGACTACTATGTCACATGCAAGCCAACCTAAAGTAGGTTGTCCACATCCCAATCTTCCTTATTGTATACAAAAGGAAGATAACTATCAGAATGTGCAACAACAAGTACAATACTAGGACAAGGCTATCAAACGTTTGTTTCCTCCATAATGTAGGACAAGGATGCACTAATATAAGTGGTGAAAAGGTGCTCCTTGCAGTATGGAAAAATGATTTACATAAAGTGCCATAGATGTAATAGTGAGTATGCTATGATTCTACTACTATCACATGATAAGGAGTGAGGTAAACAATTTTTAGTCTATTATATGATCAAATTATATTGTAGGAGGATTAAATTAATTCAATACCTTCTCTAAAGAATGACATTCATTAGTAATATGCCTAAGAGTTCTATGAAATGCACATTAATTCATGTTTATACTTTTTCCTTTTTTGTTTTCTCGAATAGGTGGCAATGTAATCAGTCCTAGATGAAGGATATTTTCCATTTTTTATTCAATCTCGGTTATAGTATGTAAAAATGGTAACTTCTTACCTTTGTAGAGCTTGTGTTTCTTACTTCATTGGGAAATTGGTTGGTGTGGAGGGGGAGGATCTTGATATCCTAGTCCCTTGGTATCCTCTTATGGTTGATAATTCTAGTCATAGATGGATTTCATATTCATTAGTTGTGTCACATCCTTATTTACTTAAGATTCTAAAGCATTTCCCATAATTGTCTTCTAAGCTTATGGGTGTATCAATAACTCGGTGGACATAGGATAGAAGAGTATAAATGTTACCATTGTGAATAGACTCCTCATGTTTGGTGGTTTAGGGTTGGTTTGTGATTTAACTTCAGAGCATAAAAGGCCAAACATCAGAAGTGGTGGGATGATAGGAGGTGTTGGTCGTTGCATGGAGGGGTAAAAGATGTATTATTGTCTAGGTTGTGAAGAAAATTTTCTATGAATTTTTGCATGTTATCTTCATCTTCACCTAAGATGCAAATGTCACGGGGACATTAATAAGGAGGTGAGGGATTCTGAATAGGTTGAATTTTATTAGGATCATTACCAAACACACAACTTGAGACATAAACCAAAGATTCTAAGGACATCCATAGTTTACCAAAACACATATCCATGAGGAAAGTTTGTTTTTTTATGTAAAATTTCATATTTGATGATTATAAGATGCAAAAAGAATCTAGAATGACGTCTTTTGAATGAAAATTTTATTTTTGAATAATTTATTGGTTTTGATCAATTAACTCAAATTCAAACAACTATAGAAAATAAAAATTGGGATCTATAAATGTAACAAGAAATAAAGTAGACATAGATAAATTTATACCCAAAAATTTGGGAAATTACCTATTCAAGGACAAATGTTCCCAAAGGTGAATGGGTCTTTGTATAGGGATTTGAAAAATTAAAGTTTGAGTTTTTGAGTTAATATTTAAGTTTTGTATTTTAGGTTGCAAATAGATTATTTCGGTTACAATTTTTTTAGAATTTGATGATGCAATTCACATGAAATTTGATGGCAAAAAGAAAACAAAATGACAACGTTTGTGATGCAATTAATTTAATTTTTTTATGTAAATGATTGAAAGACACCCTTATGTAGACCACTATGTGAAATATAGTCAATATGTATCCAATATTTTAATTTTTTTTATGAATTTAAGTGATGCAAAAAAAAAAATTGAAACCATAATTGATATCTAAAACAAACTAATATAAAACCTAGATCTAAGGTTTTTAGAGACTTAGAAATTTGAATTTATGTTATGGAATGTCAGGTTCACCAAAATGAAATGAAGGGTAAAGGGGGAAAGAATTCAACCAATGTGGAATAAAGAAATGGTCTTGGATTAAAACACACATTTCCCCAATTTCATTACAAAGAGAGAAGATCACAAAAGGATAGAATTGACTTTCAACCTTGAGGTGAGTCAACCCTATTTTGGATCTCAAGATCTCTGCTTTCTTATGAGAGAAATGATTTGTTTACAATGTTTTTGAACTATTTGCATTAACTAAATGAATTATGTGACCTAATACTTGAAATGTAAACCATCACCAAAACAAACTATTATGACTAACTTTCCATTAATGCCAAGAATATTCTCATGACCCCTATTTATGTATATTTAGGTATGTTTTTTTCGTACAATTGTATAACATATTACACTACACTACATGGTTCTTAAAAAATCCATAAGCAAGTGCCTCACTAAATATTTTGAATTTTTCAATAGACCAATGATGAACATGAATTAGCAAGCCTAATGGAAATCACATAAGTACTTATGTAAAGCTGCACACTATAATTTTTCCTACCGATGCATATTTTCCCAATAGATAAGAGGAAGGGACCATATAACACGACACCTATAAAAAATAGTTAGAATTGAAAGTCATTGAGAAAAATTTAATATTGATCCGATACTCGAAAGCAATCACATAATGACCATAATAAAACTGCGTGAATAAGACTGCTTATCCGAATCTTTGATAACTATTAAATACAAAACCGAGAAGCACTGGTAACACACATTAACCGTTACAACATAATGCTTATGACATACTAACCGAAAATGTACACCAAAATATACTGCTATACTAAAATAGCTCTAATTATTGCTCGCTTGGAGATTATGAGTTCGTGTACGACAAAAATAAAAACAATACCCGAACCCCTGACTATTTTTCCACCAGAAGGACAATAACCACTTAATAATTAGAATATAGCTACGGAGAGTCAACATATAATTATAATTATTAATGAAGGTTCATAAGGATAATAAAAGTCTTCAGAAAATACATAGGGCTACCACGAGCACGAGTTAAATCAATATTGATGAAGCACAGGATTTAAAGAACTTTTGCTGGACTTTAAATTCAATATACTAAAGCACCATAAGAGCCCAATACATTAATTTTCATGGGAAAAGGATTGATAACAATCCTTGGGATCAACGAAAAGAGCTTCCTTGAACGCTTAATAAGCGTTTTGAATTCTCTTAGAAGACCATAAAGACAGTGTGTGCAACTGCGTTCCTTTCCACCCTATAGATATAGCAGATCCGTTTGGCTCAATAGTATAGAGTTCTGCACTATCATATTGCTTGACCAATAATCTTGCCTGATACCAAGCCTGATAGCTGAAGTTTATTTCTCTGAATCCGGCTAGTTTGAAGAAAGACCTCCACGTATCCAGGTTAACGTGTCTCACCCTCCTGTACTCCCCTTCGCAGGCTATCATATTTATTATCTGACTCCCACAACAGACTTCTTCGATTATGACCCTCTGTAAATCATTTCTGCACGGCAACACAGCCTCCAAACTGTCAAAGTAACTGCTGGAATAGAAAAGCATCTCAATGAACCGATTCACGAAAGAGGGGGAATTATGGTTCCCTTCTACTTCCGAATTCACCAAAATGTGGGGCTTTAATTTCTTGATAACATTAACAGTCTTCCCGAGAAGAGTAGGATCATATAACAAACTTCTGAAAACAGTGGGAGCATTCACTGCCACGAACTCACTGGCTTTAACATCGAATAAATCTTCCTTAATCTCGGCCAACCTCGAGATCTTGACTGAACAGTAGGAAAATCTAATTTTCATAGCTTTAGCAAACTCTGTAAGTCTTCTTCCACAATCTTCTAGCTCATCAGAATTCATTCCAACACCTGTGATCTTGAGATGCTTGACGGAAGAAGAACAAGCTCCTAGAGCAAGAGACTGAATTAATGTTGTCCATTGGCACCCAGTTCGAATTCCCAGATCAATCACGTGAATTCTTTTTTCATGCCTCACGCCATCAAGGATAGCCTGGACTGCCGTGAATTGTAGCACTTTGGCATAGGGAAGTGCCCTATAACAGAAAGCGATTAGGAAATAGAATTCACTTTTTCCACAATCACTTTCGAAATTGTTGGTGAAATCAAGGGTTATTTGTTTCCCCTTATTTGGCTCACTGCAGGTCTGGCGTTCGATTCTCTCCTGGAGGGCCTCGACAAAATAATAACAGAGCCTCTCTATGGGGTTCCCCAGCTTGGAAGAGAGTTTCTTGCAATGACTTAGCATTCTGGAGGCTTGTTCAAATTGCTGGTTGCCGACCATCTCTGCCGAAGACAAAAGAAGATGAGCCAATTCAAGCCCGTTCTGCTTTTCTCTGGGCAGGGCCGGCACAGAAAAAGAGTAATTCAGATCGAAGCCCTCCTTAGAACACTGCTGCATGTACCGAGCGCCCGCCGCTTTAATGATTTCCTCAGACGACAAGGCATTTTCATGCCCACCTTCCGCTGTCGCCGCAGGGAATCCATGACTGGTCTTGATATTGAGCAGTGAAGGAAATTTCTCAAGCTGGAAAGACAATTTTTTATTATTCATGTCTTGATGCAGTTGATCCTTTGGTATGTTTATACATGGATAAGCTTGACACTCTGAGATTGCCAGTCTCCCATCCATTGCCGGGTTCACGTAGTGCTCTAGCAGAGCAGGGACATTCAACTCCTTAATGGGCTGTCAAGTGGGTAATGCGATACAGATGAAAGTGGAGGTCAATCTGGTACTACTTTCACTTTTCATGATATCTATGTAATGGGTAAGGGACCTAATGAAATGAACAATTTAACTCTCTTGGTGCATAAGGATTGCACCCAACCTAAAAGAATGTTCTGGCCTTTTCATTCCTTCCAATTAGTTACGAACAAATACCATATCTGAAAACTTCGAAATACCCTGTAAAGCTCTGATTTGATGTAATACCAACATGAGAACGTTGTAGATATCGTCAAATCAACGTATCGTAAAATGTTGTTCTGTCAAGCTCGGTTTAGTCATGTTAAAATATTTAGATAAAGTTTTATGACAGCTAAATATATTATGAGAAGTTTTAGCCCACCTCGCTTAAACTTAAGAAAGAAACAAATAATAACAATTTTTTTTAAGAAATCAACCTTAAATAAATAACAATAATTCATACTAAATTAAATTGGGAGTTGGGTTTTAAGAAAATATAACAAATTTGATAATTACATATGAGGATAGACGCATTCAGATTTGAAAATAATAATGAAGAGTTAACGTTAACAATTTTTTTTTTTTTAAATCTATTTTAAATAAATAACAATAAATTATACTAAATTAAATTTGGAGGTGGGTGTCAAGAAGAATTTTTTTCTGATAATTACATATAAGGTAGATGTATTCAGTTTTGAAAATAATAATGGAGAGTTAATCTTGATGTTCCATAAAAATGAGGTAATTCTATTATTCTACAAATTTATAACCCTTCTCTCACTATTGTTGTTTTAGTTGAAGGTGAAAAGTTAATCCTTTTCAGTATCATAGTAAAATCATGGGGCAGTTAGAGAAAGTGATTTGAGCCAACTTTTTGCATGCCTTTACACTAAAATGTAGAGCTCTAGAGGCTATTTGAAAATGCTAGTATGACCCCTTTTCTTCATGGTTATGAGGGAATATAACAATGACATTACAACTAAATTATATAAATCTTGATGTGAAGACAAAGTGCAAATATGTAGTATAAGGATTGTGGTGACACCTAAATTGATAGCAACGACAACTGACTTGTAGTATAGTCGTCTAAAGGTGGAAAAAACAAGCAATGGAAGCTATAAAATATTCATTGATAATTTCCTTAAAGGGGAGGAGAAACTCCAATGTTGCCAAAATGGTTATGATAGATAAAGGCTCCAAGCCACATATGGGGTGATTAGTGTGAATGTTATGAAATATTTCAAACAGTAAAGAAGGTATGCTACCATTCATGGTTATCATTTCCCTTTGTCAGATAAGGAGGAATGAGAAGATAAACATTGTGTATTTTATGGTGTCTTCTTTAATAATGTAAAGCCAAAGGGGCTTCACCGCCCATTCACTAGGGCCTTATCCAATGTCTTTATAATTATGGCTCTGCTAGCTTTCCCCTACCTGGCGCCTCCTTAGAAAATGAACCCCATGTAAATTGAGCCCTAATTAACTAGCTATACCCCCACCCTGACGCTTATCCCAATAAAAAACTTGGTGTGGGTACCTCTTCAACCAAGCCTCCCCTCAAAAAATATTTGGGTGAACCAACTATGCTGAAATTTTTTTCCTTTAAAGGCCTATGAATTAGAGACAACCCAATTGCCTTATGTATGAAAGATAAGAAGAGTATTGGTAAGCCTCCTAGTAATCATATGGGTGTTAAGTGGAAAATCCATGACAAATCTAAACCTAAAATGACAAAAAAAATAGTATTGAAATATGGGATGAGGGAGAATAGGGCAATGTGAATGACTCAAGTAGTGGGGTATGTGCAGGATCATCATGGAAAAAACAATCCCTTAAGTGGCGAAAAATTTAGAAAAATCAGAGTCAGGCAACTTGATGTAAAATTTTGAATAAGTTATCTATATTATTTCAAAAATATGTAAGAATAAAATCTCTAAGAAATTGAATGTAGTTTCTAAACTACTAGGTTTATTTTACAAAAAAAAAAATTCGTGAAAATTTGAAATTTCAATGCAGTAGTACTTAAA
>VDFB02358134.1:35460936-35499258 GCA_007258455.2 Sequoia sempervirens | reverse complement strand
AGAGTGGGAGAGTGGGAGAGAGGGTGGGAGAGGGTGGTCGAGGGTGGTGGTGGGTTTGAGATGGTAGGAGAGAGTGGGAGAGAGGGTGGTAGAGAGTTGGAGAGGGTGGAAGATGGTGGGAGAGAGTTTATGAGAGGGTGAAAGAGTGTGGGAGAGAGTGGGAGAGAGTGGAAGAGATTCTGAGAGCATGGGAGAGGATGGGAGAGGGTGGGGGAGGGTGGGATAGGGTGGGAGTGCGTTGGAGAGGGTGGGAGAGAGGGAGAGGGAGTGGGAGAGGGTGGAAGAAGGTTGGAGAGGGTGGGAGAGTGTGGGAGAGAGGGTGCGAGAGATGAGGAGAGCATGGGAGAGGGTGGTTTCAGGTCTCTCTCACTCACTCACTCCCTCTATATCTCTCTGCTCTACCCATAACCATCTCTCCCTCTATCTCTCTTCCACTCCCTCCCCCTCTCTCTCAACCCTGTTCCTCCTAGCCTCTCTCCCTCTCTTAGGTCCCTCTCTCTCTCTCACTCCCTCTTTCTCTCTCCCCTCTACCTTTAATCGTAAACCTTAAACTCTTAACCGTTAAATACTCTATCCTCTACCCTTGGCCCTTCCACCCTCTATCTCTCTCCCACTCCCTTCCTCTATCTCTCTCTCACTCACTCCCTCTATCTCTTGACCCTCTACCCTTAATTGTCTACCCTATAAATCTTTAAAAAAACCAACTTTATTTTAACGTGAGCACACTATGAATAAGTAGAGACATGGTCGTTGAGCAAGAAATAACACACTATCATTATAATGTGACCGTGCTTTTTATTGCACTAAAAATTGTTAAAAAACACAATATACTTGTGATGTCAGCCCACATTCTGCATATTCTCTTAGTTTTGTGCATGCTCTAATAAAAATTATCCTTTTGGTTATTGAGTGAAGTGTGCATACATGATTTTTAGATTCCACCACCTTTTTCATGATATTTCCATCACCTTTGCATGAAACAACAAAGTTTTCACATTGAAAGGCATATAATATGAATTCAAGTTTGAATTATAGTGATAACTACTATACAATTGAAGTTTGGAGGGGAACAATCTTTTGAAAAAGTCAAACTTTTGAGGAGTTTTAGGAAAGAAGAATCAATGGCTACATAATTTGGTAGAACCCCTATTTGAAACTTTGATTTTTTAGGTATGTGAAGTCTTTGTACATTTTATTTCATTCTATTATGGATTTCTTTCATTTTTGTTGTTTTTGTTATTCCATGTTGATAAAATTGTTTTTTTTTCATGTTAAAACCTTAGGTTGTCAATGGACATTTTAAATTACACAATTCTATACACTTTCCTATTACATTTTTAAACCACATCTCTTTGAGGCATTTTGGTAAATTTAACAATCAATTTTCTTTGTCTATGCTTCCAAAGCTGTCATTGAGGTATTTTGTCAAATAGTTATACAAACTAGCTGATTTCCTTGTCTATGCTACCAAATTTTCCATACATGTCTCTAAAACATTGGAATATACTCCCAATGCAATACGGGGAGGCCTGAAACATACAAACACACAACTCCAATCTACAAACAAATTTTCAATTTATAATTTCATCAGGGCCTCTTCTTTCAAACAATTCACATTGTTTAGGTTGTAGCATATCAAAATCACTCAATCAAGTATAATTCCCCACACAACCTTCTCACTTCTTAGTAGACCCCCAAATCCAAAAATAGTCCTTACTTAGGTCTCAAAACAAAATATTTTCTGGGTTTTAGGACATTGTATGCTCAAATAGGTTTCCAATACAAAAACCATAAATTTTCTAATAAATATCTATGGTTTTCTATAGTTCACAACTCCAAGGCCTTCCAAGCCTCACCAAAGAATCAAACAAGTTTATCAGGGTCTACAAAAACAAAATAAACCTTCACTATGCCTTTAGCCTCATTAGATCTCAGAAACACCACTTTGGTTCCTCCTTTTCATGCCAAAAACTCACATTCTCGGCCTAAGATAACATCACCATCCCTATAGACACCTTACCACTATTAAAAGAAACATGAAACTTGAAAAAAACTTATTACAGGCCTTCCCTCTAAATCACAGGTCACCACAGTAGGAGGAAAGGCTCCATCTTTAAATTAAAGTAAAACACATACCCTGTTGGTCTGTATAGGTTGATCATGAAGAATGGAGTATTTCATTCACCAAAACAACCAAAGGATTCTCAAAATAGATTGAAGTCAAAGTTAATACCTTCCACCATAGTGATTTATGAATTTCTAATCATGGGAGGCATGTACTGGGTCGTATATTGGAAAAGAAACTGAAAAAACAAAAAAAATACTTGGAACTCCATAGTTTAGGCGTTGAGTAGAGCACCAAATCCTCAAAAGAAATTAATTAAACCCTTTATTCGGCTTGTATGATGTTTTTATACATTTTCAAATCAGGAGTCCCAACTTCCTTCAATGCTGATAACCACCCTTGAAGCACCAAACCTTCATTAAGCCTAAAAGTACTAGTATTAGCAATGGTTTGCTTAATAAGTTTCATTATGCAAATTTGTTGTTCTACAGACCTAGGACCATTTAGACACCTTTATTTTACCCATTATAGATCCTTTCAACATATCCAACAATCACCAATGCTTTTTTTGTACCAAACTGCACAAATTATTAAGTTTTCTACGATTTTAAGGGCCCAAATTAGCCCACTTTTACAAATGAACCACCTTCAAAACTTGTCCAATTCTCCTAAAATCTTGGGGAAGCACTTTATATCTATAAAAACTTCAAATTATAGCATTATATTGTAGAGATTCAATCATTTACCACCCAAACCATAAAACCTTCTCCCTAGGCTTATAAATTGTATGTTTTATTGAAAGTAGCACTTGCCAAACACTCCAAAACTTGAAAACTATTGAAACAAGCCTAATATACCTTGCTCATGCTCAATCCAACATAAAATAATGCTGCCCAACTCAGAAACTCAATTTCAGTCACCAAAACCTCAATTTTGTTAAGGAAAACTCAACATTTCCTCATTTGGTTTGATGCCCAATCCAAGATCATCCTCGATTCAAGTTTATCATGGCCTTTAATAATGTTTCCCTCTTAAAAAAACTACTTCAACTTCGAAAACTAACATTTGAAAGAGGTGACCATTGGTCTCCCTCTTTAATAGACTTTTACAACCCTTCACTATTAGCTAATTTGACTTGACTTAGCACTTTTTGCACAAGTAAAATTATTTGTCATGCTAAAGAAATGAACTATTAAAAGGAAAAAACTAACAGATTATCAACTCCAAACCTTTAGATATAAAGAGAAAAAATGGACGAGGGAATATCGTGAAAAGTAGAAATTGGGAACGATTGATGAAAACAAGCTAGTTGAAAAGGAACCTCAACCATCAAAAAGATAAAAATAATTGGAAGCACAAAGGGCACAAATGTGAAAGAGTCATGCTAGGGGAGATGTAGATACCATAGTTGGAGACACACCCTCTACCACAAGTGAATACAAAGGGACACCATTAAGCACAAGTGAATATGGAGGGACACCATCTACCACAAGTGAGTATGGTTGGACACCATCCACCACATCTAAAGTTGAGATTACATCATCACTCAGATTTGATGAACAAGGTATGTATTCTATTCCACCCTCAGTCAAAGGTATGCAATCTAGCCCACCTCAATTAAATATTGATGAAATTGCTAATTTTGATATGTATGTACCTAAGAGAACACCAACTAGAATTTTGCGTAGAAAGCTAAAGTTTTTGATTAATATTGATGAGGATATTTTACAGCACATGGAAGGTAAGATTCCAGAATGCACTTGTAGAAGATATGCTGATAATATTTGGAAAATGTTCTTTGAAAGGCTAAATGAGACCAGAAGATGTCAACTATTTGTTCAAATGATGCGGGGTTTAAAATATAGAAACATCATGAAGACTCTTGGGTTGAGAACATCAAATGCATCAAGTGAAAACACTATTGTGAAGAATCTAATGGATGTTTATGAGAGTGTGGGTAAGACCTCAAGCTCAAAGGATAGTAATGTCACCTGACGTGTCATTACATCGACTTTGGAAAGCTATCAAACAAAGAGATCTCCTCTCATTAAAAAGACAAGTGAAAAAATGGGAACTAGTAGAAAAACTTTATCAAAAGTCATTCAAAGGAAGAAAAGAATTGAGGGCATCAATTCAAATGAATTATGGGCATTTTTGCGAAGACTACCACATAAAGATAAAAAGTTGTTGAAGCATTGAGAAAACTAATTGAATATTATTGGAAGAATAATACAAGGCCATCTCCAAATCAAAGGGGTGTCGTAAGAAGAAGAATCGGTAGTCGAAACCGTGAGCCACATCCAAAGCATTTTTTGGATGCGAGTCAAACCCAATTTTTTCATAAATTTCAAAATTCTTATCCTCAAATTAGTATTTCTCAAATATTTTTTGAAATGATTAAACCTTTTTATGTCAAGATAAATCACACACGCACTACTTGTTGTTGTAGACTACATATTGAATTCGCTAACCATTATGATGTTTATCATTCTATATGTTTAGATTTGCATACTAATGATGTTTTGTAGGATTGTGGAATAAAAGCCCCACAAAAATCTTCAAGAGAGTTCTTATCAAAAAAATTATGTCAAATAGAGGGTGGCCAAATATTCTATAGGACATGTTTGGATGGTTCATGCGAGCATTGTGGTGGATTGCAACGAATGCCAGTATGTCAACATATGGAAAGCACAAATGAGGTGGGACATAAAATAGTAGATTTTGGGATGTATAAAACAATAGCATACACTACAAAAGATGGGTCTCAAGAAAAAAAGTGTGATTTTGTTATTGAGAAGATTCCAGTTTATTAGTTTATGTCCATGTTTCGTGAGAATCTAGTGTATGAGTATGCAAGGCATACCCATAGAGCCTGATGGGTGGACACACAATTCAAGATATTCAAGGAAACCTTTCTAGTTGGCAGCATAGTATCAGCAGTGGAATTTGTAGAGAATTACACTCTATAGCCACAGTCTGAGGTGTAGTCATAGTATTACAACTCCACATAGGTTTCGATATTGTGCACATAGAATTCATTCATCCAACTGATAGTACAAAGGACCAAAGGAAGGTATTGAGGGAGTATCACTTTTATATTAGTGATGATTTCACACATTCTCCATAGTTCGTGCAAGGTTGCTTCCAGATTTTATATATTGATTTGGCTCGGAGGGGCATAGCATATGGTCGATATATAATATGGTCGAATAACTATGCAACATAGTTCAAGAACGCCAAAATTTTCTACTGGTTGTGTAGGAGGCATCTCACTATAGGCGTTCAACATATGTGGAACTTTTGTGAGGTTGGGCATGGAAAGGGGGAGCATGCATGAAAAGAGAATTAGCACGAGAAGAGTTAAAGTATAAAGACAGTGCAAAGTTGATAGATGCAAGTTCAATCATCGAGTGGTGTAATGCTTGGATGGGTCTAGGTAATGAAAGTACATCTTCAATACATAAATTTTTTTGGTTGATGGATTATACTAACATTGCACCATATGAGGATTATTTTACACTAACATGATCAAGTGAGCTACACTCTTTCCTTAGGTCAAATGCAGGTTCATGGAGTATCGATACACATAAGATGGCATGCTTTTTTCTTCATGTACAATTCAAGCTTGGAATGATTGTGAGTCAAGGGAGTGGGTTGAAAAATGGTTGACAAGTTATCTTAGCCCACTTCACACATATCACCCTCCGATGACATTGGAACTAACACAGATTGAATCATCGTTCGACTTTGACCAAGTATCAGATCTAGTTCAACGAGGTAGTATATCTACTTTCTTAGTTTTTGAAATTCCATATTGTTATCTTACTTTGTACTATATTCGTAATGTTGACTAATTTTAAGTGATTTTCTACACATATAAATGTAGGGTATGTTTATGCAGTTATTGTAGATGAAGAAAACGAAGAGGGAATAGACTATTACTTGTGTCATTGTGTTGAGGCCAAAAAGAAATTGGAAGACCCAATTATAGATGGAGAAAACATCGAATACCCTACAAGCTTAGTTGTTGCTATTGGAACGTGGCTTAGAAGGTACCCACATAAGAGTGTTAAACATTGGTTATTAGAGGACTTTGACATGCATCCTAAGATTCTTCATTACTCAAACCTTGTTGTGGAATCCAATGTTTTCTTGAGAAATTATGGGGGTAGACCTTTGAACAAGACCTTGTGGAAGGTCCGTGAGTCTGACCATGAGGGAATAATTGACACAATAAAGAGTAGAGCAGATCTAGATGGTTCATTAGATTAATTTGTAAGTATATGCACAATGGTTCTTATTAATTTATACTTGTATCCACGTTAATTTGTTTGATGCCAATGTTATCATGTCTTATTTTACTTTGCATATCTGTAAGTAACCCAGTAAACATTGAATGGTGTCCCCTTGTATAAAATGCAGATTTATGAGCCGTCCGAGAGAATCTTAGGCATAAAAGAAATGCAAAATCCCTATTTTGATGATCTTGACAAATCTTAATTATGATTTTTAGCCATTACAAAAGTGCGTGTGAAGCTTGGTGAGGGAATTTGAAGTTATTCATTTGAAGTTAACCTTATCATGAGCACCTATGATGTAGACATTATAGGAGCATCTCAAATTTCAAGGTATTCTAGATTCATGATAGGTGTTGTGTACAATAGGTATCTTGGAACTCGCACTGAAGATGTATGATCAGGAGTGACTAAGTTGAGAGACTTCCATGCCTATCTGTAAGTGCCTTCCATCTATTTTCATTTGATTCCCATTTTGGACATGAGTTGTTTGTTTTTATTCTTTTAATTTTCCTATATGTAACTAAACCAATAAAAATTGATTGGTCTCTCCTTCTAGAAAATGTTGATTTTGGAGCCATCGAAGAGAATCTCATCCAAAAAACCAATGCAACATCCTTATTTTGATGATCTTGACAAATATCAATTTTGATTTCAAGCCATTATGAAAGAGCATGTGAAGCTTTGTGAGGGAATCTCAAGTTTCTCATTTGAAGTTAACCTCAAAATGAGAACAAATGATGTAGACATTATAACAGAATCTCGAATGTATGAGTGACATTGTAAAATGTCTGTGAGAACAGAGTACCTAAGGCATTGTAATGAGATTTTCTTGTAATGAAATTTAATGAAATAATAAAATTTGGTGTATGGGCACCAAGGTTATTAAGCAAATTTGGTTCATGGAAATATTTTAAGTTAGTTTTGTGTCTTGAGTTTTGTCAATTGAATAAGGTCATAACACATCCATAATTGAGTTATAATGTAATAAGTCATGTTAGTTACAAAAATAATAGTTAGGCATGATTGGAAAGATATAGAATCATTTGTAAATGTTATTTAAAGCCTCTTAAAGGGTATTTAAGTCAATATTTCAAATTGTAGCCTTTTAAAGGAAAATATTTGAATATGGTTGTAAATGTACTATTAGTGAGATTGGGATTGTTAACCTTTAGAGATTAGCAGTATTTATGTTGATGAAATTTCCTTTAGATGCAAGGATTCAAAGCACATCAACCATGTGGTACAAATGATTAAATCCTGGAGACGATCTGTAGCAATGAAAGAGTCTGAAAAGGAAGAGAGAGCTACACTGGTGACTTAGGAGAAGCTTTAGTGATGCAGAGTCAAGGTGGAGAAGACTCAAACAAATCAGATTTTAGTAAATCAACAACCTTTGTTATTTCATTTGGCCATCTTGGAACAACTACCAACAAAAAGGCTTCCAAACTCAAAAATTTGGCTTAAATTATAGAGAATTCATCTCAAGGACCATCTCATAATTAATATAGAATCTACTCAAACCCCCAACACCATTCGCAAGCTAGACATGCAAGGTTTCTTTGCAATTTCTTGGAGATCCTTCAAATTGCCCTGCAAAAAGGCTACAAAATTAGCCCTATTTTACAAACAAACTGCTCTTTAAACTTATTGTAACACCACAAGGTCTTGGAAAGTCATCAAATAGGTCAAAAAATCCCCAATTCCACAGGTTTTAGAAAAACACTCAACCTCTAAGCCATAATTTCTTAAAAGCCTCAATTTCCTAACAAATACCTAGGGTTTTAGCATCTCACAACTCCAAGGCCTTCCAAACCTCACCAAAGAATTTTTTTTTTAGGGTCTACATACACATAATAAACCTTCACCTAGCCTTTAGACTTAGTAGATCTCAAAAACATCACTTTGGTTCCTCCATTTCAAGCCAAAATCTCAGATTCTCTGCTTAAAACATCACCGGCCCTATAAACACCTTACCATTATTAAAATAGTTAAGGAAAATTGAAAAAAATAAAATTAAACCTTTCCTCTGAGTCACAATTCACCACAATAGGAGGAAGGGTGCCACCACAAAAAATAAAGTAATCTCAGACCCTGCTTGTCTGTATAGGTTGATTAAAGAAAAATGGATTTTCCATTCACTAAAACAACTAAAGGTGTATCAAAATAGATTGAAACATAGGTTAAGACCTTCCTCCATAGTTTTTAATGAATTTCTATTCATAGGAGGTCTATATTGGGCCGTACATAGAGAAAATAAACTCAAAAACTCAAAAAAATGTTGAAATTCAACAGTTTTAGGCATTTTGAAGAGCACCAATCTTAAAAAAAACATTGATTCAACCCCCATTCAGGATTGAATGATGTTTTTAATACATTTCAAATGATAATCATCTCCCTTCAATTCCCTTAACTACCTTTTAACCACTAAACCCTTATTGAGCCTACAAATACTAGTATTTAACAATGGTTTTGCTTAATAAGCTTTATCATGGAAATTTATTATTCTAAAGGCCTAGGACCACTTAGACACCCTTATAACATGAATTTTAGACACTTTCTCTGCACTCCCACCTACTTTTTACATAATTTTCCTTTATGACAATATCAACAATTATTTAATTCAAGAGTGCTTTTGCAGATTTGTCCACCCTAACCTACTAATTCCTAAAGTACATAAAAGATTGGTCTATTAGAACTTATTCAAGACAAAAACACCTCAACATACTAACATTTACCAATTTTCCTCTCAATTTACCATCAAACAAAGTCAATTAGGCTTGCAGATGTCTAGATCGGGTTAGCATTTGGTGGAAGATGAAAGATGATTGGAACTCTAGAGGCCCACCATACTAGATTTTGGTATTGAACCATGAGAGTAGAAGAGAGAGTTGATATCATGTATCAAGAAATTAAGCATGCATTCTTTCAACCAACAAAGAAGGAGATGATTACTTTGATTCATTTAATTCATTTGCATAAGCATATCAAGGCATGGGAACCAAGAAGACAAAGGATGTCCAGTTTTATGTGGAAGTAATGGATGTGGTCCAAAATTTAGGAGGGGAAAGAAGGTCAATGTATGATCTTGATGAAATTGAGGAACAACAACAAGAGAGGGACAAGAAAAATAAAATCAATACGGGGGCGGGTGCATGAAGTTGGGTACCAATTTTCTGGCAACTTGTGAATTTTTTTAAAAAATTTGCTCACGTTATAACATGAGTGCGTTATAACACACACACATTATTTCACGTTAAAAGCAAAGAAAAAAGTGAAATTATTTTCCTTGGAATAGCAATCCAAAAGCTTGGAGGGCATTCCCAACAAGGCAAGAGACGTGTTTTTGCAAATTCTACAATTTTTCACATAATCGGGTTTGTGCTCACCATCAAGATTGCATCTAGTTCAATATTGACAAAATTGAAAACATGGGTAATGTTAGGTTCTCTCTTAGCTATCCAACGATGTAATTTTTTTTCACTTTTTGACAATGTTAAGCCTTTCATCCATAATTTATTTTGTTTGTATGTTTGTTTTTTTCCAAAAATAGTGTTTAGGTTTCTTTTGTTATAAATTAACTGTTCATCAAAATTTTAAATAAATTACATTTTTAGAAACTAGACTCCATTCTAAAAATTTAAAAAAAGAAAAGAAAAAAAAGTTCAATTATTTTCAAAAATTTGTAGTGGGAGCACGGCCAAAATTATTCATTTTAGGAAGTGCCCACTTAGAAAATTACTAAAAAATAAAATAGTCATTAAAAAATTATCAAAAAAATTGTGCACCAACTAGATGTTATTAGCTAACTTTTGACCATAGTGATTTTAAAAGTACTACAAAAAATTTCACCATGCTCAAGTCGTATAAGAGTTGCTATGTTATGTTTTTCTAACAAAAACAACACCAATTTTTGTAGATCTCTCTTTTGAACCCCTTAATCTCAACCATTTTCAAAATAAATTAGTAGTTTAGAAAGTAAACTTGGAGCACTTCGGTCCTTGTTTTTGTTCCATCTCAAAATTTTGAGTGTAACTATCCTCAATTTCACGTCCAAGGTCAACATTTCCTGATTTTAGAAAAATGTGACCACTTAAGCCCCATTTTTGGGAACCATCTTGGTGCACTTAGTGTTTCAAGGATTTGTCAAACGAGTTAGAGAGCTATGGGAGCAACCTCATCTAAAATATTTTGAACTAGAGTTTGATATGTACCATTTAGAGAGCTTATTTTTCATGGAGTTCCTTTCAAATCCTTTTCTTTTATTATTCTTATGGTAAATTATTTGGTAGAGTTGGTGGAATTACCTTTCTTAGTAATCCCTATTAGTGAGATTGCGATTGTTAACCTCGAAAGAGTAGGACTTGGGAAAAAAGGATTTGATATGGCTATTGCTTTCAAAGACTTCAAGTGGGATGTACTCCACATTGGCACCATTTCTCAATCTTCACTTGATGGCATAAAGGAATGGTTGAACTCCATGGTTATCAAGTATTATGAAAGTAGAATGAACTTGTACTAGTAGCAATTTTGAAGACTATTACTGATGATCCAAATAAATATATTGAATATGTTGGTTAGGAATTTTTGAATATGGAAGCTAGTGATTTTGATTCTAATAATTTGGAAGAGTCAGATCAAGGATATGAACCCTCTAATGTAGAAGAGGAATTAGCATCAATCTTCATGTTGTAGGTACCAACTTTAATACCAGCTACAATGGAAACATTAAAATTCCCTAGCAATATTTATGTAAAGGAAATTTTCTTTAGATACAAGGATTCAATGCACATCAACCATGTGGTATAGATGATCAAATCCCAAAGACTATTTGTAGCAATGAAAGATTCTAAAAAGGTAGAGAGAGCTACATTGGTGACTTAGGAGAAACTTCAACTTTCAAAAAACAAAGCCAATTACGCTGGTAGATGTGTGGATTAGACCAACATTTGGTGGAAGAGGAAGAAAGATGGCTGGAACTTTTGAGGCTCACCATACTGGATTTCGATATTCAACTATGACATCAGAAGAGAGAGTTGATATCATGTATCAAAACATTAAGTATGCATTCTTCTAGCCAACAAAGAAGGAGGTGATTACTTTGCTTCATTTCATTTGCATAACCATATCAAGGCATGGGAACCAAGAAGACCAAGGATGTCAAGTTTTATGTGGACTTAATGAATGTGGTCCAAACTTTAGGAGGGGCAAGAAGGTTAATGTATGATTGTTAACCTTGAGAGAGTATGACTTGGGAAAAAGGAATTTGATATGGCTATTATTTTGAAAGACTTCAAGTGGGATGTACTCCGCATTGATGCCATTCCTCAATCTTCACTTGATGGCATGAAGGAATGGTTGAACTCCATGGATATAAAGTATTATGAAAGCATAATGAACTTGAATTGGTGGCCAATTTATTGAAGATGGTGGTTGGGAATTTTTGAATATGGAAGCTAGTGATTCTAATTCTGATAATTCAGAAGAGTCAGAACAAGGATATATGAGTTCCCTCTAGTGTAGAAGAGGAATCAGAATCATATTTCATGTAGCAACCATCAAGAGTGTTACAAGCCATCAAGATGGAGGGAATTCTTATATAAGGATAATTTTCAATGTAGTAGGTGTTGGCTTTAGTACCAACTACAATGGCAACATTGAAATTCCCTAGTAGTATTTATGTTGAGGAAATTTCCTTTAGATGCAAGGATTCAAAGCACATAAACCACATGTGGTACAAATTATTAAATCCCAGAGATGATTTGTAGCAATGAAAGAGTTTGAAAAGGAAAACAGAGCAACACTAGTGACTCGGGAGAAACTTTATCTTTCAAAAAAAAAGTTAATTAGGCTACCAGATGTGTGGATCAGGCTAGCATTTGGTGGAAGAGGAAGAAAGATGACTGGAACTTTGGAGACCCACCATTCTAGATTTCAGTATTCAGCCATGAGAGTAGATGAGAGAGCTGATATCATGTATCAAAACATTAAGCATGCATTCTTCTAGCCAATGGAGAAGGAGATGATTACTTTGCTTCATTTTCATTTGAATAACCATATCAATTCATGGGAACCAATAAGACCGAGTATTCCAAGTTTAATTTGGAGGTAATGGATGTGGTCCAAACTTTAGGAGGGACAAGAAGGTCAATGTATGATTGGTGCAAGAGCACCATTCAGTAGGTTTTGTTCATCAAGGCAAATAAGGACTAGAATATAGGATTTTGAGTTTTGTATTAAAACAAGGTCTATGAGACCATTATATTATGTATGTAGTAATATTTGAGCTGTATTAGGTGTTTAGGAGGATGGGTTTTTCAAAAAGAGCAAAATGTTTGAAAATTGCAAAAATGTGCACAATTTGGAAACTCAAACGTTGTAAAATTGCAAAATTTGCATTATGGAGGGAATGTGAAGAGTCAAACCAGTTCAAAGGTCAGTTAGGAAGGTGAATAAGTTTTTAATTGGTGGGAAATAGTTTAAAAACATGGAGAACTTGAATTGAAGGTTGGATTTTGTGATTTGAAGAACAAAAACAATAAAAACTCAAAATTTTCTAGAATTTTCTATATTTTCAGCTGTACTAGCAGATTGTACATCGTTTATTTCAATTATTTGATCCATATTTGTTGATATTTTCATATTATATGGAGTTACATTTCTTTTTAATCCATTTATAAGGTTTTCCATAACATTTTGTGCATTTTATCATCAATTTACTAAAACCGGCCCAAACTTGTACATTTGAAGGTTTTGAGTCAATAAAAATGGCTTTTTGACCCATTCATCTTTATGTAGCCTTTGTAACTTGATTAATTGGTCTGAAATAACATTATTAAGGTTTGGTAATGACGTGTTAGTGTTGGAGAGGTCTGAAAGTGAGATGGGTGTGAAACCCATGTGTGTAAAAGTGAGTTTTCTTTAAGAAAAATTGTGGTTTTGAAGAGTCAAATTGTGTTTTTTTGTAGGGAAGCATTATTTTATGATTTTTTGAGCTTGGGTAGGGTATCAAATTTTTTTTATAGTAATTTTCAGGTTGTGGTTAGCTTTGGAAGTATCATTTTCAGTAAACCCCTAAGGTTTAGGCTACAATAGAGGGTTTTATGGTTTACCCATTGTACGGTGGTATAACTAAGATTTGATTGTGGATTTTGAAGTTTTGACACTTTTGAATTGCTTCCCCAAGAATTGGTAAGTTTTGGATAAGTTTAGAGTATAGACCCTTTGTTCAACCAGATCGATCCTTGAAGGGTCCAAACGACAAAATAGTTGCAAACTTTAGCATGAGTTTACTCGGACACCGTGACACTTAGAAAATTATTGTCTAATCCTATGGGATCACATTGGGACCCTCTACAATAAACTCTCAGTTTTTGTTATCTCAGAGTGGTTTTCTTATGGTGTCTAGTTTTCAGTTGATGGAAAAAGTGTCAAATGGAAGCAGTGGAAAGTTGCAAAGTGGTGCAACTTTCATTCTGTAACTCATGTGACCAAATGAACTATGTCCAATGCATATGAATAGGAATTTTTAGGATAGGAATGGTTCTCTCACACCCAAACATGCGGAATCGATTTGAGCTACATTCAACTGGATCGATCCCTTAAGGGTCTAAAGGGGAAAATGGCCGCAAACTTCAAAATGAGGTTACTCTAACACCATGATGGTTAGAAACTTCTTGTCTAATCCTATGGGATCATGTTGAGCCCCTCTATAATAAAATCTATCTATTTTCATTATCTCAGAGTAGTTTTCCCATGGTGTCCAGTTTTCAGTTGATGAAAAAAGTGTCAAATGGAAGTAGTGGAAAGTTGCAAAGTGGTGAAACTTTCATTTTGCAACTCGTGTGACAAAACCAACTATTCCAATGCATCCAAATAGGAATTTTTACACTTTTCATGGTACTCTTTTGCACCCAAACACACAGAATCACTTTGAGCTACTTTCAACTAGATCAATCCTTTAAGGGTCCAAAGGGCAAAATGGCTGCAAACTTCAACATGAGGTTACTAAGACACCATGATTCTTAAAAAATTCTCCTCTAATCATATGATATTGCCTTGGATCCCTCTACAATAATCTCTCTTGATTTTTGTTATCTCAGAGTTTTTTTCCCATTGTGTCATGTTTTTCAGTTGATGAAAAAAGTGTCAAATGGAAGCAGTGGAAAGTTGCAAAGTGGTGCAACTTTTGTTCTACAACTTGTGTGACAAAATATAATATTCCAACATGTATGAATATACATTTTTACTCTAGGAATGGTACTCTTTCTCACCCAAACACGCAGAATCACTCTGATCCATGTTCAACTAGATCGATCCCTTAAGGGTCCAAAGGGAAAAATGGTTGTAAACTTCAGCATGAGGTTACTCAGACACTGTGATGCTTAGAAACTTATTGTCTAATCCCATGGGATTGTGTTGGACCCCTCTACAATAACCTCTCTCATTTATTGTTATCTCAGAGTGGTTTTCCCATGGTGTCCATTTTTTAGTTGATGGAAAAAGTGTCAAATGGAAGTAGTGGAAAGTTGCAAAGTGGTGCAAATTTTGTTTTGCAACTCGTGTGACCAAATGGATTGTTCCAATTCATTTGAATAGGAATTTTTATTCTAGTAATGGTCCCCTTTCACACCCAAACATTCAGAATCACTTTGAGCTATGTTCAATCGGATCGATTCATTAAGGTTCAAAGGGAAAAATGGTTGCAAACTTTAGCATGAGGTTACTCAGACACCATGATGCTTAGAAACTTCTCGTCTAATCTCATGGAATTGTTTTGGGCCCCTATACAATAAACTCTATCATTTTTCATTATCTCGAAGTGGTTTTCCCATGGTCTCATATTTTAGTTGATGGAAAAAGTGTCAAATGGAAGCAGTGGAAAGTTGCAAAGTGGTGCAAATTTCATTCTGCAACTTGTGTGACCAAATAGACTATTCCAATGTGTCTGAATAGGCATTTTCAAACTAGGCATGGCACCCTCTTTCTCACTCAAACACATGAAATCGCTCTGAGCTATGTTGAACTAGATCGATCCCTTAAGGGTTTGAGTGTAGTATGTTGAAATAGGCCATTCCACCTATTGTTCAGGTTGTGTCTCGGTGATATGGCTCTGATGTAAGTAAGATATGGAATAGGAATAATAAAATAGCATTAGTAAGGGCATTGTAATAGATTAATAATGCTTCCCTTGTTGAAAATTCAAAATTGAGGCCCCTTAAAAGCAAGGCTAGAAGAGGTGAAAATAAGAAATGGCTTGAAAATAAGTTAGAATAGGTTGGAAATAGGGTGATATTGTGGAGTTTGATGTGTTCAAAAGTTTTTCAAGGATAGGAGAGGTCAAAAGTATGTTATCGCATGACATTCCCTAGTTGGGAAAACAGGGGTTTTGAATGAAAAAGAGAGGTTTGAGGGAGTAAATGTGGGTAAAGCCAAGGGGAAACATAATTTTGTGGTAAATTAAGTTTTTGTAGGAAAAATGAAGAGTGTTGCAATAGGTTTTGAGGTTCAGGTTTTGGGGTCCAGTTCACCGATTTGGCCAAATTTTTTTAGAGGGGGGTTCAATTCGTTTTGTGTTCGTTGGTACAAAAAACATGTAAAAGCAAAATATATATCTATGCAACCTAGAAGCATGAATTTGGATTACAATATCATATATCATCATATAAAAAACAAAACCACCATAAAATTGAATGCCATTTAAAGTAACAAAATTTCCAAAAAAAATGTGAATAAAACCACGCTGATTTTTATGTGAAAAAAAACCATGAGACCATAGCTTGTTGCTTACTATTATGCTTTGATAGATTTTTTCCAAGCATCCATAGCTTGTTCGAAAGTAATTTTTTTAGGATCTTAGCCATAGTAGCAAGGTAGTAAATTGTTTGATAAAAATGCTTTGGTAGACATGTATGAAAAATGTGGTAGCATAGACAAGGCAATGAACTATTTGAAAAAATGCTCAAAGAAATGTGGTTTCATGATGATGGAATGGCATGAAAAAATTCCATGACAAGAAAATTGCTATGGACTATCATGGCATTCCATCACCATTGAGACCACATTTCTTTGAGGATTTTTTCCAAATAGTTTGCTGCTATTGCTTATTATTATGCTTTGATAGATTTTTTCCAAACATCCATAGCTTGTTTGGAAGCACCTATTTTAAGCTTTTATCCATAGCACCAAGGAGGTGAAGTATTTGATAAAATTCTTTGGTAAACATTTATGAAAAATGTGGTAGCATAGACAAGGTAGTGAACTGTTTGAAAAAAATTCCTCAAAGAAATGTGGTCTCATGGTGATGGAATGCCATGACAATCCATAGCAATTTGTTTGTCATGGAATTCAATCACCATGAGACCACATTTCTTTGAGGAATTTTTTTTCCAATAGTTCATTTCCTTATATATGCTATTACTTACTATTATGCTATTATATATTTTTTCCAAGCATCCATAGCTTGTTCGAAAGCACCTGTTTTAGGATTTTAGCCATAGCAGCAAGGAAATGAACTATTTGATAAAATATTTTGATAGATGTATATGAAAAATGTGTTAGCATAGACAAGGTAGTGAACTCTTTGAAAACATTCCTCGAAGAAATGAGGTCTCATGGTGATGGAATGCCATGAAAATCAAATTCATTTGATTGTCATGGCATTCCATCACCATGAGACCTCATTTATTCGAGGCATTTGTTCAAAGAGTTCACTGCCTTGTCTATGATAGTGCTTACTATTATGCTTTTGATAGATTTTTTCCAAGCATCCATAGATTGTTCAAAAGCACTTGTTTTAGGCTTTCAGCCATAGCAACAAGGCAGTGAACTATTTGAAAAAATGTTTTGGTAGACATGTATCAAAAATGTGGTAGTATAGACAAGGCAATGAACTATTTGAAAAAATTCCTCAAAGAAATTTGGTCTCATAGAATGCCATGACAAGCAAATGCAATTGGCAGTTGCTCCTAGTTATTAGTTATGCAATGTGAAGTAATTACATAACTGCTTAGGTTGATTTTGTAAATACTATATTGTAATTGAAATTTTTTCATCTATCAACATCTAGTTATTAGTTATGCAATGTGAAGCAATGCTTTGAGTTTGAAAGATGTGCAATGCAATGTAATCAATGATACGAATATAAACTACAAAAATCTATTTTTTACAATTTATTAGTTAAAATATTTATTTTATTTGCTCGCTATATCTCTATGCTATGGAAATTCCTTTAAATTTTTTAAAACAAGTTTTTATCTCTTGTTCTACTTTTTTTTACCTTTATTTTTTAATCTGATTTTTTTTCCAAATTTTCTAGACTTTTTCCCAATTTCTTCAAAAAATCTTATACTTTTGGTTTGCCAATTTTTTCCCCAAAATATTTTTGCTCCTATGGTATAAACACATATGTTTTTGTAATATCAAGGATACTTTTTAAAACTTCCATGCATTGCTAATATAAAAGGAAAACTCTTTTGCCTAATTTGTATGTAGCCATGCTTTTGACATTCTCAAAAATAGAAAAACTTCTTGAATGATGCAAAGGCATGGCCAAGTAGTTATAGATCTTCACATGAGAGAAGAGAGATGTTGGAGAGTACATCAAGTCAGTGAGAAAAAAAGTCTAATGTGTTTTAGTTTGTATTATTCCTCTATTTATCTACAAATGTGTCATAAATTCTCAGTTCAAATATGAACACCAAATATCGATAAAAAAGATTTGTATTAACCAAATAGCCATGTACACATAAATCAATATATGTCGATATGAGTATAAAATATACTTACAAAATAGCCATATAGGCTTACGAGAATGTCATATAGGCATATAATGTCAAATATATCCAATACAAAATATGTACAAAATTGTCATATCTAGGCATACAACAAAGGGCTTTGGAATCAAAATTAATTTCTCTCCATGCTCTAGAAATAAATTTTTTCCCTTTGTTTGGTGATCCGATGGCGATAAGTCTATCACTTGTTTCTATTGTGCTCGAGGAGTGCTCCTATTGCCCCTCCTAGGGTTTAGCTCTTGGTGAAGTTTTAACTGTTACAATAATAAGACATTAATATATAGAAATTACATTATAAAAATGATATATTTAACAGAATAATCACTTAGAGCCATCTCACGATTACTTGCATGATGGAAATATTTGCATGCCAATGTTGAGGCATGCTCAAGCCCTATATAAACCATCCAAATAGGAATTAAACTAAAAATCAATAATGGTTTTATTTTTCACTATAACTAACATCTATAACAACAAATGTAAATTGAAATTTTGTAATTTTCCTCACACCTCCCCCATTAGAGACATCGAGGATTGTATAGAGGATCAAACAACGATATTCATTTCCCTTGCAACATTTGGAGGTGTTTCCACAACCAACATTTGAAAATAAAACAACAAATTATTCAATCACAAAAAGGTTACAATAGTGATCCACGTCACATGACTTATATTGTATGAGATCTAATGAACAAAATTTTGAGTACAAGTATTAAACTATATATTTCTTATTATCATGCTTACTATTTTCCCTATCCATATATTTATGATTATCATGCTTACTATTTTTCCTAGCTAAATCAAATTGAGTGGAAGGGTTCCTTGGTCAATGATAAAAGAGTGGGTTCTTTAGTGACTCTAATTAAGTTTCTTGTGCATAGATCAGTCATTTTTGTTGATAAATAAGATGTTTGAAGCTTGAGGATGATAAGAAGTATTGAAATAAGTTGGATTGTTGTTGCCTTATGGTTTACAAATGAAACAATGTGATTTTTGATGAAAAGAGAAAGAAATTTTAGGTGATTATTCACTTTGATATTCTCCTGATTTAATTGGGTAAGATGTTGGTGTAGGAGCACCTAGGTCATCAAATAGTTTTCAATTTTGCAAAAGGGATGAGTGTTAAAATTTGTATTGAGTCAATCCAAAAGGTCATGGAAAAATGATGTAAAGTGCATGTTCAAGGTCATATGAGGTCTTATTTGAATGTATTTAAGGTTATGGGTAAGTTCTAGGTCATCAAAGAGGGAAAATGCAAACAATGCAATAATGTAATATTGTTAAAAGTTGTTAAATTGACAAAAACAAGGAAATTAGGCATATTAAGAGTTAAAAAGGGTAGTTTCAACCAATGGAAAGACAGTTATGGAAAAGGAAATATCTTTAAAAGGCATGTAAAGGAAAGAAAAAGAAGAAGTTTGTGTTCTTGTAATTAGATTTTGAAATAAAAATTCCCCGTTTCTGAGTTTGTAGCATTACTCCATTTTTTTTTTTTCTTGTGTTGGTAATTTAGGAGCACCCAAAGTTAAATCATAGTGTGAATAAATTTAAATAGGAGTTAGTTTCCAATTTCAAGAGTTGGAAGGAAGGTTTTAGGAAACAAAATACTAAAAGGCAGTTTTCAGTGCTCGACAAAGTCCTTTTAGAAGAAAGTTTGAGAGTCCAATAGGGTTTTTCTTCACTACTCCACCAATCTAGGTCAAGTAAATTTGTGGAGTAGGTTAATCTTAGGATTTTTTGCATGTTTTAATGATTGTAAGTGTAGGGAAAAGCAAGAATATCAGGGTGGAGTTGCTGCTACACTAGAAAATAGAGAATTTTCCTACACAAAGTGATGGTAGAGTCATGGGTCATGAATAAATAAAGCTTGCAGAGGGTTGGAAAAAATGTAGGTCTTGGCAGACATAAACAATCATGTTCTAGGTGGTGGCCTGAGAAATAGAGGTTTGCAAGAGTATTTTTCACAAAACCCTCCTTCATTTGTGCTTTTACACCCTATAAATGAGGGTTTATTCGATAAGAACATTTTCATGGTTTTTAATCCCTATAAATGGTGAAATATTGAGTTATAAAACATTCTTGAAGACCGTTTTGACGTTTTGAGTGATTTGGAATGGTTTTGAAGGGGTCTCCTTTGTAAAATAGGCCTAATCTACTAGCCTTTCTTCAGAGCATAGTTTGAAATCTAATGATTTTCTTTATGTCAAACGTCTAAGAAATTTGATATGTTGTGATGTGCTAGAAATTATTTCTAAATGTGCATTGAGTTTTTTAATAAACTTTGAGATAGGAATGTAACTACCTGATTTAATGGTTGACAAACCTACTAGAGGAATATGATATTGTCTGATCAAAACAAAGATGTTTGTTTAAACAGTGGAAAGAATGATATTGAGTGCTTGGTTACTATCAAACTAATGATATGATTGATGTTACTAAATTTTGTTAAGGTGTATAACATAGGTTTGGAAACTTTGATGGTTGGATGGGTTCATATTATGAAGCCTTTTGAGCAAATTGGTGATTAACCATAAGATGATAATCAAGATTCTATAGTAGGAGTTTGTAACCTGTAAATAGACTAATGGAGTCAAAATATGGTGAACACAGTGCTTGATAATGGATTGATAATAGTGAGGTATGGTTTATTTGATTTGTTGCCTTAGTGAATAAATGAAAGGATGAATTGTTCAAGTGTCAATAATCAGGTTTATGATGTTTTTATGGTGGCTGAGAATGATGTAAATCTAATTGATTAAGTTAAAGTTTTCTAATATGGTTTTTTCTTTGAATGAGTCAGTTGGAATACTGATTATTTGAATGATGAATGATGGCCTATGGAATGGCTAAGAGAATTTGAGTGAATTTTGGTTGAATGAAAAGTAGATTTATGATGAAATTATATTTGATCTTCTCCTAATTCTATTTGAGATTGAAATACCTTGAAGAAATAATGTTGATGGTTTTTTTTGGATGCTCTGCATTAGATGTACCCTGATGATTAAGTGTTTTGATATGATGCTCTGCATCACTAACTGCCTTGTCTATGCTATTGCTTACTATTATGGTTTCATATATTTTTTCCAAGCATCCATAGTTTGTCGTGCCGGTGTACCTTTGCAAGCACATGCCTCCATGTGAAGTAATTGCATCATGCTGCTTATGTTGAATTTCTAAAAAAACAATATTGTACAATTGAAAAATTTTCATCTATCAACATCTAGTTATTAGTCATGGAATTTGAAGTAATGCTTTGAGTTTGAATGATGTGTAATGCAATGTAACAAACAATATGAATATAAACTACAAAAATCTATTAAGTAGAATTCATTATTTAAGTTCTCTTTATTTTATTACCTTCGTGTAAATTTGAGTAAATCCATTGGCACTAGGAGGTGTTTTCTTGAAACCTCCAATATTAGCTTGTTCCACATCCAAAATCACATATTAAAATACCATTCATAAAACAATGCTATTAACATGTAATAAATTTATAATTGTTTACTAGTTACATACCCCATTGATAGGTGTATTGCAAAAATAAGTAGGTGGAGGACCAGTGTATCCAGTCTCAACACTGTGACCTTGCAATTTTATTAAAATAATAAAACTAAATTAGTTAATCTTGCATTTTAGAATTGAAATTTAATAAATTAAACTCAATGAACATGATGACTTTTACCTAACTATCAATGCCGTATGTATGATGAAAAAATTTCATCCATCCTCTACATCCTTGTAGCGGCATACGAATCCTATGTAGCAACATCCTAAGTGTTAGTGGGGTCATGTGAACAAGTCACCCAGCAAGATTGACACACATGGGTTCAAAGGCCACCACCTGAAGACTCCCTTGGATGGCACTGTACTATAGGGCTAGTATGATGGATGACACTCCAGGTCAAAGTGTTGATCACTTGCAATGTAGCTATGTCAGTACTCTCATTTCCAATGACATGCATAACAATGTGCTCACGAGGCAGCCTAGTGAGAGGTTGTCTCTCGTGCTGTGTAGGATCCAGCTATGCACTAGGCCTATCCTGAGATGACTCCACACCTCTCCCTTGTAAATCCCTCATATCAAAATAATTTGGGATTTGACTTAATACAAATTCATTGTATAGTTTCCTAAGAAAATATTGGGGGACTTCACAATTGTTGTATGGTGGGTAATCAAAGACCAAGTACCATCTATCATAAAAGTGGTTCCTAATCTCTTGGTGGTGGCACCAATGAATAGAAAACCTCTTTGCATTGAGGCTAAGATTTTGATTTGTTCTAGGGTCAGTGAATAAATAGCACAAATCACCTTTAGTAATATTTAAAGCTTTTACTTGTTTATATGATAGTTTATCTGCATAATATGCCCTAGTTTCCTACCTCCTATCTTGCCATCCCGTTATTTGTTGGGTTATTGAATCTACATTTTTTAACATCTATTTCATTGAATTTTCTAGTGTCATTCTTTCTGTGGTTGAAGCATTTGGATGAGTCAACCTACTGATAAGATCCTCAATTTTTTTGTTGTTGTTCTCAATTTCACTCCTCAAATTTTGTTGAGTGTCAAGACAATGTTGAGTGACTGGTGGGGGAGGTTGATTTTGTTGAGGATTTTATTAAGGAGGATTTTCCTATTCTTCTTGTTGAGGATTTTGAGGATTTGTAGGATCATTTAAATCTCCTATATTAAGAAAAAAAATCAAATCTAACCCAAAACAAACAAAATCAACTTGAAACTAAGAAATTCAAAACAAATAGAAAACAATACTTACCTCCTACACCTCTTTGTCGTCATGGCCCCATCTTTGCAAAGGAAAAGAAACTATTGTTGATGAATTTTGTAGAAGGAATCCTCCTAGAATGCAAGAGTGAAAATGAGGGTTTTTGGCCATGGGAAGAGAAAAAAAACAAACAACAAAAAATGAATCACTTTCACTTTTTCTTTTTCTTTTAAAATGACATAATGCAAGCGCATTATAACGCGTTCACGTTATGTCATTTAAATTTTTTTTTGGAGTTGGCCACAAAAGTGTAACCCAACCTCATGCACCCTCCCTTAAAGTGATTCTAATTATTTTTAGATGAAAATGCATATTTTCAAATTTTTAATGATTTGATATGCAAAAATGAAATCTATATGATTCTTTCACTAATGCAAGTTTAGAAACCATAGGATGCAAAAAAAAAAAAAACCTAATTGAATGTTGATGCAAGGAAAACCTAGGATGAAATATGCAATGAAAATCATAAATAGAAATGTTCAAAATGCAGGTTCACCAAAATGAACCATCAATTTTTGAGGTGTGTTCTATGTACTTATCTTGCACTATTAGGGGTTTTCACCTAAGACAAGAGAGATAGAACCCAAAAATTGAGGTGGTTCACTCAAAATAAAATATGCAAGATGGAATTAAGACTAAATGAAACTAAGTGATGAGATTTATTGACTATTAATGCAAAACTAATGAAATATGCAATTCTTGAAAACATAATGTGATATGTAGAAAATGAACTAAAAACATGAACTAATGAAAAAAAATTGATTGAGTTTTAACAGAGTGTACCTGGAAGTTAAATGTTGATCCTGGAAGGTTTTGGAAACTCGAAAAAATCATTTTTGATCACTAGTGGGACTCATTCACCACTGATGGTGAATCAACCCTCATACTGGTAAAAACACCTAAAACTATTTTTTGACTGTCAGGAACTAGATTATGAAAAAATTAAATTTTCCTACCTATAAGTGGGACTCATTTGACATTGATGATGAATTATTCCTCCTCCAAAAATTTGAAAATTCGAGAGCCAAGCCTGTGGGTCCAGATCTGCACTTGTCTTCTTGTGGGGTTGATAAGGTCAAATATGCAAAAAATGGGTTGTAGGTTGTCTCCAAGCTTCAATTAGAGTTCGGTTGACTTGAAACACTTTGATGGCTTGTTGGCCACCTTTCAACACCTATTTTGTTGACTAATCTTCCTACAAGACCTGCAAACACACATTCCAAGAGAAGAAAAATTGTTAAGGGTTAGAGTATATGGATTTTCCTTGGTCAAATCCCACTTTGGTAATCAAACCCTTGATAAAGAAATAAGATGGAATGAAGAAGGAAATGATGAATAAAAATATGCACATTTCCTAAAATCGCCAAATCCATATTGAAGAAGTCTAAAGATATGTGAATGGCTGCTCCAAGAGGCTTGATGTTTGCTTAATTGAATGATGTAAAGTGCTAATTGATGTTGACTGAATGAGATAGATTCTTGAATGAATTAGATTAGGTGTAAAATGGATAGAAAAACACTTATTTATGCACACTTATGCTCTAATAACCCAATAATACACCATCACAGGTTGACATAAGGTCTTTTTGAATAAAAACCCGGAAGGAATTTTGAATTATTTTGTATTGGGAACCAAGAGGGACTCATTCGCCACCCATGGTGAATGGGTTCCACTCTGGGCTTGTAAGTGGGTGTCGAGAATTAAGTTGCATTTAATGTTGTTTATCAGATTTAAATTCAAAAATAAACTTAATTATCATTTGTAAGTGCATAAAGGTGCCAAATAAAGGATAAGAAAGGTGTAAATAGTGATAACAAGCCTAAAAAAGCATGAAATCTTGTTACAAGAGTTTACAAGAGTTTAGAATAGGACTTAATAAGTGATATAAAGGTGATTTTTAAATGAATGATAATGAGAGGAGTTTAGAAAAGTGTAGAAATGTGTTACAACAATTCACAACACCTTCATAAGACATCATAATGTGAATATTTAGGACCTAATGTGAATGCAAAAGTTACATTGCAACATTAAATCGAAGCAAGATAAGTGAAATATCATAGGAAAATACCTAAATAACCATGAAAATGTCAAATATCCATTTTTCTATGGTACATTTAGCCCCCACTTTAGTGAGAGGATGAACTTGCTTCAAACTCACACTAAATTAGCCATGCATATCGAGAGGGATCCAAATGCACTTGTGCTAGCAAGATGGAATAATAATGATCAAGAGGGATGATAAAGCCACTAGGATGAAGATCCCATGGAAAACTAAACATAAGAACAAAGGAACAAACATGTGAAAGAGAAGAATAAAAGGTAGAGAAAAAGGAAAAATTGGATCAAGCTTTGTTCATTTGTTCAGCTAGTTGTGAATTAGATCTAGGTTGTTTTTCTAAAAAAGAAAATGCATACTCACTTTGGGGCAACATAACTTATGGTTGTCTATCAGGTGAGAAACATACACTTGGGTGGTATGTACTCACAAACATATAGGTGGCTATGGGGAAAGTCATGTCGTGGAAAGGGCTTCCCACTTGGCTTCTTGCTCAACCTCATCGAAGTTATACCTCCCGATAACTTTAATACCATGCCACAAAGGAAAGTGTTAGTTCATGATTCATGAGATAAGCAAATCTTTTTATTCTTAGAACTTATAAAAAAAAAGGATGGCACCACAGGCATGCAAGTTGTGCTATGCAAGGTGGCCATATGAATGAAAAAATGCAAAATGAAAAAGAAATGTTCAAATGAGCCTTGTTAGGTTCATGTGAGGTCTATCACTTAGGGAACATTGTGTCTAATGTATCCAAGAGAGGACCAATCAAAGAATAGAAAATTCACAACTTAGGGGATGTAGTGCATTGCATTAGGCCACTACTATGAATGTAATATGCTAAGATATATCACACTTATGAAGGAAATCACACCCAATGTCATCCACAAAGTGACAAACACATCGTATGAAGTGGCAAGGATACACTAGTAAACAAGAATGCAAATGAATTATGCCAATGTATGCCCCCCACTTTAAACGAATTTGTATACACCGTTCTGTGAGCAATTACTTTAAAGTAGCAAAGGAAAAATGCAACAAGAAAAATAAGACATGATAGCCAACTTAGAAAGCCCCTATACAAAGTCATATGTTTCCAAGTAAGGCTGCTTCATGTAAACGAAAAAGAAAACAAAAGAAAGGAGAGCTTCCCCCACAGAAAAGAGCACACCACACACATAAGGGATCTATGAATTTGGCATCAGTATATTTGATGCTGCAATGTTTTGATTAAAGATCTCGAAACTGTCATCACTCCCTGAATACATAGAACTAGAATAATGAGATAAATAGATCAAAAACAAAAGAAAAATAAAATCCATTTTGGGTCGACATGGAAGAGACATTGCAGTCTCAAAGCTTTGCATCATCCCCAAAAGGAAAAAAAAAGTGAAAAGAAGGAAAAAGAAAAGAAAAAGCTTTTGGGTCAACATGAAGGAGACACTTCGGTCTTAATGCCTTGCATCATCCATTTTTCTATGGTACAATTTTTTTCTGGGTCCTCTGCTCCTATGTCTACTCTTTTAGATTCTCTAGGTTTTGTGGTTAGGCATCAGTGAGAACTTTAAGAAACCCCCCTCAAAAAAAAATATAAGACCCTAGCAAATCTTTCATTGTTTTGGCAAAAAATATTAATTTCTATTGGTGAATCTTTCCTTTTTATGAAAAAAAAAAATTATTGGAATTTTTTTTTAAGATCACTAAAAATTATTAGAAAATTTTGCCAAATATTTAAAAATAATAGGAAAATTTATTAAATTATGATAGTGAATCCATCCCATCTAAAAATAATTCTCATGGAAAAGTAGGGGCCCGAGGGTGGAAATTATCAATGGGTTGAATGGGTAGACTATCATATTTACTTTCCACCATTATTTTAAAATATAATATAATGGACCTCTTTGTATTCTACATTGTAAAATGTACCCATGATCTATAATTCTCATGGGGCTCAAAATTGCTTTTAGATCATTGATCTAACAACCCTTGTTTTACTTTGTAAGGAAAAATTTACCCACAATCTATAATGACCATGAGACCCAAAATTATGGGCCCCATGAGGATTATATATCATGGGTACATTTTACCTTGTGGAATACAACAAGCGGCATTAGATTATATTATAAATCAACGGTAGAAACTAAATATGAAATACGGTCCTAAAGAAACTAATAATTATGATATACTATTGGCGAATTAATATAGATTTCTACTATAATTTATAAAATTTAGGTGAATCTTATCTAATCATGCATTAAATATTGTCGTGAATTTTTGAGTTAAATGTTTTCATAAAATAAATTATTTTGTGATCTAAATAAAACTCTATTAAAATTTGGTAAAAAGGTGGCAATTCAAGTCACATTGTAGCTCAAACTATTAGCCATTTTTGGATTCCCAAAATTTAACTATTATCCAACTGGTGAATATTAGCCACTAAAAAAATTAGTTGTTGGGCATTAAAACATAAATCTAGGATCTGATATTCTATGAGATTACAACAAAGGTGATAACAAATGTAACTTTTTAATTTTTCACATTTGAGATCTTCAAATTTTCTTCAACCTAAAAATCTACAACATTCAAAGAAAAGGGAAAAATAATTATTTTTTTTGTGAATGGGGATTGGCTTGGTCAAACCCCATTTTGGTAATTAAACCTTGAAATGAAACAATGAAACATGAAGGAATAATGAATGAGAAAATGAAATGTTGCAACTCACCAAACCCTTGATTAAACCCTTGAAGGAATAAAATATTGATCATGTTGATCTTGCATGAAATGACTTCAATGGTTGTGGATCTTGATGCTTGAAATAATTCTTTGAATGCTTGAACTTGATCTTGAAGCCTACATCACATTGTTAGCTTCAAAAACATGCATGATTAAAAAAGACTTTGACATGATATATTTGAGATCTTGAATGCTAAAATAAATGAAGAAATCTGCTTTTGAATGCTCTTTACAATAATATTTGTTGTTGTGAAATTTCTATCAATTGTGCTCTTGGAATCTTCTAGTTGATTTGATAAAAAAACCCTTTATTTATTGAAATTTACGCTTAATTTCCAAAAATTAAAATGTTACAAGACAACCTTTGAAATTTGAATTTAGGATCATAAAAATACCACCAAAAACATATTTAAAAATGGGTTCAAGGTCTTATGGTGGAAAATGGGTCCCGCCCCCTGATTCCCTAAACACACATTCCTCAATGTGAAGTGTTATGTGTTGGAATTAATTAATGTTGGGCTTCCCTTTCAAAAAATGTAATTTAAAGGGCTTGTAAATGAAATATAGAGATTATTAAGGTATAATTAAGATCAATTAAGGGATCCCTAAATAAGTGTGACAGTGCAAATAAATACATTTTACAACACTAAATTAAGGAATTATAAAGTCCATTTTAACTAGGAGGGCCCAAACAAGTGAGAAAATGTAAAGGGATACATTTTTCTATCCTAAATTTAGCCCCAAATTTAGTGAGAGGATGAGAAGTGAAAAATCACACTAAAGTAGAAAAATGCATGTCAACACTTGGGTCTAATCTCACTAATGTTAGTGAGATAAGATGAAAAAGATCAAGGAGGTGGCCAAGCCCTTAGGATCAAGATCCTAGGGAAAACCAACATAACCACAAAGGGACACACATAAGATGTATGATATGAAACAACAATACAAGATACATAAGCATACAATTTCAATGAATAAAAGAAAGAAAACAAAAAAAAAGGGTGGATCAAGCCTCAACAATCTATCCAACTCGATGTGGATCAATTCTCAGTAGTTTTTTCTATAAACAACTCGCATGCTCACATGGGCTAATCGAATTTCAACTATAAACTAGTTGAGACACCAGGATGGAAAATGAGAGAATCTTATTATGCTCCCATACCATACTAAAGTTATACCTCTAGTAACTTCAATAAGGCACCACAAAGAAAAACAAAACTTCAACCTTCATTAGGCCTAATAGATTGTGTTATGCTAAGCACCTATGAATGAAATGAAAACAGGATAAGACAACATAAGATATAGTCAATAATTCAAAAATCATAATGCCAATGTATGCCCACACTTTAAATAAATAGCTACAATAAATGATGAATAAATCTTCTCTTGAATGATCTTTAAAATAATATTTTCTCTTGTGAAAGTTCTCTCAATTGTGCTCTTGGAATCTTCTAGTTGATTTGATAAATAACTTTGTATTTATAGAAATTTATCCTTAATTTCTTGAAATTGAAATGTTACAAGATGACATTTGAAATTTGAATTTAGGATAAAAAAAATACCACCAGAGCCATATTTAAAAATGGGTTCAAGATCTTAGGGTAGTGAATGGGTCCCAACCCATAATTCCTTGAACACACATTCCTTAACGTGAAGTGTTATGTGTTGGATTTAATTAATGTACGGTTTCTCCTTCCAAAAATATAATTTAAAGGGCTTGTAAATGAAATATAGGGTATATTAAGGTATAATTAAGCTCAATTAATTAAGGGAACCCTAGAAATACATGTGAAATTGTAAGTAAATATATTTTACAACATTGAATTAAGGCATTATAAAGTCCATTTTAACTAGGAGGGCCCGAACAAGTTAGAAAATGTAAAGGGATACATTTTTCTACACTACATTTAGCACCCACTTTAGTGAGAGGATGAGCACAAGAAAAAACACAAACTAAAGTATACAAATACGTGCCAAGAGGGGTCTAAGTACACTCATGTTAGTGAGATAGAATGAAAAAGATCAAGGAGGTGGCTAAGCCCCCAAGATCAAGATCTTATGGCCAACCAGCATAAGAAAATATGGAAACAGATGAGATGTATGATATGCAACAACAAGAAAAGATACACAAACATACAATGTCAAAGAAAAGAATAAAGAAAAAAAAGTGGTGGATCAAGCCTCAATAGTCTATCCAACTTGATGTGGATCAGGTCTCAACTATTTTTCTAAAAAAAACACATAGAGTCACATGGTCTAATGGAACTCCAACTATCCACTAGGTGAACCCACCATGGTTGAAAATGAGATAATCATATTAGGATCCCATTCCATACCAGATTTATACCTTTGATAACTTCAATAATGCACCATAAAGAAAACCATGAACTTTGAGCTTCATAAGGCCTAACAAGTTGTGTTATGCTAAGCACCTATGAATAAAATGCAAACATGATAAGACAACATAAGATATATTCAATAATTTCAAAATGATAATTCCAATGTATGCCCCCACTTTAAATAAATTGCTAAACACCACACTCTAAGAAATTACTTTAAATTAGTGAATGATTATTGCTAACAATAAAGAAGACATGAGAGTTTATTTGGAAAGCCATGTGCCAAGTCATCTATTTCCAAATGAAGATACATCATGAAGAGCAAGGGTTTTTCCCAAAATGTAATGATAGACATAGAAATAAAGTACATCACACATGCGCCAACTTAAGGCATGTCGTAAACATCCCAAGCTTTCTCTTATATATACATGAAAAGCGGTCAACTATCCTAAAGGAGGCAATGAAAAGTTCCATAGTAGGACAAGGCTACCTAACCCCTTGCCCCTAAGGGAAAAAGGTGGGCTAAAAATGGATGATGGTATGTTACTTCTTGTGAAAGGAAAATATGATTGCATAAAGAAAATTTTATATCCTCATGCATGGTAGTGAATGAAATGTCAAAAATTGTACGTTCCTATGTCTTAGGACATAAAACAACTAATTTATCCAAGTTTCATCCAAGGAAACCTTAGAGATATCAATCAGGGGATGGAATGAGAGAAAGAGATTTACAATAAGGTGTCCTAGGGCATGATTACAGACTAAAGAGGGATTCACCACCAAGATAGGGCTTGAAAAGATAAGAAATATTAAAGATATGCAAAACTTAAGTATATGACCTAGAGTATGAAACTAAAATGCAAAATTAAATACAAAGAAAGTATAGAGGTGCATCTGGAAATAAAAGAGGCTTGAATGAAGGTATGAAATACTAGAAATATTTCTTTTTTATGCAAACTAGAAATCATATTCTAGTAGGGGCAATTTAGTCCCAGACTAGGGTTTTTGTGCCAAAACTAGAACCTATGAGTGACTAATTTGAATCTCTTGAAATATAGAAAAAGGCAGTATTGAGACTCATCTACTACAAGTAGCGATTTAGTCCTAGTATTATGGTTTGGTTGGAATTCTGGTATTCTCTAGTGTTCTCCTATCGCTTCCTTCCTATCAAATCTCCAAATCAAAAACCCTGATTTGTAACTTTTAGGTGACTTTCTTTGAGATAGCAACTTTTTGACAACTTTACAACTTTCCTTAATCATGCAACTCAATCTTCAAGGATCTCCAAGCTCTAGAAGCACCTAGACCTACAATTTCATATGTAGAGAGAGAGAGAAAAACTTGTTGATTGTTAGGAAATATGGGTTTTCCTTGGTCAAACCATGTTTATGTAATTAAACCTTATATTGAAAAAATGAAATATGAACATGAAATATGAATCATGAATAATGATACCTTTGAGATGTAGATCAGCAATCTAACATGAACTAGCCATGTAGAATGTAGATCTTGAAATTGAATTATATGTAGTTGGATATTGAATGATACATCAAGACACTAGCTCAACAACATGGTTGATGCATTATATCTTAGACATGATGATGGATCTAGAATTTCTGCAACAAATGATGAAGATATCTTCCCTTGAATGCCTTAGAAATGTTATTGTAAACTCTCTTGACACTCTTGTAATGTCTAAGGATGCTTTATTCTTGATTCCTATTCTTATATCATGATTTCTCAGGTGAAATAATGATTTGAAATCTTGTTTATATAGGTCTTCCATCTAACTTATAGTTTATTAGATCCCAAATGTGTAAATTCATGAAATTTGAATAAAAAACCATGATTTATAATTCAAAACCATAAAAAATGGGCCAAATGGGACTCATACACCACTTATTGTGTATAGGTCCCATCTAGGTGGGACTTATATGCCCAAGGTGGTGTATGGGTCCCACTAGGCCTTTATAGGAAAATGAAATGTCAAGGAATTAGGATATTAAGTGTATTTCTTCATTATGTTAGGATCTCAGTTGAAATAAGCCTCAAGATGAATAATAAAGGGTCTTAGGGGCCTATTAATGATGATGTGAAAGTTACAAATTCAAGAGGTCCCAAAAATTAATGTGAAGGTATACATAAATACAATTTAAAACACTAAATTTTAAGGAAAAATTAGGTATATTTAGCTTAGAAGGGCCCTCAACCTAATGCAATGTGTAAAACACATTAAAATACTAGATGAAGGTGACATTATGTTTATTTTAATGTCAATAATTCCCAAATTAAGTGTGAAAATGTAAAGGACGATATTTTTCTACACTACATTTAGCCCCCACTTTAGTGAGAGGAAGAACTTTCTTCAAACTCACACTAAAGTAGCCATTCAAGAGTGGTCCACGCCTATCAATGTGGATGGTCTAGGATGAAAAATATAAATTGGGTGGTCAATGCCCCAAGATCCAAAATCCTACATTAGACCAACATAAGCACAAAGGGACAAACACAAGTTGCATGATATGCAACAAAACAAGATAAACATGTAATGTCAAAGACATAAATATGAAAGAAAATCAAAGAAAAGGTGGATCAAGCTTCAACCATTTTTCCTACACATTGTGGATAAAATATAAGCTTATTTGTTCAAAAATGCACACTTACTTTGAGGCAACAAAAATTTAGGCTTTCCACTAGGTGGGTATCAAAAAAGGGTGGCTTACAAGTGGAACACAATATCCACTGTGCAAACCAAATGCACACTCACAAGGGCTAGTGGAACCTCACACCATTGACTAGGTGAGACCCAGAGAGGTGAGACACATACACATGTAGATTTTATGTGCTCACACATAAGCAAGTGGATATGGGAAATTCATGCCTATGTTCGGCTCCCATTTGTATAACCATACATAAGCTATACCTCTTGAAAATTTTTAATAAAGCACTACACAACAATGAAATTCAAGCTTCATGAGGCAAGAAAAGATTTGTATGCTTGAAGCTCATGACCAAAAAAGATGTCTCCACAGACAAGAAAAGTGTGTTATGCGAGGTGGCCATATAACAGATATTGCAAATGCAAAAGTAGTGTAAGGTACATTCAAAGGGATTTTGATTAGTTCATGCAAGGTATCATATTACTTAACATCATGCCTAATGTCTCCAAGAGAGGAAAATTCAAAGAAATATCATGCTCTTGAATGAAATCAGACCTAATGACACCACCAAGAAAAGGACACATTACAAGAAAGAAAATCACACAGTGAAATGTGAGTGTCAATGTATTCCTCCACATTAAAGCGGTTGCTAAGAACATTACTATGAGAAATTTAATTAAAGTAGAAGAGGAGAGGTTATGTGAAAATCCATATGCCAAGTCATATGTTCTTAGATGAAACTACATCATGGATAAGTATGTTGCACATGATCCAACTTAAGGCATGTTCTCCACATCCCAAGCTTGTTGTTATATTTATAGATGGAAGGTGGTAACTAGCCAAAAGAGACAATGAAAAGTGTCATATGAGGACAAGGATAAACTAACCCATTGCTCCCACTTAGTACAGGACGAGGATGAGCCAAAATGATTGAAGAGAAGCATTATCAATTAGAGGAACTAGGTGCTTCAATACAAGGAATGTCACCACAATCCTTAAGATGTTGAATTCAAGTACTCAAAGCCTTACATTCATTAGTAGAATGACCATGAACTTTTGTAGTCAAATTTATTTTGTGTTCTTAGAGGAGTCTCAATAAGATACTCTCATGATCAAAATTAGAAGATGCTTTATTTTTTGGCAAAGATATATCTTGCTTAGTACAAGGTGTCATACTTACACAAGACTCTTTAGATTGTGAGATTTTTTTCGCATTGAAAGGAGGGTGTAAAATCTAATGAAATCCAATCGTTAGTGTTTTGTGTGATGACATTGATATTAAGTTAAGATTTCATTGTTTCCTTTTTTTTTTTAAAGGATAATAATCATGACCACTAGTGTCTATCAGTTTAGGATGCACTAATGTTAAGGTTGGATTAGAAGAATATTTTGAAATAGTGTTGACATTAAGTGAAGGCTTGTTTTTTTCTTTCAAGGGACAATAACCAAGACCATTAGTCATTTCTTGCGTGTTAGGCTATACAGGAACATAAATTCCTTGTTCTCTAGCACCACATCCTTTTCCACTATATCCAAGTTGTTTCATAAGCTGATTACCTTTTCCATAAGGCTTTTCATTTATTTTGGAGTCGGTGGTTGTTTATAATCAGCTTCATAATAGTTGTTTTTGTAATTTATTTTCTTTTGTTCTAAAGTGGTTGAGGTGGAGGCTTTCAAAGGGTCTTCCAAAATTTGTGTTGACATTACCACTTTTTTATTTTCCCTTTTCAGAATGTTTTTTGTGATATTGAATTCTCCCATGAATGATGTGAAATCTAAGGAACCCCAATCATCTTCTAATAAATTCATGACTTCATCAATATTTTTTTCATTTTCTTTCTATTTCATGGGTTCTACTTGTGTAGTTGGTGTTATTATTTCCAAAGGATTCTTCTTATCTTTTTAAAGTTATAAAATACTATAAGGCTCATGATCAACATCTAGTGTGTATGGTTTGTTGTTGTAGACATGTTTCATTATACGATGAAGAGTAGAAGGCACCCCATTCATTACATGAATATACAATATTCTTAAAAGATTATATGAAATATCATGAGACATAACATGGATCGGTGTTTCTAATGTGGCCTTTCTAGATGTTATAGGAAAAGTGATAATAGCAAGTAGGTGTTTTCCCAAGTTATCAAACCCACTAATAGATAAAGAGGTAGGTTTAATTTTATATTCATCCACACCAAGCCTATCCAAAATATTTACACTACACACATTAAGATCAGAGCCATTTTTGACAAGGGTTCGCTTTATCCCTGTTTTATTATATTAAACTATTATCGTGAAAGAATCATTTTATTTTTACATTTCCAAAAGAGGGAGCTCACTTTGGTGGAAAACAATGTCAAAATTTATTCCTTGAAGCATGGATACTATGTCATTTGGTTGCACATTATAATGGATAGGAATTTGTTATAAATCACTTTGAATCATGTTTTGATAATAGGGGAAGGCTTGAAAAATATCCCATAATGATATCTTACTAGGATTATTCTTTAGTTGTTCAACAATATTGTACTCTTTTTTATTATGTAAAGGAAAATGAAGAAGACCGAGAAAGATAGGGTAAGGTAATGGAAGGGATGTTCAAGGTGTTTGTATTTCTTATTGATTATTTATAGTGTTATATGTATGAGAAACAATATTATAACTTAGTTGTTGTGAAACGTTATTCTTATGTGGGTAAAGGATAAGTGTGAGTTTGTTTTGAGTTTGTGGTCATGTTGGGGGTGGGTAGAGAATTAGAGGATTGTTAGGATGTCCCACAGGGTATGTAGGAAATAAAATAATCAAGGGGGATCTAATGGACACTTGCACATTCAATAGCTTAGTAGTTTTGGTTTGATGTATTTATAATGAATGGGAGTCTATTTTCATCATTTCACCATCATCTAACGAAGTCACATCACTATTGTTAATGTTGTCATTTTCTTGCACAATTATACCCTCCCTAGGAGGAGATTTTTTAGGAGAACTACAAACTAGATGTTCACATCATTCAAAGGTTGGCTCTTCTAAAATGAATTCATTGCAAGTAAGGGATTCATCAATGGTTGGATTTTCTTGCTTATCAATGATGGAATTATTTTGTTCAATAATGTTTTTCCTAGGGAAAAGAGGAAACTAATATTTTCATGGCTTTCATCAATTGGATTTTCTAACATCAAAGTATCTCCTTCACAACTAGGAGAGATACTAGGGGAATAACAAATGTCATTGTGAAGATTGTCCATAATTTAATTCCTTTGTCCCATAATGTCTTCCAAAATAGGATAGGTAGGGGAGGAAACATAAAGAGGGTTGTCATAGATCTTAAAGGCTCGATCATCTAACACCAACCTATTGTCCTCACATACAATATGATTTTCATGTTTCCTTACAACTGTATTCTCTTTTACTAAAATGTTCTCACAAGAAAGAGGTGAATGGAAATTAGGTAAGGTAATTTTGGAAATGTTTCTATGATCTCATTCTCTTGTGGTATAATATTTTCTAATATAGGATTTTTTAGATATTTAGAGATTTCAACATTGTCATGATTCTCAATGAGTTCATCTTCTAACACCGAAATAGCTTTGTCACATGTAGGAAAGGTATTAGAAGAATAACAACTATAATTATCATGATTGTCTATTATTTCATCTTCTTCTATTGGACCATTCCCACAAACAGGAGAGATAGGAGCAAGTGTAGATTTAAGGAAAGCATAAAAATGACTAGGAAATGTATTAAATGAATTACTAACATTCTTATTGACTAACTTTTTCTTTGTAAACATGGAAAGATAGATACTAACATTTTTGAAAAGTATTTTATATGAACTAAAATTGTAAAGAGACATAAAATGAAATGCAATGACCTAGAGTGAAATGTGTAAATGCAATTTTTCAGATTCTAAACAAGGTAATTTGATTATTACACTATAAAAAAATCTGAAAATGAAATGTAAATTTAAATTTTAAATTAATTAGTGCATGAAATGAACCAAATTAAGCTAGATCTAATGAAATTCATATAACAGAAACTCATTGAATTGAAAAGGTATTCAATAAAGTATAAAAATTATATTTTTAATGTTGTAAAAGGTAGTTTTAGGTATGATTTGGGACTAGTTTTCCCAGAGGGGTGTATGAGTCCTAGTTGGGGTTTTTTAAGGTTCAAATGCTAAAAATACACAACATAGAATTCCTAGAAAATAGGAAAAACAACCTGTACTCAGACTAAAATTCCCAGAGGGGCATATGAGTCCCAGATTAGGGTTTTTGGACCAATTTGAAAAAATTCTGAGTTGTTTCTAAGTTTTCAAAATTCTATGCTATGTTGAATATTTGTAATTGTAGAATTTCAGTGAAATTGAATGATCTAGAATGCAAAACTACAATCTATGCAAGATTTAGAGACCCTAGATGCCAATTAACTAATGCAAGACCTAATGAAAAGTTAATGTAATAAAAATGTAGGACTATGTTTCACTCCACATTAGAAATAAGATGTTCTAAAGGCTAGGTTAACCAAAATGAAACATCAAAAATTATCATCCTATGTGTTAGGACATAGAACAACTAATTTTCTCTAAGTTTCATTCAAGAAAACCTTAGAGATCTCAATAAGGGGATGTAATGAGAGAAAGAGATATGCAATAAGGTGTCCAAGGGAATGATTAAAGATGAAAGAGTGGCTCACCACCAAGCTAGGGCTTGGAAAGATAAGAAATATAAAAGATATGCAAAATTTAACTATATGACCTAGAGTATGAAACTAAAATGCAGAATAAAAGATTTGCAAACTATAGAGGTGCACCTAGAAGTTGAAGACGCTTGAATGAAGGTATGAAATCTAGGAAATGTTGATTTTTGATGCACACTAGGACTCATATGATAGTAGGGGTGATATAGTCCCAAACCAGGATTTTTGCATCAAATTTGGAATCTTTGAGTGACTAATTTGAACCTCCTTAAATCTAAAAAAAGGCAGTACTGGGACTTATATGCCACAAGTGGTGATTTACTCCCTATATTAGGGTTTGGCTAAAATTCTAGTATTCTTTAGTGATACACTATAGGCTCCTCCCTGTCAAATCCGTAAGACAAAAACCCTCATTTGCAACCTTTAGGTGACTTTCCATGAAGATAACAATTTTGTGACAACTTGAAAACTTTCCTTAATCTTGCAACTTAATCTTCAAGGATCTTCAAGCTCTAGAAGCACCTAGCTCTGTAATCACATATGTAGAGAGAGAGAGAGAAAAAAAAAACTTGTTTATTGTTAGGAAATAGGGGTTTGCCTTGGTCAAACCCATTCAGGTAATTAAACATTTTTATGAAACAATGAAATATGAAGCATGAACAATGATACCTTTGATATGTAAATCATTAATCTAACATGATGCATGACCATATAGAATGCAGATCTTGATCTTGAATTAGATAGAGAGAAATGGTCAACCTTGGATCTTGAATGCTACATCACGACACTATCTCAACAACATGCTTGATGCATTATGCCTTAGACATGATGATTGATCTTGAATTGTTGCAACAAATGATCAAGAAATCTTCCCTTGAATGCCTTAGAAATGCTCTTGT